>OU343119.1:15310458-15332958 GCA_910594885.2 Bibio marci | reverse complement strand
AAAATGCTGTGGCTGCACAGAAGGTAAGCAACAAAATTATTTCATTCATTGTATCCGAAATCTCTGGCAATCTGCAATTATTTTATAATGATAGAAAAGACATGGTAAAAAATTTGCAAAATTATCGCTTTTCTAAGATCGGTTTGAGCCACCAACGTCTGTTGCAACGGAACATCTTTTTGGGTACGAAAAAGAGGTGATAACCGTGCGATGTCCATGTCCAAACAGTATTCTGAATCCGAAATTCGTTGTTGTTTTGTTGTTCGACACCCATTTGGAAAACAATTTCAAATGTTTGTGAATAATCCGGAAAACACTGCACTTTTGATAACTTCAGGGTGATTAGCTATATGTTGTAACTTCATGTTACGGTAACCCATAATGACTTTCCGGAGATTTTTGATATATTCAGTTTCATTTGGACGTCCAGAATGTTTAGCATCATCGGTGTCTGTACGACCACGTCTATTAAAAAATCAGTAAACCAACATTTGATGGTTGTTGGTTTGATGGAGCAGAGTCCATACTAATACTTTTGAAGCCATTGGTCTGCTTGAACGGTATAATTTGCACATTTAAAATCAATGATAAGTGAACAGACGAAACTAATTTTTGAATCCAATTTTTTGAAAATAGAGGCTCCGATTATTTGCATGTGTGCAATGCATGACACAATTCCAGACTAATTTAAATTCTATTTTTATTAATAATTTGCCAGCCAGAATTTCAATCAAAAAACTTAAAATTATCATCGAATTTTAAAAATATTTTCGTATTTCGTATTAATTCGTTTTTTTTCTAAATTTTCAGGTTTGCAACAAGGAAATGGAAAGTTTCTATGGGAAATATAAAGTTTTATATGATTTAAATAACCGGCCAGGAATACTTGTTATCATCAATTCACAACAAAGTAAATATCCGGAAAAAGTTGCATTCCTTGAATTCATTGATGTTATCGAAACATTTAAAACGGATTATTCGGACGACACATTACCATTCTTATTTATAATATTCTCAAAAGTTCGTCTTTATCTGGAAGCACTTATTAAATTATTGGTAACGATTGATTTCGATTTTAGTTTATTAAAAATTAAATTTCAAAATTTTTTTAATTTTTTAATATTATTTTATTATTTTGCTGTGAACGAATGAAGAAAGCCCACAAAGACAAGGTTAATGCGATTAAGGATTGCAAAGATATGAAAATAATATGCAAAAATGATGCGGCAGAGGCAGATGGAAAAAATTAGTTTATTAAGATATTATAAAAAAAAAAAAAAATTTTTAAAACATATTTAAAATATCGGTTATATTGAACTTAATCTTTATCTGTTTTTTTTTTTTTTTTTTTTTTTTTTAAATCGTACATAATCCGTCAAACACAAGGAGCCCCATCAATTTTTGTAATACTCGTAGTAGTGTAATTTTATAGTCATACGGAGCTGAATAAATTACAATCACATCAAAAATACTGTGCCAAACATTTTCTTTAAATAGTTTTGGGCTTTCTTACAATTGTTGTTTACCATCAAATGTTAATCAGATTAATGGAGTAAATGTTTCAGCCGGTCCGTTCAATAGAATGGGGGTTAATGGTAAATTTAATAAATCACAATTAAAGTAAATGATAAGGGATGCGAGGTTAAAATCTGATTATTTTGAGTTGAACATAAGCAATACACGACTTAAATATACTTTAACATTTCGGACACAATTGTAATAATAGGAAATAATAGGTCGGGCGGGAAATTACAAAAAATTAACCACTTCATATTAGCCACTGGTTTTAAAGTTTCAATTCACTCACACATTAAAACATGCGAAAACTGGTTTTTAAATTAAAATTTAAAAAATTTATGTGGTAGTGAGAGAACGTCAGAACACAAAGAACATAAAATATTATTTTACATCTGAGAATTTGCAGCAGCACAACAGAGACCATGAGAGAAATTAAATACAAAATATAAATAGAGCGCATTAGCAATATCGAATATTGAAATAATTCAATCTTAATTTCGCTCGTAAAATTAAAATCGGGATCGGAAAAAAAAAAGATTAGGAGTTTGGATTTGGTAAAAGTGTATAGCATAACCGTCAATCCGTCGGCCGCTTAAATATTTATAATGTGTGTTTATAATGTTTTGCAATCGAAAGAGAAGTCGACACCGGCATGCCAATTTTTCTTCCATACCCACCGTGCGGTCTCTGTTTTCCTAAAGTCGCTGGAAAGGGCCCTCACAATATGTATGTGATCAAATTAAAATTACTTAAATTGAGCATGAAACCGGGAGAATGGTTGACGGTATGACTCTACCTACTTTTGTTGTATCCAAATGTACGAAAACCGCTCATCACACGGACTTTCACATTATCACTATCGATCCCAAATAATTGAATAACATTTTCATTTTCTTCCATTTTATGGGTTAATATTGGATTAATGTACCATAATGTAAGCCAGCCGTTACATATGTTTATGTTTATCCAAAACCCAATGTTTTTGAGTGACATCGACAATTCAAAGACTACATTGGAAATTTTATTTTTTGAGTTTGAACACATCGGTCGAATATCAACAACGATTGCCGCCAAAAATAATGCCATCATCAAGAGTGTACTGTTAAAATTGAAACTATATCGACGACAACTCAACAAATACAAATCCAAGTATTGATGGAAAAATGACAAAAAAATAACCCGGAAAAAAGTTATTTCGTTACAATAATTCATTTAAATCACTCAGATCACAATTTTTTTCTGTCGTTAGGTAAAACACATTTTCACTGACACCTCTTCAAAAATGATTACGAAACTTGAACAGTGGTTCGCTAAATGGAGTGTTCAAAAACAGATAAATATTAAGTTCTATATCTGATTTAAATATTGTGTAACTTTAAGTGTATTTTATAAGAAATATATAATTTGAAGAATAAGTTATTAATGCATGCGTAGGCAATTTGATAGGTCAGTGTAAATAATGAAAAAGTGAACTATATTTTCTCCTAATCCATTCAGTTGGCAACAAAGTCAGTGTGGTTTTTTTGTTTTTTTTATGAAAACCTAAGGTAATTATTTGAACTTCGAAATAAAATGTGGTAATGTGATGATGGTGGTGGAAGGTGCGGACTATATATTCCTGTATGTGGCAACACTTTCCAATTAAGATTCAATAATTTTTGATAAGTGATTTGCTAATTCTCGTCACTTTACTTGAATTCCATTATTCAATTTGGTTCCAGTTGCGCACTCTTCTGAATTGATCGGCTTTGGTTGCGTGGTTAATGTTCAAAATTTCACAATGTCTTTGTAATCGCAACAAATTGATAACATATTCTTTTGACGAATAATTGCACGTGTTGTGTTGGGCTACGATCTACCTCACGTGGACAACCAAATCGTTGTGCATTTTGTTAGTAAGAAATCTTCAGAACGAAATTTTGTAAAGACCATTTTTGACATTGCCATTCATTTAAGGCTTTGTCGTGGAAGCAAAAATGTAAAATATAACGAAAAATGCTCAATTTGATTTTTCATTTTTCAACAAAAATTACTTAATCGATCGATTCAAAAATTTTTGAAAAATATTGTTTTTGTCATTTCGAATGCGTTAATTTAAGTAAAAATTGAAATGAAAACCGCAACACTGATTGCGTTGCCAATCCAATATTAATTTTAATAGAATTTATGATCGTCTACCAACATTATTAAAATGGATTTGTGTGCCACCGCCGAAATAAGTAAATTCATATTTCAGCCGAAGACACCTTTTGATGAAATTGAAATGTGGTCAATTGATTGATTTTAACGATCAATCGAACTACATTAAACGGCATAATTTTGTATCGACAAAGTTTCTCATTATTTCAGATTATTAGATCGATAAATACGATATATTCCACTCCCGCATTCCAAAATATAGTTCCTGTTTTATTAAATATTTCGGTTACTTCTACTGAAATTTGTGTAACAAAAAGTTTTGTTCTGACAATTAATTTTCACCTAAACATTCAATTCCATAATTCTGTTTTCTATAGATTTTCAAGTCTTTGCATTCCATCGGAAACGAGGGAAAGTGGAGAATCTCCATATATTTTATCCAGACTTTGTTTTCCTCTTCATAAATTATATTAATCACAGAAAAATTCTCTGCTCAACGTTCTCAAACAATAACAAAATAAAAAGTTTTTTTACTTAACCTTTTCGAAGCGAATTGCTTTGAAAAAATTATGTTTTAGTTGCGACATTAACACTTTCTCCCTATTCGATACGACGACGCACTGACTTATCAAATATCCTATTTAATAAAGTTATTCTTCTATAAATAAACATATTTAGAATATTCACAATTTAATTATTTTACTAGATCATCTAATATATAATTCCGCGTCCAAGGATTCCAGCGTTCAAGTCTTGAGAAAGTTTTGAATTTTTTTTTTGTGCCAATTTACAACATATTTTCCCATTCATTGTTTCATTGGCAATTGTGTCCAACGTCTTTCAAGTAATTGTTTACAATTGCTTGTCTAATAAATATGAAGGAGGTACACTTTTTGAAACGATTTCATACAGTATATTGTTTTTGTATCATGTGCCAACCTCATTTTTGTGGATTTAAATCATTACCAACCAACACAAGAAATTGGTACTTGCTTGTATAATCTTATTTTAATCAAGGACCACGGCACTAGATGATATTTTATTGGATAGTCTTATTGTGGGAGTAAAGGATGGCACGGCGCCATCCCACATGTCTGTAAAATGTTATGCTAAAATATGGAAATGTTTTAAAGGTGGACGCTTGTCCTGGTAAGGTTAAGTTTACTAAATCTTTAGTTGAACAAGTCAACAACATAAAAGCACACAATGTGAAAAAAAGATAGGTAGTAAAAGCCGTTTAGCCAGACACATATTTAAATTTTGTCGGCACAGGATATCCACGTGTCTTTGGAGATTGACCCTCTACGTTGATAATAGGCAGGTATGAATATGAACGGAATGTTAATGTTTGTACAATTTCCAAAAAATTCAAACACTTCTTTGCTTACTATTTCAGGTTAAAATTTAAACTTACTGCAGCTGCTGAAAATGGAAGTTGATGCTTTGATCGGATCTTTTGGTGGTAGCCACACATCATTCAAGACATTTGTATGATGAAGTTGACGTAATGTAAGCAAAAACCAAATTGACCATAACACAAAAACCACAAACATAAAATTTGGATCAAGGTTAATCCATTTTAAAAAAGTAAAATAGCTCATTAAGATTATAAACGGTGTGATGTTAATGTATCCAATGGTAAGATCAACCGATTATACTGTTTCCATGCAAAACCATGTACCGGAATTACACCAACAAAAGTTCAGGCATGTGTTATACAAATCTTATGACAGACCAATGCGAATTAAACGAAAACGACGAAGCGGAATTCTATAGGTTGGTTAATGATCTAGTCCACAGTTTAATATAGTGCCATTTGGGTAAGCCTAATTTTAGTAGTACCAAAGAAAGTTGGCAACATTATCGTTTCAGCAATTAAGAGTATCAGAGAATTCATAATAAAAAAACACACAAGGGATTATCGCAATATAATGGGTTACCGTATAGGGGGTTGGGTTGCTGCATTTTTCCAATTAAACGAAAGTTTACTTGATGCACTAAGCAGGAGTGTTCGGTTGAAGTTGTGTAATGTTACGAATTTCCTTAATAAAATAAGAAATACCAAAAACATACGTATAACCTCGGTCCCATCATAACCCATAAATCAAATGACTGTTTTATGTCTTTGTGTATGGAATCCTGTTCCTAAGAAATTTTCACGAAATCACTTACTTTTTCTTCGGTCTTCTTCAGTTCGTCCATTTAATTTATATCGCTCCAAAATGAAACTATGAATGCAATTTTGCTTGCCAGAGATACGAAAGTAAAAGCAGTTTTGCATCGGAATGTTACTGGCCATGAAAAATGGATTTATTTTAAGAATCCTGAAACGGAAAAAGTCATGGGTTAATCCAGGACAACCATCAACATCGACTGCTAAAACAAATTGTTTCGGCAAGAAGACGAAGATGCTGTGGGACCCGAAAGGTGTGGTGTACCATGAGCTCCAAAAAACCTGATGAAACTGTTAATGCTGATCGCTACCGACAACAAATGATCAATTTGAACAATGCATTGATCGAAACATGACCAGAATGCACCAGGAGACACAGCAAGGTAATTTTACTACATGACAATGCACCTGCACACAAAGCAAAACCGGTTCAGAATAAAATAGAAAGCACTTGGCTGAGAATTGCTACCGTATTCACCAGACTTGACTCCATCCGATTACCATTTGTTTTCATCGATGGGACACGCATTGGCTCTGAGCACCACTTCGATTCCGATACGAAGAACTCGAAAATTTGGTGTCTGATTGGTTTGCACCAAAAGACGAACGTTTCTATTGGCTTGTGGTATCCCCAACAAATTGCCAGAAAGGTGGTCCAAATGTGTAGCAAAATCAATGGCCAATATTTTAAATAAAATGTTTTTTACTTTCCCGTTTAAAATTAGTGTTTCATTTCCACAAAAAAAAAAAAATATATAACGCTCACTAGATACCGGTACATCTGGTATACATTCTGGTTGATTTTGTAATACACTACACAACACTGTGCATCACACCATGCGTGAAAGAAAGTTGAATTTCATATTATGGTCTGTACTGTGTTGAAAAAGTGCCATAATTATGCCAAATATTTAGCATTGGGTGTCAAGTAGTTTTTGTTGTGTGTTATGATGATGATTAAATAAAGTTTCGTGTATACAACACAAACGCACACACACACACACACACACACACACACTTCATTCACCTTGTAAAATTAAATAAAATTAAAAAAAAAAAAAAAACGTCTATCGTGTCAAAAAAAAAAATTAATCGCCATGCGCGGTAACAATATTTGACTGTCACGGAAAAATAAAACGGGCGTTCATTTGGCTCACTACGCCACCGACGACGCAAACCTCCCGCCAATCATGCTGTTACAAAACCTCTGACTAAACTTCAAATCAAAATTTTTTTTTTTTTTCGTGTATTCACCGTTTTTTCGATAATTGTACGACGGACGACTGATTAATTGTAATAATAATTTTACCATTAAAATATTTCGTTTCACAAATATTTTCCATTCTATTTTGACATATTCGTTTTTTGTCTAAAAATTTAATTTCATTTTATTTTTCTCTCACTCATGCAATTTAAGAATAGTGAAATTATATATAATTTGCAGTGAATGTGGTTAACAAAAACTGTATTGTGGGCGTAACCATATACAGTTATTGTTTCTATTTTACATCGCATCGTTCCAAAATAATTATGCATTGACGTCGTGTTTTGACGCGCCGACGGAAAACCAGCTTTAAAATGCTTTAAAAAAACAATAAACAAATTTACACAGTGCTGCTAACAGAGTTGGCAAACTGATGCATCGCACCTCTAATTCTCGCCGCTGCGCAGGTTGTGTCAATTTATAAATTAAATTTATATATAAAAATTTAGTTGCGGTTGAAAAGTGAAAGTGAAATGTTAAATAGTAAATTAAAATTAATTTGTAATCATTTTCAGGTGAAAATGAATAACAATTCTTGTGATTTATATATTTTTAAAACTTTTTTCAATCCTTTTTGTATTTATTTTTTTTTTTTGTTTTTTTAAAAGTGATCGTCAAAATAGTGATTCATTTTTAATTTTTTTTTTTTTTTTTACATTTTTAATTTCATTTTTATTGTACAATAAAAAACAAAAATTAAAAAAATTTAATTAAAAAAATTTTTTTTTTATTCATTGAACACACGCGCCGAAAAACAAGTAAAAGTTAATTTTTTAAAAAATTAAACGATCACGGCTGGAAAATATTTCATCATTCGATCGGACAATTTGTGTGGTGGTGGTAAGTAAATTTTTAAATATTATTAACAAAAAATATTACAATAATAGAAAAAAAGTTAGTTAAAAATATATTCCTCTTAAAAAATTGAAAAAAAAACAATAATTTAATTAAATTTTAAATTTAAATTTTGAATTTCATCAGAAAATGATAAAAAAATTTAAATTTAAGTTATGTTTTTGTTGTTGTAAAAAAAAAAAAAAAAAAAAAAAAAAAAAAACCGGTTTAATTTCAACGACAAATGTTCTAATAATTGTTGGACATCAGAAAAATTGCAGTCAGTGTCTACCAAATGTTTACCATATGAAATTCTTATTAAATTTTAAACGTTACTCATAAATCTAAAAATAGATTATATTTTAAAATCGCATTTTGAGCATATGAAGTTTGTAGTTTTTTTTTTTATTTTAAAAAAATATCTAAATATTCTCAGTATATTTACAGTACTGGGTGTCAACATTTTAAAGAACCAATAAAAATATTTTGCATTTTTAATGAAGAAATGTTTTTGCGTGCATGGGGGGGGGGGGGTACAGCACGGACATCTGATGGTGATCTTGAGAAACCTTTTACCATTATGATTATTTGTAGATTAAATAAATTTTTGAATTGGTAACCACAGTTAGGGGTGCCAACGTTGATAGATAATGGTAAATTTAATTTTCAAGATCATCCATTAGACATCAGCCAGCATCCATCATACGAACGCAAAATCATTTGTTTTGAAACATTTTTTCCAATTTTAGTCATCTCTTGCAAATTAATTGGCTGGTTCATTTAAAACGGGACATCCGGTATAAGTTTTTAAAAGCATAATTTTTAAGTTCAATGTACGCATGATAACAATTTTATTTTGCATCTCTTTCAGATTAGTTGTATGTGAACAGAAAAACCATTGCTGTATGATTTTAAAATATTTATTTTTCGTCGGTTTACTTTCATGTCAATGCGTGAATACACACATTTATTACTGTTGCAGGCGACAAATATTGTGTAAATATATATGGAAGGAAATGCATTTGCTATTACAGCAGAGTTGTTATGCGTGTGTGTGTGTATTTACACAACGTTTGATGAGTAATGGGAATACAAGCGAAAATTAATATTTTAATTTCATATATATGAAGTGGTATTTCTGTTCGATTGGCTATTCTGTGGTGGTGCAAATATTTATTAAATGATATTTATAAATAACGATGACGTAATCGTCTGACTTAAATATAAATATAGAAATACATTTACTATTACAGCAGAGTTGTTATGCGTGTGTGTGTGTGTGTGTGTGTGTATTTACACAACGTTTGATGAGTAATGGGAATACAAGCGAAAATTAATATTTTAATTTCATATATATGAAGTGGTATTTCTGTTCGATTGGCTATTCTGTGGTTGTGCAAATATTTATTAAATGATATTTATAAATAACGATGACGTAATCGTCTGATTTTAATATGAAATTCAAATTTCTTCAGAATTTAAAAAATGAAAAAAAGTGGTTGTTTTAATTTCTGAACTTTAATTTATTTTACTTTAATTTACAAAATAGAACACGAACGTCTTTTTTTTAAAAAGTTGATCGACATTAAAAATATATACATTTTTTAACATTGAAACACACAAATTGCAATTGATCGGTTAAAACGGTACACGCATTTAAGTGTCAGTAGTTTTTGGGGCTTCTGGCTTTTTAAAATACAATGTGCGAGTAAAGAGCAAAACATTAAATTCGCTATTTAAAATTGGAATAAAAATTGTTGCAACGACTTAAAAAAAATTTTGTTTTGTTGTATGACTCACAACGAAAACATTTTTGAATGAATTTTTTACGTTTCAAAATGGGTCGTGTGGATTTAAGGGATAAACCAAGAGCAGGACGTCGGGATGTAAATTTCTTATGCGTGAATGTTGGGCTGATGAATTAAGTAAATACCATTATTTGTTCGAGTTAGAATACCGAGAATATATACAATGCATTTTTGATGAAAAAACGGTGATCTCTCATCAGCCATCCTTTTCCGTATCCGCCTAATCTATTGCCTGTGTGACTATTTTCTGTTTGCAAAATTAATTAATTCCAGTTATCCAAGTAATCGGGACGACACAGGTTCTATAATTGACAATTTCGATCACTTTTTTTATTCCGTCAACCCGTTCGATTGTGGTAGTGGTGGTGTTGAGAAAATTTCTTTAAAATATTGACGGTTAGCAAAATTGTCTCGAGAGATGTAAATGGACGACCATTATTACTTACTATAACTTAGTTGGTAACCAAAAATTTTACAAAAACAACTCGGTTAGTTTATTTATCACATTACGTGTCTTTGTGCCTATCATTAATTATATTTCGATATAAAAGTATCTAAAATTAGGAATGTATGTCCAGTGCACTCTTTCAAATGTATGAGAACATTTTTTTCCACATTCACATCAACGTTTTCTCTTTGAACAATACGGGAAATTTGACATACACACACACGTTTCAAGATTGTATATGTGTCTCAACATCCATGTCAATTAAAGGTGGCTGAATGTTTGAATTTGCAATAAATTTTTTCCGTTACCATTCCCAGATGATTTTCATGTATTGGTAAAAGAACTTTTTCACGCAATTATTGAGGAAAATTATCATTTTTGGCATTAATAGCATTTCTCTTTAGATAATATGATTTCATAGATTTATCAATTCCGTTGCAATTACACCAACCATTCCCAGGTGTATGAATAGAGCGTAGACAAGAGCATATCAAATTATAACTCATTGTTCACATCATTTATATACGAAATACCTTGAGTCATAGTGGCAAACGCTAAAATGCATCCACACATTTTGTATTTTTGACGACCAGGACGATGACAACGACACATTTGGCATACGTTTTCTGTATAATAGTTTATTGGACCCATGAAAGATTGAAGTTAATTTATAGATTTTGAAAAGTTATGCTCTGTTTTTGTTTTTAAATTAATTGATGGTCACCGCACGCAATCAATACAAATACGGATATCATTATTTGAATTTCGACAAAATGACCAATTACTAACTAACATAATTACTTACTAACTAACGTACTTGACTTAAGATTTTATTTTCCATTAATCTGTTTATTACTGCTTTTTCTTTTAGTCTTAATCGAATCGAGTAGGATTTATGATATATTGATGAACATTTATGCATAAGAATTTCAGCAACATGTCCTGCAATCGATTTAGCTGGATCGTCTGAAACGATTATCGGAAATTTACTTTTAATATAACCATAAATATTACTTTTTATATTTATCAGATTTTGTAACGTACCCGCATTCAATGAATGAAGTCTACCATTTTTCCAATTGGGATTTATAATTTCCACCCAATTACAACACAAAGGTGCGTTGAATGAATCGACTGACCTAATTATTATTAACATTAATTCATGTTGTATACCATTAAGTTCGATCATGACCATGATTTTTCCAACAACCTTCAACGTATCACCTGTAATTGTTTTTCAAAATTTATTATTGAATCATATTCTATTTTAAAATAACTTAATTTACTTTTATATTTAACGTAAGAAAAAATAATGGCTGGGCCGGTATCTGGTTCCATACAAAATGCATTCACATCCTTATTTTGACTACTATTACTCCTAACGGTATCATTGCGTTGACAAATTTTAAATGACATATTTTTTTGTTGACTTTTAGAACGCCGTACATTTGTGGTGTGAACTGTTTTATCGAACAAATAAAACAAATTCAATTAAAAGCCGGACACACATGACATGCATTATGTGACTGACGACCACAACGACTACACGATGATGACGGACTCATAGATGAACTATGTATTCCTTTATTTTGATGACGATTCTTTTGTCGGCGACAATTAAATTGTTGATCCATTTGAATCGATTGAAGTACTGAATTGATTGTTTGCAGTAAAGCGACTTTGTTTACTAACATTGTGATTGAATAGCTTCTTGCGCTCGTTGCCACAATTCAATATTCAATGCAGTTTCGCCATATTTTCCAAACATTAATTCAGTTTGTGATGAAATCACAAATCGTTATCATTAGAAATATATAGTCTAAAGTTACATGAAACGAGCTATATAATCCGATAATGACTCACTTGAATGGTGATCAGATTTATGAAATTTATGCCTTTCAGCTCTTAACTTTTGGTGCATAATGTGTTTTTTCTTTCAAATAGTTGAATAATTTTAACAAATTTCAATGCACTTGGTAATATTTCTATATAAAATACTACTGATCCAACAGCATATAATCAACGACCTGGTTTACTTTGTAAAAAATTGTTCGACTCAATCTTTATTAGACGAGAAACAATCGCCAGGTATATAGGATACTAACGAATCTAATCCTTCAACAATCCTTATGTTCCTTATTGCTATGTTAAACCTAACCGTAACCTTACTTATTATATTATATTAACCACATGTCTGGTGAGTACGGCGGGTGGAATAGAACTTCCCAGTTCTGTCCGTGTAAATAGAATTTAACATCAAATGCAATATGAGGCGTGGCATTGTTTTGTTGAAAAATTATTCTATTGTGTCAATTCATCCATTCTGATTGTTTTTCCATTATTGATGGCTTCCAGCATATTTTTCTCTTCGGTACACAACCGATGATAATTTCAGAAGATTTCCGCAATTCTTAGTACACACACCTTTTTGATGCCTCCAAATACACACCTTAATCTTATCGGCATGAATATTTCCCTTTGGCTGTGATGGAGGTGATGGACCACCTTCACCAGGCTGTGCTCAAACATATTTATACGATTTGGAATTACATAGTTATTTCACATTTCATCTCTACAGTCACAATTCTATGCAGAAAAGCGTTTTATTTGTTAACTTTGGAACAGCAGTTTACAGATTATCTTTCGATTTGCTTGCTATTCTTCTGACAACGGGACAAGTTTTTGAACTATTTACCAGCATTAATTTAATAGACGGAAACACATTGTGGAGTGACATTTAATGCTGGTGCTATAATTATGATTGTGTTTTGACACAATTAACTTCGATCAATAATTGTTGTAATTCTTCATTTTCGAATTATTTTTTCTGTCTTGAACGCCTATTTCCTATTTGCCTATTTCATATCAAAAATACCTACTTGGAATTGTCTAAACTAATTTCTGCATGTACTATCACCTAGAAAATGTTCACAATGAGCTTCTTGAACCATTCGATGAGTCTCAGCAAAGGATTTTTTCTCAATGAAAACAAAATAATAATGCTTCCCGAAAATGTCGTTAATTTTGGGGTACAACACTTTCCATTTTCCTGCGAATAGAAAACACAAAGTTATTTATAATTTGGCCAAACGTCACATGCTACGTTTAGAAGGTTATAAAGAGACTTTTCAAAAACGCATAATGTCGATTCACACTTAAAATAATTCATGCAGTGTGTGGGTCACCGCAGCTATTATAAAACATGTATTTTCCACTGCTACACGTAATATTTGCTATTAATTGTTCATGTGTGGTAAGAATTTTTCTGCTTTTACGGTGTTCCTTATTATCGATAAGGGTACTACACCCGACATTTTCCAACTGTCTGTAAATTTTCCTTCTAATGTAATGACTTATTTTTCATTTTCAATAACGTTTCACCGCCAATAGATTTAAATGTATCTAATAATGTCCCAGCAATTAATATGTGATTTCAATCGGAACTATATTTCATATTTTTAATTATTTTCAAATGTTGACTGTTTTCTAATATTTTAAATTTAAATAGAGTTTCAATCCTGACGATATTATAGACATTATATTTTTATGTGGAGTCTTACTTTTAATAATTTCATTGCAACATTTCCAATAAAATAAATATGATTCCATTTAATTTTCACTGTGTCACTTAATATATTATAATGTGTTCCAAGTAGCAATTTAATGTGATGCTGATTTCTAGTTAATTTTATTATAGTCCATCGAACTATACTATCCACACCACAAATTATTACTTTCATATAGGCCGTGTTTTTTTTTCGCCTATGTTTTTCAAGAGTCCAGTCTCAAGCAGAGACACTAGATTTTAGTTTGTACAATTAATTTTATTCGATAATTAGTGCAGCTCCATATCACTAATTAAGCTTTTATTATTACCAAATGACGCCTGGTCATGTATCATATAGATCGCGGTCGACAAACGATTTTTAAATATACGAATACAATAATTATCATGTTCAAGATTGGTTAAGTAGCTAAATAACATAATAAAAGTATCACTTACAAAGTTGCATCTAATTAGTGGAAATTAAAGGGTTAAATAAAAATAAAAAAATATGTAACAAAACTATAAATTAAAAACGAAAGTCGATCCTGAACGAATTGAACGAATCAAAAATTCCATGAAAGCGTAATATTTTTTCCTCTTTTTGAATATGTTTTTATAGTTTGTAAATCCTTTCTTTATTGAGATTATGAAATTTTGGAATGCATTGTCTGGGTGGCAGAACCAACCAATAACTGCCTTTAATACGATTGTTGAACGCATTGGTGGAATACATGTAAGAACGAAATTTTGTAATTTAACTCCCATGTTAAGGGAGTGTCAATCGTATCCGCAATGGCTATAATCAACAATCGTTTTAGTGCAAAAATATAATAGTAATCTGTGACATCAATATCGTGCCAATTAATTTATCAACTGCACATTAGTATTTACTGTTCTTCGATCGGCTAACTAAACATTAATTGTGGCTACAAAACATTTAACAATTTGAAAAACTGGTGTCTTTATTCATGCCCATTACAATAATCAATTGAATAGTATAAGGATTAGTTAAACCGAATTGCCAATCATTCTATCACAAAATTATGAAAAAACTATAAAATAACACATTTGATATTTTTGGTTAAATCGTAAAACTCCAATTTATACTTTAAAATTATTTACAATAGTCCAGGTCTGGTGCTTTTTCTATTTGCAAAAGGTTGCATTGATTTGTTTGTGTTTAATTTTCTTAATTGAAGGCATGAGAATAAACATAATTAAACTTTACATTTAAATGAGACATATCCGTCTACCTATTATTTAAACAATATTTGGTGAAATCTTATACCATAAAAGCGTCCGAGGTATACAGAATCATATAAAATTATTAGTATGTTGTAGTGAATTGATAAAACATTTAGCTACGAAAGAACCTGAACAAGATTTACATATATTTTTATTTTATTATTACATTTAAAACAATATCGTCTGATTAAGAAATCAGTCATTAAAGGTGATATCACCTTCAGATAATAATTTTTTCTTCTTTCACTATCGCTAAAATACACTTCAAAAAGGTAATACACCAACATAAATTTCATTTTCTCTTTCCAATAGATAAACTCTAAAAATCCAAATATTAAAACAAGAATTAATTTATAAAAGCGAAATCATTTGTAACGCGAAAACAAAAATTAACATAATTTACTAGAAAATCATTGCAATGCCATTGTTGGAGCCGTAACATTTACATTTCAACAATTAGAAAACAAGTTATTCGTCCCTTTTCACGTGTTGGACTTTAAAATACAATATAATAATAATTCTACGTTTTTCGTTTATTATTATTATAATTTTCTTTAAGTTTAACAAATTAATTCGGACTTTTGTTAATGTTTTTCAGTTTATCTACTTGAAATAAAATTACTGTCGGCTATTTATTACACATCACATCAAGTTTTTATATAGGAAAATCACCTGTTCCCGACCGAAGTCAATTGAAATTTCAATGGCACTCGATTATTCTATTCCTTTTTCTTTACATCCACCTACAATAGAAAAAGAACATTATTTTAAGGTTATATGAAAATCATCTAATTTAAGTAGTACTTGTTAAATAAAGTTGTTGTTTCTTTAATCTAACCAGAGAATTTAAAGGTTAACTAATTTCGTTTGTACTTACTATTTTAAAATTATAAAAAAAAACTATTTTCCAATAGTTAAGAACTTGCAATTTTTTGCTTATTTTTTCTATTATTTACGTATTTTTTTTTTTTTTCTTTTCTTTTCTTGGCCTTTATACTTCAAAAGTGACAATTACGCTCTTGCCATAGTTTTTGTTTCGCCCCGTGCTCAATCATAGTTTTTGACATTTTAAAAACTTTTATAGGTAGAATTTCGCTTTTGCTATTCGGAACTGTGTGGGTGTGCTGCTGTGTGACGAATGTTTTGTTACTAACGCAACTTTGCGGTGTAAAACATATTTTTTTCTTGTCCAGAATTTCATACATTAGTTCCAGAAAGATTCTGTAGTAGACAGCTACAGAATAGCTCCGTTTTACAACTCCGTAAATCATCATTTTAGTGATAGAAAAAAGAGCAATTCAATGTGAAATGTTTCTGGAGTTAGCAAAATTTTAAAATTTTTTGAAAAGACCGAAATTATAACTAATTCATTGTTAGCGTTATGAAATTCATCAGATAAAACAACGCCCGAATTTTAACCCTGGTGTCGATCAATCAAAATAATATGTGCACTTTCGCCTGATCGTTGTTTGTACCTTTACCAAATTTCGCTTTTGCTCTATTAAAAGTCGAAATTTCACAATTTGCTTCGTAAATTTCTTGTGCAATTGTGCACTGTAATTTTTGAAATGTTTTTCAATATTTCTATAAATTTCTCTATACTTAGCAAATTTAGAGTGAAAACTGAAATATTGTTTCAGTTTCTGTTGCAGGTTTATATTGCAACGCTTGCCGCAGAATCTGAATCAGAATAGCTCCGTTCAACACCGTCTCTGTTCCAGAACACTCCACTTTCTGCTACTCAATTCTGGACAAAAAAAAAATTATGTTTCACCCACAATGAAACTTAACCCATATCTTTATTATCGGGAAAAAATTACAAAAATATCACAACCAAAATTTGCCACAGCATCACGAAATCGTGCAAAAATATGTTTTTCAATTCTAGTTTTTTTTTTGTAAATGCTGTGTGGGTGTTCCGAATAGCAAAAGCGAAATTGTGCCTATAAAAGTTTTTAAAATGTCAAAAACTATGATTGAGCACGGGGCGAAACAAAAACTATGGCAAAAATCGTAATTGTCACTTTTGAAGTATAAAGACCAAGAAAAGAAAAGAAAAAAAAAAAAAAGTACGTAAATAATAGAAAAAATAAGCAAAAAATTGCAAGTTCTTAACTATTGGAAAATAGTTTTTTTTTATAATTTTAAAATAGTAAGTACAAACGAAATTAGTTAACCTTTAAATTCTCTGGTTAGATTAAAGAAACAACAACTTTATTTAACAAGTACTACTTAAATTAGATGATTTTCATATAACCTTAAAATAATGTTCTTTTTCTATTGTAGGTGGATGTAAAGAAAAAGGAATAGAATAATCGAGTGCCATTGAAATTTCAATTGACTTCGGTCGGGAACAGGTGATTTTCCTATATAAAAACTTGATGTGATGTGTAATAAATAGCCGACAGTAATTTTATTTCAAGTAGATAAACTGAAAAACATTAACAAAAGTCCGAATTAATTTGTTAAACTTAAAGAAAATTATAATAATAATAAACGAAAAACGTAGAATTATTATTATATTGTATTTTAAAGTCCAACACGTGAAAAGGGACGAATAACTTGTTTTCTAATTGTTGAAATGTAAATGTTACGGCTCCAACAATGGCATTGCAATGATTTTCTAGTAAATTATATTAATTTTTGTTTTCGCGTTACAAATGATTTCGCTTTTATAAATTAAATCTTGTTTTAATATTTGGATTTTTAGAGTTTATCTATTGGAAAGAGAAAATGAAATTTATGTTGGTGTATTACCTTTTTGAAGTGTATTTTAGCGATAGTGAAAGAAGAAAAAATTATTATCTGAAGGTGATATCACCTTCAATGACTGATTTCTTAATCAGACGATATTGTTTTAAATGTAATAATAAAATAAAAATATATGTAAATCTTGTTCAGGTTCTTTCGTAGCTAAATGTTTTATCAATTCACTACAACATACTAATAATTTTATATGATTCTGTATACCTCGGACGCTTTTATGGTATAAGATTTCACCAAATATTGTTTAAATAATAGGTAGACGGATATGTCTCATTTAAATGTAAAGTTTAATTATGTTTATTCTCATGCCTTCAATTAAGAAAATTAAACACAAACAAATCAATGCAACCTTTTGCAAATAGAAAAACCACCAGACCAGGACTATTTTAAATAATTTTAAATTATAAATTGGAGTTTTACGATTTGGAAAACCCATTTAACCAAAAATATCAAATGTGTTATTTTATAGTTTTTTCATAATTTTGTGATAGAATGATTGGCAATTCGGTTTAACTAATCCTTATACTATTCAATTGATTATTGTAATGGGCATGAATAAAGACACCAGTTTTTCAAATTGTTAAATGTTTTGTAGCCACAATTAATGTTTAGTTAGCCGATCGAAGAACAGTAAATACTAATGTGCAGTTGATAAATTAATTGGCACGATATTGATGTCACAGATTACTATTATATTTTTGCACTAAAACGATTGTTGATTATAGCCATTCCGGATACGATTGACACTCCCTTAACATGGGAGTTAAATTACAAAATTTCGTTCTTACATGTATTCCACCAATGCGTTCAACAATCGTATTAAAGGCAGTTATTGGTTGGTTCTGCCACCCAGACAATGCATTCCAAAATTTCATAATCTCAATAAAGAAAGGATTTACAAACTATAAAAACATATTCAAAAAGAGGAAAAAATATTACGCTTTCATGGAATTTTTGATTCGTTCAATTCGTTCAGGATCGACTTTCGTTTTTAATTTATAGTTTTGTTACATATTTTTTTATTTTTATTTAACCCTTTAATTTCCACTAATTAGATGCAACTATGTAAGTGATACTTTTATTATGTTATTTAGCTACTTAACCAATCTTGAACATGATAATTATTGTATTCGTATATTTAAAAATCGTTTGTCGACCGCGATCTATATGATACATGACCAGGCGTCATTTGGTAATAATAAAAGCTTAATTAGTGATATGGAGCTGCACTAATTATCGAATAAAATTAATTGTACAAACTAAAATCTAGTGTCTCTGCTTGAGACTGGACTCTTGAAAAACAAAGGCGAAAAAAAAACACGGCCTATATGATAGTAATAATTTGTGGTGTGGATAGTATAGTTCGATGGACTATAATAAAATTAACTAGAAATCAGCATCACATTAAATTGCTACTTGGAACACATTATAATATATTAAGTGATACAGTGAAAATTAAATGGAACCATATTTATTTTATTGGAAATGTTGCAATGAAATTATTAAAAGTAAGACTACACATAAAAATATAATGTCTATAATATCGTCAGGATTGAAACTCTATTTAAATTTAAAATATTAGAAAACAGTCAACATTTGAAAATAATTAAAAATATGAAATATAGTTCCGATTGAAATCACATATTAATTGCTGGGACATTACTAGATACATTTAAATCTATTGGCGGTGAAACGTTATTGAAAATGAAAAAAAAGTCATTACATTAGAAGGAAAATTTACAGACAATTGGAAAATGTCGGGTGTAGTACCCTTATCGATAATAAGGAACACCGTAAAAGCAGAAAAATTCTTACCACACATGAACAATTAATAGCAAATATTACGTGTAGCAGTGGAAAATACATGTTTTATAATAGCTGCGGTAACCCACACACTGCATGAATTATTTTAAGTGTGAATCGACATTATGCGTATTTGAAAAGTCTCTTTATAACCTTCTAAACGTAGCATGTGACGTTTGGCCAAATTATAAATAACTTTGTGTTTTCTATTCGCAGGAAAATGGAAAGTGTTGTACCCCAAAATTAACGGCATTTTCGGGAAGCATTATTATTTTGTTTTCATTGAGAAAAAATCCTTTGCTGAGACTCATCGAATGGTTCAAGAAGCTCATTGTGAACATTTTCTAGGTGATAGTACATGCAGAAATTAGTTTAGACAATTCCAAGTAGGTATTTTTGATATGAAATAGGCAAATAGGAAATAGGCGTTCAAGACAGAAAAAATAATTCGAAAATGAAGAATTACAACAATTATTGATCGAAGTTAATTGTGTCAAAACACAATCATAATTATAGCACCAGCATTAAATGTCACTCCACAATGTGTTTCCGTCTATTAAATTAATGCTGGTAAATAGTTCAAAAACTTGTCCCGTTGTCAGAAGAATAGCAAGCAAATCGAAAGATAATCTGTAAACTGCTGTTCCAAAGTTAACAAATAAAACGCTTTTCTGCATCGAATTGTGACTGTAGAGATGAAATGTGAAATAACTATGTAATTCCAAATCGTATAAATATGTTTGAGCACAGCCTGGTGATGGTGGTCCATCACCTCCATCACAGCCAAAGGTAAATATTCATGCCGATAAGATTAAGGTGTGTATTTGGAGGCATCAAAAAGGTGTGTGTACTAAGAATTGCGGAAATTTTCTGAAACTATCATCGGTTATGTGTACCGAAGAGAAAAATATGCTGGAAGCCATCAATAATGGAAAAACAATCAGAATGGATGAATAGACACAATAGAATAATTTTTCAACAAAACAATGCCACGCCTCATATTGCATTTGATGTTAAATTCTATTTACACGGACAGAACTGGGAAGTTCTATTCCACCCGCCGTACTCACCAGACATGTGGTAAATATAATATTATAAGTACGGTTACGGTTAGGTTTAACATAGCAATAAGGAACATAAGGATTGTTGAAGGATTAGATTCGTTAGTATCCTATATACCTGGCGATTGTTTCTCGTCTAATAAAGATTGAGTCGAACAATTTTTTTACAAAGTAAACCAGGTCGTTGATTATATGCTGTTGGATCAGTAGTATTTTATATAGAAATATTACCAAGTGCATTGAAATTTGTTAAAATTATTCAACTATTTCAAAGAAAAAACACATTATGCACCAAAAGTTAAGAGCTGAAAGGCATAAATTTCATAAATCTGATCACCATTCAAGTGAGTCATTATCGGATTATATAGCTCGTTTCATGTAACTTTAGACTATATATTTCTAATGATAACGATTTGTGATTTCATCACAAACTGAATTAATGTTTGGAAAATATGGCGAAACTGCATTGAATATTGAATTGTGGCAACGAGCGCAAGAAGCTATTCAATCACAATGTTAGTAAACAAAGTCGCTTTACTGCAAACAATCAATTCCGTACTTCAATTACAATACAAATGGATCAACAATTTAATTGTCGCCGGCAAAAGAATCGTCATCAAAATAAAGGAATACATAGTTCATCTATGAGTCCGTCATCATCGTGTAGTCGTTGTGGTCGTCAGTCACATAATGCATGTCATGTGTGTCCGGCTTTTAATTGAATTTGTTTTATTTGTTCGATAAAACAGTTCACACCACAAATGTACGGCGTTCTAAAAGTCAACAAAAAAATATGTCATTTAAAATTTGTCAACGCAATGATACCGTTAGGAGTAATAGTAGTCAAAATAAGGATGTGAATGCATTTTGTATGGAACCAGATACCGGCCCAGCCATTATTTTTTCTTACGTTAAATATAAAAGTAAATTAAGTTATTTTAAAATAGAATATGATTCAATAATAAATTTTGAAAAACAATTACAGGTGATACGTTGAAGGTTGTTGGAAAAATCATGGTCATGATCGATCGATTAATGGTATGACATAAACAAGCACCTGATTATTTAATTTGTACGAAATTTTCGTATAATATAATTTAATAATTTGAATAATTTTATCATAATGCTATCAATAAAAGCTTGGAATTAACCGAAATTACATTTGTTTGTGTTATTGTTTTTTAGTTTTGTACGCTGCATACAATATGAATTGCAATGTGGTACCAATAATTCGATCAACTGTCTCACACAATTAAAATTTAATTGTGTGAACCAGTCGTATCGACTTTTGCTGTTTTCGTATGCGGCAACAATACCATATTTGGAATTTATAAATTCATGTTAGCAGGACATGCGCACCGTTAATTCAAACAAAAAATGTAGCTCTCTATATTGACATAGAGTATTTCATACATTGCACAGAAATAATTATTTTTAGCATTGTGAATAGTAAATTGTATTAGGTAAATGATTGAGTGCGAAATGAGAGTATGGTAGGACTCTGAAATTCAATAAACGAGAGAGAGAGAGAGAGAGAGAGAGAGAGTGAAAATTCAAAGACACAACGCAGTATTTTTTGAAAGCAGTCGAACGATAACATTTTTTGTTATAGAGGGCGACAGCTGCTACTTATTAGAGAGTGGTGGACTTGTCGTTTCCAATTTTGTTTGTTCATTTGGTAAATTGGATTCCATTAAAGTAGTCGCACTCAAACTAAAGGGTTTATTGAAAATTAAATTAGTGTTTTTTGTATGTTATTTTGATTAAATAAAATAAAAAAACACGTGACGACTGAGCCATCGAACAATTTTTATAAGTTATTATTGTGTGAAATTAATTATGTAATAAGTGATCCATTAAGATTATATTTTATAATTTATTTTACAATCTCTGT
>OU343119.1:13490458-13495458 GCA_910594885.2 Bibio marci | reverse complement strand
AAACCAAAACTTAAAATTGTTGGCTCAAATGGAAATATAAGTTTGGAGATGATTTAATTAAAAGTTTAACGGAAATGAAAATGAATGCATTAAAGCAACTAAACAACCTAATTAATTTACAAGTTCTACTTTTATAAATTGAAGTGGATATTGGTTTGTAAAATAAATTAATGTTAAATAAAAAAGGTATTGTAGGATGGCAAATACGTAAAAGATTTGAATATATTGATTGCCTCGGTTATGGTCATTTTCGAAAGAATACAGAATTTGTGCAGGTGAGCATGATCAACAATCGGTTAAATCAAAATACTTTAGTTGCGTAAATTGTATTAGTGCATGTGATATTAGTGCATGTGACACTTTTAAAAAGCAAACGAATATTAATCACAGTTTTGTATTAGAAATTAGTTCTAAGAATGTAAGGGATATATATGAAGTTGTATATTATTCTCCTAGTGTTCTAGTGATCCTTTGTTTTTAACTGTATCATTGTTCCCAGCCAACATTTATTTTTTACCGGGAATAGTTGAGACATTGATTGGTACAATTAATAAACAGCTGTCAACAACTGTATGTGGTTGGAAAACTATTGTACCATATTCGGTATCTGAAATAGTGAAATGAACACCTACTGGCAATGCATATTAGCAGGAACTATTATATTGGTACTCTGAAATACCGGTACTATATAATGGCATTATGTAGTGACGGGTACAAAGCTGGAACTGTCATTGCTACCTAAAAGCCCAAGGTAATATATGTCAACCATCGTTTGTGACGGAATCAGTACCAGGAACTGCGATTGGTACTAAAAAGTGACTATGGCAAAACTGAAAAGGAGAATACACGAAACGCACCAGCTACTAATTTTATTGTACCGAATATTCGAATTGATGCAAATTTTAACTATAAAGCAGCAAAACTAAAACAGGCCAATATTTTGGAGAAGTTAAAATGGTTTGATTGAGTGAATTACGTGAACCAAAACAAATAAAAAGTGTTATTATTAAATAAAGCTAAGTTTACTTAATCATTAATTGATTGGAATATATTTATGACAGTTAGAAATAAGCATAATAAGCTAATTAGATCTAAAATATGTGAAAGTCTAAAATCAGACATAAATAAAGTAAAATTTTCATAAACATAAATTGTGGCAATGGCAAAGAAAATATGGTTGATTGTCCTAAGAATTGGTAAAAATCGCAAATGAATCCTTTTTTCCTAAAATAACAAATACGAGCAGAGCAGAAGAATATTGACCAATAAATAAATTAACTATCGATGAAAAGAACGGTTGAATCGGATTTGTATAACCAACTTATGGAAGATGATTTTTAAATCTATTTCACAAAATATGGGATTTCTGCCATGAATAAAATATGTTCAAATGTGATTCAAAAACCGTTGACTCCTTAAGTGATTTTCTATATAGAAACTAAATTTTATAGATGCAAATGTGCTGTGAAATTAATTATTATGTGGCAACAGATTACCGTCCCGATTACTTCCATTTTTAAAGAATTACTAATACGATTAATTTTTACTTTCCATTGCGATTGGGTGCGTAACACCTAATTTTGCTTTCGTTCAGTTCCAAATCGAAATGAAATGTAAAAATAATTCAAGAAATTTCCAGTTGAATATTTTCATAATTTTAGTTATATGTGGCAATACTTTCGATTTCGTTAACTGAATTATTCCTTGTTATTGTTTCGAATTTCAGTTCTATTAAAATTTTCAAAGTGAATGGACGCTGCTTTTGTTTCTCATAAGCATTCTAAAAGTTATTAACAACAACAAAATAATTGAATATTTTAAATAAAAATTACTCGAAAATTCGAAATTAATTAAATTGTTATAATTTTCCCGTTAATTTTCGTAAATAAGTTAAAGGAAAAATGAGTGATTCAGAACAAAGTGGAAGTGACGAGACGCAGAATTTATTAAATGATGAAAATTTATTTAAATGCAAAATTTGCAAGGAAATATTTCCAACTGAACAAAATTTAAAATCTCACGAAAATAAACATCAAAGATTTAAATGTACTATCTGTTCCAAAACTTTTGGACGGAAGGCAAATTTAACACAACATATAAAATTACACACCGGTAAAAAACCATATAAATGTGATAGTTGTGACAAAGAATTTGCGAGAAATGATGCTTTATTCAGACATAAAAGAGTACACACCGGTGAAAAACCATATAAATGTGATATTTGTAAGAAAGAATTTGCAGATAATTCAGCTCTCATCAGACATAAAAAAGTGCACACAGGTGAAAAACCATATAAATGTGATAGTTGTAACAAAGAATTTCGAGATAATTCAGATCTCATCAGACATAAAAGAGTACACACCGGTGAAAGACCATATAAATGTGATAGTTGTAACAAAGAATTTGCGAGAAATGAAGCTTTAATCATTCATAAAAGATTGCACACCGGTGAAAAACCATATAAATGTGATAGTTGTAACAAAGAATTTGCAGATAATGGAGTTCTCATCAGACATAAAAAAGTGCACACAGGTGAAAAACCATATAAATGTGATAGTTGTAACAAAGAATTTGCGAGAAATTCAGCTCTCATCAGACATAAAAAAGTGCACACCGATGAAAAACCATATAAATGTGATAGTTGTAACATAGAATTTGCAGATAATTCAGATCTCATCAGACATAAAAAAGTGCACACACGTGAAAAACCATATAAATGTGATAGTTGTAACAAAGAATTTCGAGATAATGCAGATCTCATCAGACATAAAAAAGTGCACACCGGTGAAAGACCATATAAATGTGATAGTTGTAACATAGAATTTGCAGATAATTCAGCTCTCATCAGACATAAAAAAGTGCACACCGATGAAAAACCATATAAATGTGATATTTGTAAGAAAGAATTTAAAGCCCAATCAAATCTAATTGTTCATAGAAAAAGGCACATAGGCGATAAACCATATAACAGCAGAAATGAAATTCCTGAAACCATCGTTGAACAACCGAACACAATTGCATATTTCAACCGAAATAAAAATGATAAATTGATGAAACAATTACCACAAATAAGACCAGAGCTCGATTTAGATGACACTCGGACAAATGAAATTACAATTAAACCTGCAAGTGAAAAGAAACATTTATGTACAAAGTGTTCGGCATCATTTAATAATTTATCTGGCTTAAATCGCCATTTGAGAAATCACGATGAGTTACATCAACAACCGCAATTACCTTCACAACAGCGACAACATCAATACCAATTACCACAACAACAACAACAACAACAACGACAACAACAACAACGACAACTACTACCACAACAACTACAACAACAACAACAATTACCTGAACAACAATATTATCAGCTTCAACAAAATCAATTCCAGTTACCACAACATTATTATCAGCTTCTACAACAACAACAACAACGGCAACAGCAACAAATACAACAACAACCCAGTCTCTCAGATTTATATTACGATGACTTAATGTGCCAACAACAACAACAACAACAACAACAACAACAACAACAACAACAACAACAACAACAACAACAACAACAACAACAACAACAACAACAACAACAACAACAACAACAACAACAACAACAACAACAACAACAACAACAACAACAACAACAACAATTACCTGAACAACAATATTATCAGCTTCAACAAAATCAATACGAATTATCACAACATTATTATCAGCTTCTACAACAACAAGATCTAAAATATGTGAAAGTCTAAAATCAGACATAAATAAAGTAAAATTTTCATAAACATAAATTGTGGCAATGGCAAAGAAAATATGGTTGATTGTCCTAAGAATTGGTAAAAATCGCAAATGAATCCTTTTTTCCTAAAATAACAAATACGAGCAGAGCAGAAGAATATTGACCAATAAATAAATTAACTATCGATGAAAAGAACGGTTGAATCGGATTTGTATAACCAACGTATGGAAGATGATTTTTAAATCTATTTCACAAAATATGGGATTTCTGCCATGAATAAAATATGTTCAAATGTGATTCAAAAACCGTTGACTCCTTAAGTGATTTTCTATATAGAAACTAAATTTTATAGATGCAAATGTGCTGTGAAATTAATTATTATGTGGCAACAGATTACCGTCCCGATTACTTCCATTTTTAAAGAATTACTAATACGATTAATTTTTACTTTCCATTGCGATTGGGTGCGTAACACCTAATTTTGCTTTCGTTCAGTTCCAAATCGAAATGAAATGTAAAAATAATTCAAGAAATTTCCAGTTGAATATTTTCATAATTTTAGTTATATGTGGCAATACTTTCGATTTCGTTAACTGAATTATTCCTTGTTATTGTTTCGAATTTCAGTTCTATTAAAATTTTCAAAGTGAATGGACGCTGCTTTTGTTTCTCATAAGCATTCTAAAAGTTATTAACAACAACAAAATAATTGAATATTTTAAATAAAAATTACTCGAAAATTCGAAATTAATTAAATTGTTATAATTTTCCCGTTAATTTTCGTAAATAAGTTAAAGGAAAAATGAGTGATTCAGAACAAAGTGGAAGTGACGAGACGCAGAATTTATTAAATGATGAAAATTTATTTAAATGCAAAATTTGCAAGGAAATATTTCCAACTGAACAAAATTTAAAATCTCACGAAAATAAACATCAAAGATTTAAATGTACTATCTGTTCCAAAACTTTTGGACGGAAGGCAAATTTAACACAACATATAAAATTACACACCGGTAAAAAACCATATAAATGTGATAGTTGTGACAAAGAATTTGCGAGAAATGATGCTTTATTCAGACATAAAAGAGTACACACCGGTGAAAAACCATATAAATGTGATATTTGTAAGAAAGAATTTGCAGATAATTCAGCTCTCATCAGACATAAAAAAGTGCACACAGGTGAAAAACCATATAAATGTGATAGTTGTAACAAAGAATTTGCGAGAAATGAAGCTTTAATCATTCATAAAAGATTG
>OU343119.1:13457958-13485458 GCA_910594885.2 Bibio marci | reverse complement strand
CGAATATTAATCACAGTTTTGTATTAGAAATTAGTTCTAAGAATGTAAGGGATATATATGAAGTTGTATATTATTCTCCTAGTGTTCTAGTGATCCTTTGTTTTTAACTGTATCATTGTTCCCAGCCAACATTTATTTTTTACCGGGAATAGTTGAGACATTGATTGGTACAATTAATAAACAGCTGTCAACAACTGTATGTGGTTGGAAAACTATTGTACCATATTCGGTGTCTGAAATAGTGAAATGAACACCTACTGGCAATGCATATTAGCAGGAACTATTATATTGGTACTCTGAAATACCGGTACTATATAATGGCATTTTGTAGTGACGGGTACAAAGCTGGAACTGTCATTGCTACCTAAAAGCCCAAGGTAATATATGTCAACCATCGTTTGTGACGGAATCAGTACCAGGAACTGCGATTGGTACTAAAAAGTGACTATGGCAAAACTGAAAAGGAGAATACACGAAACGCACCAGCTACTAATTTTATTGTACCGAATATTCGAATTGATGCAAATTTTAACTATAAAGCAGCAAAACTAAAACAGGCCAATATTTTGGAGAAGTTAAAATGGTTTGATTGAGTGAATTACGTGAACCAAAACAAATAAAAAGTGTTATTATTAAATAAAGCTAAGTTTACTTAATCATTAATTGATTGGAATATATTTATGACAGTTAGAAATAAGCATAATAAGCTAATTAGATCTAAAATATGTGAAAGTCTAAAATCAGACATAAATAAAGTAAAATTTTCATAAACATAAATTGTGGCAATGGCAAAGAAAATATGGTTGATTGTCCTAAGAATTGGTAAAAATCGCAAATGAATCCTTTTTTCCTAAAATAACAAATACGAGCAGAGCAGAAGAATATTGACCAATAAATAAATTAACTATCGATGAAAAGAACGGTTGAATCGGATTTGTATAACCAACGTATGGAAGATGATTTTTAAATCTATTTCACAAAATATGGGATTTCTGCCATGAATAAAATATGTTCAAATGTGATTCAAAAACCGTTGACTCCTTAAGTGATTTTCTATATAGAAACTAAATTTTATAGATGCAAATGTGCTGTGAAATTAATTATTATGTGGCAACAGATTACCGTCCCGATTACTTCCATTTTTAAAGAATTACTAATACGATTAATTTTTACTTTCCATTGCGATTGGGTGCGTAACACCTAATTTTGCTTTCGTTCAGTTCCAAATCGAAATGAAATGTAAAAATAATTCAAGAAATTTCCAGTTGAATATTTTCATAATTTTAGTTATATGTGGCAATACTTTCGATTTCGTTAACTGAATTATTCCTTGTTATTGTTTCGAATTTCAGTTCTATTAAAATTTTCAAAGTGAATGGACGCTGCTTTTGTTTCTCATAAGCATTCTAAAAGTTATTAACAACAACAAAATAATTGAATATTTTAAATAAAAATTACTCGAAAATTCGAAATTAATTAAATTGTTATAATTTTCCCGTTAATTTTCGTAAATAAGTTAAAGGAAAAATGAGTGATTCAGAACAAAGTGGAAGTGACGAGACGCAGAATTTATTAAATGATGAAAATTTATTAAAATGCAAAACTTGCAAGGAAATATTTACAACTGAACAAAATTTAAAATCTCACGAAAATAAACATCAAAGATTTAAATGTACTATCTGTTCCAAAACTTTTGGACGGAAGGCAAATTTAACACAACATATAAAATTACACACCGGTAAAAAACCATATAAATGTGATAGTTGTGACAAAGAATTTGCGAGAAATGATGCTTTATTCAGACATAAAAGAGTACACACCGGTGAAAAACCATATAAATGTGATATTTGTAAGAAAGAATTTGCAGATAATTCATCTCTCATCAGACATAAAAAAGTGCACACAGGTGAAAAACCATATAAATGTGATAGTTGTAACAAAGAATTTCGAGATAATTCAGATCTCATCAGACATAAAAGAGTACACACCGGTGAAAGACCATATAAATGTGATAGTTGTAACAAAGAATTTGCGAGAAATGAAGCTTTAATCATTCATAAAAGATTGCACACCGGTGAAAAACCATATAAATGTGATAGTTGTAACAAAGAATTTGCAGATAATGGAGTTCTCATCAGACATAAAAAAGTGCACACAGGTGAAAAACCATATAAATGTGATAGTTGTAACAAAGAATTTGCGAGAAATTCAGCTCTCATCAGACATAAAAAAGTGCACACCGATGAAAAACCATATAAATGTGATAGTTGTAACATAGAATTTGCAGATAATTCAGATCTCATCAGACATAAAAAAGTGCACACACGTGAAAAACCATATAAATGTGATAGTTGTAACAAAGAATTTCGAGATAATGCAGATCTCATCAGACATAAAAAAGTGCACACCGGTGAAAGACCATATAAATGTGATAGTTGTAACATAGAATTTGCAGATAATTCAGCTCTCATCAGACATAAAAAAGTGCACACCGATGAAAAACCATATAAATGTGATAGTTGTAAGAAAGAATTTAAAGCCCAATCAAATCTAATTGTTCATAGAAAAAGGCACATAGGCGATAAACCATATAACAGCAGAAATGAAATTCCTGAAACCATCGTTGAACAACCGAACACAATTGCATATTTCAACCGAAATAAAAATGATAATATTCATTCGGCGAAACAATACAAAAATAAATTGATGAAACAATTACCACAAATAAGACCAGAGCTCGATTTAGATGACACTCGGACAAATGAAATTACAATTAAACCTGCAAGTGAAAAGAAATATTTATGTACAAAGTGTTCGGCATCATTTAATCATTTATCTGGCTTAAATCGGCATTTGAGAATTCACGATGAGTTACAACAACAACCGCAATTACCTTCACAACAGCGGCAGCGTCAATACCGATTACCACAACAACAACAACAACAACAACAACGAGGACAAAAACAACAGCAACAACAACTACGACAGCAACAACAACAACAACAACGGCAACAACATCAACAACAACTACAACAACCAAGTCTCTCAGATTTATATTACGATGACTTAATGTGCCAACAACAACAACAACAACAACATCAACAACAACAACAACAAAATCAACAACAACAACAACAACAACAACAACAACTGCAACAACAACAACAACAGCAACAGCAACAAATACAACAACAGCCAAGTCTCTCAGATTTATATTACGATGACTTAATGTGCCAACAACAACAACAACAACAACAACATCAACAACAGCAACAACAACAACAAAAACAACAGCAACAGCAACAGCAACAACAACAACAACAACAACAACAACAACAACAACAACAACAACAACAACAACAACAACAACAACAACAACAACAACAACAACAACAACAACAACAGCAACAGCAACAAATACAACAACAACCAAGTCTCTCAGATTTATATTACGATGACTTAATGCGCCTGGACTAATTATAATTCTAAATCAAAAGACGTGAAACTGTAATTGCAAACGTTTCTATGCTGACAATGAATTGGGCAACAATTTCGCAAATAAATTATGACGAAAATTATAGCAAAAATGAAAAGAAAAATAAATAATAATTTGAAATTTTAAAATATTAAATTAAAATTGACACTTTGAACTTCAAATCAGTTATTCAAAATATTCCAACAAAATTTATTATTACAATTCAAAAAATATTAATTAAAAGGTTTATTCTAAAAATTACTCAAAAATTTCGGTTTTAACTCTTAATTTACTATAAATTTTTGTGAATTATTGATAATTTATTCACAGATTGGCCTTGATTCGGAACAGGAAATATACTAACAAATCGAACTTGGATAATCGATTCGGCCAGACAAAAATTACTTTGAGAAAATTCACAACTTTCTGTTTTATTTTATGCACTATTGGCTGAGATGATTTCTGCCACTCATATTAGTCACGAAAATGAAGATGTTTGTGTCCAGACACCACACTGGTTCACAACTTTGTGTTCCATTGATATCAAATAATCAACTACACTCCACTTGTGCTTTTCACTTACAAAGTTGCGAAGAAAACAAGATGTTTTTTTATGTGAATGATGGGTCTTTACTTTGAGACTTTACTGACCATTGCCGGATTAAGTTATCATCGCTTCCTAAAACGGGGATTTGAATATTATTGTTACTATTATTACATATTCTGTGAAAGAAAACTGCCATTTAAAATCATTTGTTGCACACAAAAACGAATAAACTGATACAGTTCCGTGACACTTTAATAAGATGACCATTATCATGATGTATTCGTCACTTCTGCCAACTTAAAGCAAGCATTTGAAAACACATAATAAAAAATATTAAATTATTTGCACATTCTCATTTACTAACCAAACACAGAATAAATTTTAAAAGTACAGAAGTTGAAGCAATCAAACGAACGGTAGATTTTAGAAATTTGAGATAACAGCAGCAATGAAATACAAGAAAATATCGTTGAACCGGACACAATCAATTTGATGACAGATGTAAATAAAATTACAAGTAAACAAGAATGAAATGATAACTCCAAAACCGATAATATTTCATTGGTTTTCGAACCAATAAGACGACGTTGGAATATTTATTCCACTGAGGATACACGATGAATCTAACGACAGTAATTGATGTTATCAATGTGACCTATCGATGAAATATATTAATTTCTTAATCCATAACCTGCTCATGAGTTTTTATCTGACTTTGGAGTTAACAAAATGCACGAGCTATTTTCAATATATTTCACAAGTGTTTTGAATGTTTTTCTAACTCCAAAAGAAGACGAATGGCGAATGGTTTTACAGATTTGAATTAACAATTCTAATTTTGGAAATCACATTTCAGATTCGTAATCAAAAGACAAAGGAGTTTCCAGACCGATTTATGAACAATTTTTGGGGTGAAACTTGCAAATGATAAGAAATGGGAAATTTATTACATGAATTTGTTACACAATTTGCACTATAATCATGCAAAATTTGAAATCATAACCTGTGCATCCATCTTAAAGTGTGTCAGTCGTAAAGCTTTAATTTGCAGATTAACGAATTCGTGTAGGACAATTAGCAAAGTAAATACTTCGACAAGTATAATCGTAATCGCTCGTACAACGGATAACTCAAAATAAATTAAAATAAAACCAAAACTTAAAATTGTTGGCTCAAATGGAAATATAAGTTTGGAGATGATTTAATTAAAAGTTTAACGGAAATGAAAATGAATGCATTAAAGCAACTAAACAACCTAATTAATTTACAAGTTCTACTTTTATAAATTGAAGTGGATATTGGTTTGTAAAATAAATTAATGTTAAATAAAAAAGGTATTGTAGGATGGCAAATACGTAAAAGATTTGAATATATTGATTGCCTCGGTTATGGTCATTTTCGAAAGTATACAGAATTTGTGCAGGTGAGCATGATCAACAATCGGTTAAATCAAAATACTTTAGTTGCGTAAATTGTATTAGTGCATGTGACACTTTTAAAAAGCAAACGAATATTAATCACAGTTTTGTATTAGAAATTAGTTCTAAGAATGTAAGGGATATATATGAAGTTGTATATTATTCTCCTAGTGTTCTAGTGATCCTTTGTTTTTAACTGTATCATTGTTCCCAGCCAACATTTATTTTTTACCGGGAATAGTTGAGACATTGATTGGTACAATTAATAAACAGCTGTCAACAACTGTATGTGGTTGGAAAACTATTGTACCATATTCGGTGTCTGAAATAGTGAAATGAACACCTACTGGCAATGCATATTAGCAGGAACTATTATATTGGTACTCTGAAATACCGGTACTATATAATGGCATTTTGTAGTCACGGGTACAAAGCTGGAACTGTCATTGCTACCTAAAAGCCCAAGGTAATATATGTCAACCATCGTTTGTGACGGAATCAGTACCAGGAACAGCTACTAATTTTATTGTACCGAATATTCGAATTGATGCAAATTTTAACTATAAAGCAGCAAAACTAAAACAGGCCAATATTTTGGAGAAGTTAAAATGGTTTGATTGAGTGAATTACGTGAACCAAAACAAATAAAAAGTGTTATTATTAAATAAAGCTAAGTTTACTTAATCATTAATTGATTGGAATATATTTATGACAGTTAGAAATAAGCATAATAAGCTAATTAGATCTAAAATATGTGAAAGTCTAAAATCAGACATAAATAAAGTAAAATTTTCATAAACATAAATTGTGACAATGACAAAGAAAATATGGTTGATTGTCCTAAGAATTGGTAAAAATCGCAAATGAATCCTTTTTTCCTAAAATAACAAATACGAGCAGAGCAGAAGAATATTGACCAATAAATAAATTAACTATCGATGAAAAGAACGGTTGAATCGGATTTGTATAACCAACGTATGGAAGATGATTTTTAAATCTATTTCACAAAATATGGGATTTCTGCCATGAATAAAATATGTTCAAATGTGATTCAAAAACCGTTGACTCCTTAAGTGATTTTCTATATAGAAACTAAATTTTATAGATGCAAATGTGCTGTGAAATTAATTATTATGTGGCAACAGATTACCGTCCCGATTACTTCCATTTTTAAAGAATTACTAATACGATTAATTTTTACTTTCCATTGCGATTGGGTGCGTAACACCTAATTTTGCTTTCGTTCAGTTCCAAATCGAAATGAAATGTAAAAATAATTCAAGAAATTTCCAGTTGAATATTTTCATAATTTTAGTTATATGTGGCAATACTTTCGATTTCGTTAACTGAATTATTCCTTGTTATTGTTTCGAATTTCAGTTCTATTAAAATTTTCAAAGTGAATGGACGCTGCTTTTGTTTCTCATAAGCATTCTAAAAGTTATTAACAACAACAAAATAATTGAATATTTTAAATAAAAATTACTCGAAAACTCGAAATTAATTAAATTGTTATAATTTTCCCGTTAATTTTCGTAAATAAGATAAAAGGAAAAATGAGTGATTCAGAACAAAGTGGAAGTGACGACACGCAGAATTTATTAAATGATGAAAATTTATTAAAATGCAAAACTTGCAAGGAAATATTTACAACTGAACAAAATTTAAAATCTCACGAAAATAAACATCAAAGATTTAAATGTACTATCTGTTCCAAAACTTTTGGACGGAAGGCAAGTTTAACACAACATATAAAATTACACACCGGTAAAAAACCATATAAATGTGATAGTTGTGACGAAGAATTTGCGAAAAATTCATCTTTAATCAGACATAAAAGAGTACACACCGGTGAAAAACCATATAAATGTGATATTTGTAAGATAAAATTTGCGAAGTCATCAAATCTAATTACTCATAAAAGAGTACACACCGGGGAAAAACCATATAAATGTGATAGTTGTAACAAAGAATTTGCGAGAAATTCAACTCTCATCAGGCATAAAAAAGTACACACCGGTGAAAAACCATACAAATGTGATAGTTGTAACAAAAAATTTGCAGATAATTCAGATATCATCAGACATAAAAAAGTTCACACCGGTGAAAAACCATATAAATGTGATATTTGTAAGAAAAAATTTGCGGAGTCATCAAATTTAATTACTCATAAAAGAGTGCACACCGGTGAAAAACCATATAAATGTGATATTTGTAAGAAAGAATTTAAAGCCCAATCAAATCTAATTGTTCATAGAAAAAGGCACATAGGCGATAAACCATATAACAGCAGAAATGAAATTCCTGAAACCATCGTTGAACAACCGAACACGAGCGCTTATTTCAACCGAAATAAAAATGATAATATTCATACGGCGAAACAATGCAAAAATAAATTGATGAAACAATTACCACAAATAAGACCAGAGCTCGATTTAGATGACACTCGGACAAATGAAATTACAATTAAACCTGCAAGTGAAAAGAAATATTTATGTACAAAGTGTTCGGCACCATTTAATCATTTATCTGGCTTAAATCGCCATTTGAGAAATCACGATGAGTTACATCAACAACCGCAATTACCTTCACAACAGCGACAACATCAATACCAATTACCACAACAACAACAACAACAACAACGACAACAACAACAACAACAACAACAACAACAACAACAACAACAACAACAACAACAACAACAACAACAACAACAACAACAACAACAACAACAACAACAACAACAACAACAACAACAACAACAACAACAACAACAACAACAACAACAACAACAACAACAACAACAACAACAACAACAACAACAACAACAACAACAACAACAACAACAACAACAACAACAACAACAACAACAACAACAACAACAACAACAACAACAACAACAACAACAACAACAACAACAACAGCAACAACAACAACAACAACAGCAACATCAACAGCAACATCAACAGCAACAATTACCTGAACAACAATATTATCAGCTTCTACAACAACAACAACAACGGCAACAGCAACAAATACAACAACAACCCAGTCTCTCAGATTTATATAACGGTGACTTAATGTGCCAACAACAACAACAACAACAACAACAACAACATCAACAGCAACAACAACAGCAACAACAACAACATCAACAACAACAACAACGACAACAACAACAGCAACAGCAACAGCAACAACAACAACAATTACCTGAACAACAATATTATCAGCTTCAACAAAATCAATACGAATTACCACAACATTATTATCAGCTTCTACAACAACAACAACAACGGCAACAGCAACAAATACAACAACAACCCAGTCTCTCAGATTTAAATTACGGTGACTTAATGTGCCAACAACAACAACAACAACAACAACAACAACAACAACAACAACAACAACAACAACAACAACAACAACAACAACAACAACAACAACAACAACAACAACAACAACAACAACAACAACAACAACAACAACAACAACAACAACAACAACAACAACAACAACAACAACAACAACAACAACAACAACAACAACAACAACAACAACAACAACAACAACAACAACAACAACAACAACAACAACAACAACAACAACAACAACAACAACAACAACAACAACAACAACAACAACAACAACAACAACAACAACAACAACAACAACAACAACAACAACAACAACAACAACAACAACAACAACAACAACAACAACAACAACAACAACAACAACAACAACAACAACAACAACAACAATTACCTGAACAACAATATTATCAGCTTCAACAAAATCAATACGAATTACCACAACAACAACGGCAACAGCAACAAATACAACAACAACCCAGTCTCTCAGATTTATATAACGGTGACTTAATGTGCCAACAACAACAACAACAACAACAACAACAACATCAACAGCAACAACAACAGCAACAACAACAACATCAACAACAACAACAACGACAACAACAACAGCAACAGCAACAGCAACAACAACAACAATTACCTGAACAACAATATTATCAGCTTCAACAAAATCAATACGAATTACCACAACATTATTATCAGCTTCTACAACAACAACAACAACGGCAACAGCAACAAATACAACAACAACCCAGTCTCTCAGATTTATATTACGGTGACTTAATGTGCCAACAACAACAACAACAACAACAACAACAACAACAACAACAACATCAACAACAGCAACAACAACAACAAAAACAACAGCAACAGCAACAGCAACAACAACAACAACAACAACAACAACAACAACAACAACAACAACAACAACAACAACAACAACAACAACAACAACAACAACAACAACAACAACAACAACAACAACAACAACAACAACAGCAACAGCAACAGCAACAAATACAACAACAACCAAGTCTCTCAGATTTATATTACGATGACTTAATGCGCCTGGACTAATTATAATTCTAAATCAAAAGACGTGAAACTGTAATTGCAAACGTTTCTATGCTGACAATGAATTGGGCAACAATTTCGCAAATAAATTATGACGAAAATTATAGCAAAAATGAAAAGAAAAATAAATAATAATTTGAAATTTTAAAATATTAAATTAAAATTGACACTTTGAACTTCAAATCAGTTATTCAAAATATTCCAACAAAATTTATTATTACAATTCAAAAAATATTAATTAAAAGGTTTATTCTAAAAATTACTCAAAAATTTCGGTTTTAACTCTTAATTTACTATAAATTTTTGTGAATTATTGATAATTTATTCACAGATTGGCCTTGATTCGGAACAGGAAATATACTAACAAATCGAACTTGGATAATCGATTCGGCCAGACAAAAATTACTTTGAGAAAATTCACAACTTTCTGTTTTATTTTATGCACTATTGGCTGAGATGATTTCTGCCACTCATATTAGTCACGAAAATGAAGATGTTTGTGTCCAGACACCACACTGGTTCACAACTTTGTGTTCCATTGATATCAAATAATCAACTACACTCCACTTGTGCTTTTCACTTACAAAGTTGCGAAGAAAACAAGATGTTTTTTTATGTGAATGATGGGTCTTTACTTTGAGACTTTACTGACCATTGCCGGATTAAGTTATCATCGCTTCCTAAAACGGGGATTTGAATATTATTGTTACTATTATTACATATTCTGTGAAAGAAAACTGCCATTTAAAATCATTTGTTGCACACAAAAACGAATAAACTGATACAGTTCCGTGACACTTTAATAAGATGACCATTATCATGATGTATTCGTCACTTCTGCCAACTTAAAGCAAGCATTTGAAAACACATAATAAAAAATATTAAATTATTTGCACATTCTCATTTACTAACCAAACACAGAATAAATTTTAAAAGTACAGAAGTTGAAGCAATCAAACGAACGGTAGATTTTAGAAATTTGAGATAACAGCAGCAATGAAATACAAGAAAATATCGTTGAACCGGACACAATCAATTAGATGACAGATGTAAATAAAATTACAAGTAAACAAGAATGAAATGATAACTCCAAAACCGATAATATTTCATTGGTTTTCGAACCAATAAGACGACGTTGGAATATTTATTCCACTGAGGATACACGATGAATCTAACGACAGTAATTGATGTTATCAATGTGACCTATCGATGAAATATATTAATTTCTTAATCCATAACCTGCTCATGAGTTTTTATCTGACTTTGGAGTTAACAAAATGCACGAGCTATTTTCAATATATTTCACAAGTGTTTTGAATGTTTTTCTAACTCCAAAAGAAGACGAATGGCGAATGGTTTTACAGATTTGAATTAACAATTCTAATTTTGGAAATCACATTTCAGATTCGTAATCAAAAGACAAAGGAGTTTCCAGACCGATTTATGAACAATTTTTGGGGTGAAACTTGCAAATGATAAGAAATGGGAAATTTATTACATGAATTTGTTACACAATTTGCACTATAATCATGCAAAATTTGAAATCATAACCTGTGCATCCATCTTAAAGTGTGTCAGTCGTGAAGCTTTAATTTGCAGATTAACGAATTCGTGTAGGACAATTAGCAAAGTAAATACTTCGACAAGTATAATCGTAATCGCTCGTACAACGGATAACTCAAAATAAATTAAAATAAAACCAAAACTTAAAATTGTTGGCTCAAATGGAAATATAAGTTTGGAGATGATTTAATTAAAAGTTTAACGGAAATGAAAATGAATGCATTAAAGCAACTAAACAACCTAATTAATTTACAAGTTCTACTTTTATAAATTGAAGTGGATATTGGTTTGTAAAATAAATTAATGTTAAATAAAATAGGTATTGTAGGATGGCAAATACGTAAAAGATTTGAATATATTGATTGCCTCGGTTATGGTCATTTTCGAAAGTATACAGAATTTGTGCAGGTGAGCATGATCAACAATCGGTTAAATCAAAATACTTTAGTTGCGTAAATTGTATTAGTGCATGTGACACTTTTAAAAAGCAAACGAATATTAATCACAGTTTTGTATTAGAAATTAGTTCTAAGAATGTAAGGGATATATATGAAGTTGTATATTATTCTCCTAGTGTTCTAGTGATCCTTTGTTTTTAACTGTATCATTGTTCCCAGCCAACATTTATTTTTTACCGGGAATAGTTGAGACATTGATTGGTACAATTAATAAACAGCTGTCAACAACTGTATGTGGTTGGAAAACTATTGTACCATATTCGGTGTCTGAAATAGTGAAATGAACACCTACTGGCAATGCATATTAGCAGGAACTATTATATTGGTACTCTGAAATACCGGTACTATATAATGGCATTTTGTAGTGACGGGTACAAAGCTGGAACTGTCATTGCTACCTAAAAGCCCAAGGTAATATATGTCAACCATCGTTTGTGACGGAATCAGTACCAGGAACTGCGATTGGTACTAAAAAGTGACTATGGCAAAACTGAAAAGGAGAATACACGAAACGCACCAGCTACTAATTTTATTGTACCGAATATTCGAATTGATGCAAATTTTAACTATAAAGCAGCAAAACTAAAACAGGCCAATATTTTGGAGAAGTTAAAATGGTTTGATTGAGTGAATTACGTGAACCAAAACAAATAAAAAGTGTTATTATTAAATAAAGCTAAGTTTACTTAATCATTAATTGATTGGAATATATTTATGACAGTTAGAAATAAGCATAATAAGCTAATTAGATCTAAAATATGTGAAAGTCTAAAATCAGACATAAATAAAGTAAAATTTTCATAAACATAAATTGTGGCAATGGCAAAGAAAATATGGTTGATTGTCCTAAGAATTGGTAAAAATCGCAAATGAATCCTTTTTTCCTAAAATAACAAATACGAGCAGAGCAGAAGAATATTGCCCAATAAATAAATTAACTATCGATGAAAAGAACGGTTGAATCGGATTTGTATAACCAACGTATGGAAGATGATTTTTAAATCTATTTCACAAAATATGGGATTTCTGCCATGAATAAAATATGTTCAAATGTGATTCAAAAACCGTTGACTCCTTAAGTGATTTTCTATATAGAAACTAAATTTTATAGATGCAAATGTGCTGTGAAATTAATTATTATGTGGCAACAGATTACCGTCCCGATTACTTCCATTTTTAAAGAATTACTAATACGATTAATTTTTACTTTCCATTGCGATTGGGTGCGTCACACCTAATTTTGCTTTCGTTCAGTTCCAAATCGAAATGAAATGTAAAAATAATTCAAGAAATTTCCAGTTGAATATTTTCATAATTTTAGTTATATGTGGCAATACTTTCGATTTCGTTAACTGAATTATTCCTTGTTATTGTTTCGAATTTCAGTTCTATTAAAATTTTCAAAGTGAATGGACGCTGCTTTTGTTTCTCATAAGCATTCTAAAAGTTATTAACAACAACAAAATAATTGAATATTTTAAATAAAAATTACTCGAAAATTCGAAATTAATTAAATTGTTATAATTTTCCCGTTAATTTTCGTAAATAAGTTAAAGGAAAAATGAGTGATTCAGAACAAAGTGGAAGTGACGAGACGCAGAATTTATTAAATGATGAAAATTTATTAAAATGCAAAACTTGCAAGGAAATATTTACAACTGAACAAAATTTAAAATCTCACGAAAATAAACATCAAAGATTTAAATGTACTATCTGTTCCAAAACTTTTGGACGGAAGGCAAATTTAACACAACATATAAAATTACACACCGGTAAAAAACCATATAAATGTGATAGTTGTGACAAAGAATTTGCGAGAAATGATGCTTTAATCAGACATAAAAGAGTACACACCGGTGAAAAACCATATAAATGTGATATTTGTAAGAAAGAATTTGCAGATAATTCAGCTCTCATCAGACATAAAAAAGTGCACACAGGTGAAAAACCATATAAATGTAATAGTTGTAACAAAGAATTTCGAGATAATTCAGATCTCATCAGACATAAAAGAGTACACACCGGTGAAAGACCATATAAATGTGATAGTTGTAACAAAGAATTTGCGAGAAATGAAGCTTTAATCATTCATAAAAGATTGCACACCGGTGAAAAACCATATAAATGTGATAGTTGTAACAAAGAATTTGCAGATAATGGAGTTCTCATCAGACATAAAAAAGTGCACACAGGTGAAAAACCATATAAATGTGATAGTTGTAACAAAGAATTTGCGAGAAATTCAGCTCTCATCAGACATAAAAAATTGCACACCGATGAAAAACCATATAAATGTGATAGTTGTAACATAGAATTTGCAGATAATTCAGATCTCATCAGACATAAAAAAGTGCACACACGTGAAAAACCATATAAATGTGATAGTTGTAACAAAGAATTTCGAGATAATGCAGATCTCATCAGACATAAAAAAGTGCACACCGGTGAAAGACCATATAAATGTGATAGTTGTAACATAGAATTTGCAGATAATTCAGCTCTCATCAGACATAAAAAAGTGCACACCGATGAAAAACCATATAAATGTGATATTTGTAAGAAAGAATTTAAAGCCCAATCAAATCTAATTGTTCATAGAAAAAGGCACATAGGCGATAAACCATATAACAGCAGAAATGAAATTCCTGAAACCATCGTTGAACAACCGAACACAATTGCATATTTCAACCGAAATAAAAATGATAATATTCATTCGGCGAAACAATACAAAAATAAATTGATGAAACAATTACCACAAATAAGACCAGAGCTCGATTTAGATGACACTCGGACAAATGAAATTACAATTAAACCTGCAAGTGAAAAGAAATATTTATGTACAAAGTGTTCGGCATCATTTAATCATTTATCTGGCTTAAATCGGCATTTGAGAATTCACGATGAGTTACAACAACAACCGCAATTACCTTCACAACAGCGGCAGCGTCAATACCGATTACCACAACAACAACAACAACAACAACAACGAGGACAAAAACAACAGCAACAACAACTACGACAGCAACAACAACAACAACAACGGCAACAACATCAACAACAACTACAACAACCAAGTCTCTCAGATTTATATTACGATGACTTAATGTGCCAACAACAACAACAACAACAACATCAACAACAACAACAACAAAATCAACAACAACAACAACAACAACAACAACAACTGCAACAACAACAACAACAGCAACAGCAACAAATACAACAACAGCCAAGTCTCTCAGATTTATATTACGATGACTTAATGTGCCAACAACAACAACAACAACATCAACAACAGCAACAACAACAACAACAACAACAGCAACAGCAACAACAACAACAACAACAACAACAACAACAACAACAACAACAACAACAACAACAACAACAACAACAACAACAACAACAACAACAACAACAACAACAACAACAACAACAACAACAACAACAACAACAACAACAACAACAACAACAACAACAGCAACAGCAACAAATACAACAACAACCAAGTCTCTCAGATTTATATTACGATGACTTAATGCGCCTGGACTAATTATAATTCTAAATCAAAAGACGTGAAACTGTAATTGCAAACGTTTCTATGCTGACAATGAATTGGGCAACAATTTCGCAAATAAATTATGACGAAAATTATAGCAAAAATGGAAAGAAAAATAAATAATAATTTGAAATTTTAAAATATTAAATTAAAATTGACACTTTGAACTTCAAATCAGTTATTCAAAATATTCCAACAAAATTTATTATTACAATTCAAAAAATATTAATTAAAAGGTTTATTCTAAAAATTACTCAAAAATTTCGGTTTTAACTCTTAATTTACTATAAATTTTTGTGAATTATTGATAATTTATTCACAGATTGGCCTTGATTCGGAACAGGAAATATACTAACAAATCGAACTTGGATAATCGATTCGGCCAGACAAAAATTACTTTGAGAAAATTCACAACTTTCTGTTTTATTTTATGCACTATTGGCTGAGATGATTTCTGCCACTCATATTAGTCACGAAAATGAAGATGTTTGTGTCCAGACACCACACTGGTTCACAACTTTGTGTTCCATTGATATCAAATAATCAACTACACTCCACTTGTGCTTTTCACTTACAAAGTTGCGAAGAAAACAAGATGTTTTTTTATGTGAATGATGGGTCTTTACTTTGAGACTTTACTGACCATTGCCGGATTAAGTTATCATCGCTTCCTAAAACGGGGATTTGAATATTATTGTTACTATTATTACATATTCTGTGAAATAAAACTGCCATTTAAAATCATTTGTTGCACACAAAAACGAATAAACTGATACAGTTCCGTGACACTTTAATAAGATGACCATTATCATGATGTATTCGTCACTTCTGCCAACTTAAAGCAAGCATTTGAAAACACATAATAAAAAATATTAAATTATTTGCACATTCTCATTTACTAACCAAACACAGAATAAATTTTAAAAGTACAGAAGTTGAAGCAATCAAACGAACGGTAGATTTTAGAAATTTGAGATAACAGCAGCAATGAAATACAAGAAAATATCGTTGAACCGGACACAATCAATTAGATGACAGATGTAAATAAAATTACAAGTAAACAAGAATGAAATGATAACTCCAAAACCGATAATATTTCATTGGTTTTCGAACCAATAAGACGACGTTGGAATATTTATTCCACTGAGGATACACGATGAATCTAACGACAGTAATTGATGTTATCAATGTGACCTATCGATGAAATATATTAATTTCTTAATCCATAACCTGCTCATGAGTTTTTATCTGACTTTGGAGTTAACAAAATGCACGAGCTATTTTCAATATATTTCACAAGTGTTTTGAATGTTTTTCTAACTCCAAAAGAAGACGAATGGCGAATGGTTTTACAGATTTGAATTAACAATTCTAATTTTGGAAATCACATTTCAGATTCGTAATCAAAAGACAAAGGAGTTTCCAGACCGATTTATGAACAATTTTTGGGGTGAAACTTGCAAATGATAAGAAATGGGAAATTTATTACATGAATTTGTTACACAATTTGCACTATAATCATGCAAAATTTGAAATCATAACCTGTGCATCCATCTTAAAGTGTGTCAGTCGTGAAGCTTTAATTTGCAGATTAACGAATTCGTGTAGGACAATTAGCAAAGTAAATACTTCGACAAGTATAATCGTAATCGCTCGTACAACGGATAACTCAAAATAAATTAAAATAAAACCAAAACTTAAAATTGTTGGCTCAAATGGAAATATAAGTTTGGAGATGATTTAATTAAAAGTTTAACGGAAATGAAAATGAATGCATTAAAGCAACTAAACAACCTAATTAATTTACAAGTTCTACTTTTATAAATTGAAGTGGATATTGGTTTGTAAAATAAATTAATGTTAAATAAAATAGGTATTGTAGGATGGCAAATACGTAAAAGATTTGAATATATTGATTGCCTCGGTTATGGTCATTTTCGAAAGTATACAGAATTTGTGCAGGTGAGCATGATCAACAATCGGTTAAATCAAAAGACTTTAGTTGCGTAAATTGTATTAGTGCATGTGACACTTTTAAAAAGCAAACGAATATTAATCACAGTTTTGTATTAGAAATTAGTTCTAAGAATTTAAGGGATATATATGAAGTTGTATATCATTCTCCTAGTGTTCTAGTGATCCTTTGTTTTTAACTGTATCATTGTTCCCAGCCAACATTTATTTTTTACCGGGAATAGTTGAGACATTGATTGGTACAATTAATAAACAGCTGTCAAACAACTGTATGGGGTTGGAAAACTATTGTACCATATTCGGTGTCTGAAATAGTGAAATGAACACCTACTGGCAATGCATATTAGCAGGAACTATTATATTGGTACTCTGAAATACCGGTACTCTATAATGGCATTTTGTAGTGACGGGTACAAAGCTGGAACTGTCATTGCTACCTAAAAGTCTAAGGTAATATATGTCAACCATCGTTTGTGAAGGAATCAGTACCAGGAACAGCTACTAATTTTATTGTACCGAATATTCGAATTGATGCAAATTTTAACTATAAAGCAGCAAAACTAAAACAGGCCAATATTTTGGAGAAGTTAAAATGGTTTGATTGAGTGAATTACGTGAACCAAAACAAATAAAAAGTGTTATTATTAAATAAAGCTAAGTTTACTTAATCATTAATTGATTGGAATATATTTATGACAGTTAGAAATAAGCATAATAAGCTAATTAGATCTAAAATATGTGAAAGTCTAAAATCAGACATAAATAAAGTAAAATTTTCATAAACATAAATTGTGGCAATGGCAAAGAAAATATGGTTGATTGTCCTAAGAATTGGTAAAAATCGCAAATGAATCCTTTTTTCCTAAAATAACAAATACGAGCAGAGCAGAAGAATATTGACCAATAAATAAATTAACTATCGATGAAAAGAACGGTTGAATCGGATTTGTATAACCAACGTATGGAAGATGATTTTTAAATCTATTTCACAAAATATGGGATTTCTGCCATGAATAAAATATGTTCAAATGTGATTCAAAAACCGTTGACTCCTTAAGTGATTTTCTATATAGAAACTAAATTTTATAGATGCAAATGTGCTGTGAAATTAATTATTATGTGGCAACAGATTACCGTCCCGATTACTTCCATTTTTAAAGAATTACTAATACGATTAATTTTTACTTTCCATTGCGATTGGGTGCGTAACACCTAATTTTGCTTTCGTTCAGTTCCAAATCGAAATGAAATGTAAAAATAATTCAAGAAATTTCCAGTTGAATATTTTCATAATTTTAGTTATATGTGGCAATACTTTCGATTTCGTTAACTGAATTATTCCTTGTTATTGTTTCGAATTTCAGTTCTATTAAAATTTTCAAAGTGAATGGACGCTGCTTTTGTTTCTCATAAGCATTCTAAAAGTTATTAACAACAACAAAATAATTGAATATTTTAAATAAAAATTACTCGAAAACTCGAAATTAATTAAATTGTTATAATTTTCCCGTTAATTTTCGTAAATAAGATAAAAGGAAAAATGAGTGATTCAGAACAAAGTGGAAGTGACGACACGCAGAATTTATTAAATGATGAAAATTTATTAAAATGCAAAACTTGCAAGGAAATATTTACAACTGAACAAAATTTAAAATCTCACGAAAATAAACATCAAAGATTTAAATGTACTATCTGTTCCAAAACTTTTGGACGGAAGGCAAGTTTAACACAACATATAAAATTACACACCGGTAAAAAACCATATAAATGTGATAGTTGTGACGAAGAATTTGCGAAAAATTCATCTTTAATCAGACATAAAAGAGTACACACCGGTGAAAAACCATATAAATGTGATATTTGTAAGATAAAATTTGCGAAGTCATCAAATCTAATTACTCATAAAAGAGTACACACCGGGGAAAAACCATATAAATGTGATAGTTGTAACAAAGAATTTGCGAGAAATTCAACTCTCATCAGGCATAAAAAAGTACACACCGGTGAAAAACCATACAAATGTGATAGTTGTAACAAAAAATTTGCAGATAATTCAGATATCATCAGACATAAAAAAGTTCACACCGGTGAAAAACCATATAAATGTGATATTTGTAAGAAAAAATTTGCGGAGTCATCAAATTTAATTACTCATAAAAGAGTGCACACCGGTGAAAAACCATATAAATGTGATATTTGTAAGAAAGAATTTAAAGCCCAATCAAATCTAATTGTTCATAGAAAAAGGCACATAGGCGATAAACCATATAACAGCAGAAATGAAATTCCTGAAACCATCGTTGAACAACCGAACACGAGCGCTTATTTCAACCGAAATAAAAATGATAATATTCATACGGCGAAACAATGCAAAAATAAATTGATGAAACAATTACCACAAATAAGACCAGAGCTCGATTTAGATGACACTCGGACAAATGAAATTACAATTAAACCTGCAAGTGAAAAGAAATATTTATGTACAAAGTGTTCGGCACCATTTAATCATTTATCTGGCTTAAATCGCCATTTGAGAAATCACGATGAGTTACATCAACAACCGCAATTACCTTCACAACAGCGACAACATCAATACCAATTACCACAACAACAACAACAACAACAACGACAACAACAACAACAACAACAACAACAACAACAACAACAACAACAACAACAACAACAACAGCAACATCAACAGCAACAACAACAACAACAACAACAACAACAACAACAACAACAACAACAACAACAACAACAACAACAACAACAACAACAACAACAACAACAACAACAACAACAACAACAACAACAACAACAACAACAACAACAACAACAACAACAACAACAACAACAGCAACATCAACAGCAACATCAACAGCAACATCAACAACAACAACAACAACAACAACAACAACAACAACAGCAACATCAACAGCAACATCAACAGCAACAATTACCTGGACAACAATATTATCAGCTTCAACAAAATCAATACGAATTACCACAACATTATTATCAGCTTCTACAACAACAACAACAACGGCAACAGCAACAAATACAACAACAACCCAGTCTCTCAGATTTATATAACGGTGACTTAATGTGCCAACAACAACAACAACAACAACAACAACAACATCAACAGCAACAACAACAGCAACAACAACAACATCAACAACAACAACAACGACAACAACAACAGCAACAGCAACAGCAACAACAACAACAATTACCTGAACAACAATATTATCAGCTTCAACAAAATCAATACGAATTACCACAACATTATTATCAGCTTCTACAACAACAACAACAACGGCAACAGCAACAAATACAACAACAACCCAGTCTCTCAGATTTATATTACGGTGACTTAATGTGCCAACAACAACAACAACAACAACAACAACAACAACAACAACAACAACAACAACAACAACAACAACAACAACAACAACAACAACAACAACAACAACAACAACAACAACAACAACAACAACAACAACAACAACAACAACAACAACAACAACAACAACAACAACAACAACAACAACAACAACAACAACAACAACAACAACAACAACAACAACAACAACAACAACAACAACAACAACAACAACAACAACAACAACAACAACAACAACAACAACAACAACAACAACAACAACAACAACAACAACAACAACAACAACAACAACAACAACAACAACAACAACAACAACAACAACAACAACAACAACAATTACCACAACAACAACAACAACAACAACAACAACAACAACAGCAACAGCAACAAATACAACAACAACCAAGTCTCTCAGATTTATATTACGATGACTTAATGCGCCTGGACTAATTATAATTCTAAATCAAAAGACGTGAAACTGTAATTGCAAACGTTTCTATGCTGACAATGAATTGGGCAACAATTTCGCAAATAAATTATGACGAAAATTATAGCAAAAATGGAAAGATAAATAAATAATAATTAGAAATTTTAGAATATTAAATTAAAATTGACACTTTGAACTTCAAATCAGTTATTCAAAATATTCCAACAAAATTTATTATTACAATTCAAAAAATATTAATTAAAAGGTTTTTCTAAAAATTACTCAAAAATTTCGGTTTTAACTCTTAATTTACTATAAATTTTTGTGAATTATTGATAATTTATTCACAGATTGGCCTTGATTCGGAACAGGAAATATACTAACAAATCGAACTTGGATAATCGATTCGGCCAGACAAAAATTACTTTGAGAAAATTCACAACTTTCTGTTTTATTTTATGCACTATTGGCTGAGATGATTTCTGCCACTCATATTAGTCACGAAAATGAAGATGTTTGTGTCCAGACACCACACTGGTTCACAACTTTGTGTTCCATTGATATCAAATAATCAACTACACTCCACTTGTGCTTTTCACTTACAAAGTTGCGAAGAAAACAAGATGTTTTTTTAAGTGAATGATGGGTCTTTACTTTGAGACTTTACTGACCATTGCCGGGTTAAGTTATCTTCGGGATTTGAATATTATTGTTACTATTATTACATATTCTGTGAAATAAAATTGCCATTTAAAATCATTTGTTGCACACAAAAACGAAAAAACTGATACAGTTCCGTGACACTTTAATAAGATGACCATTATCATGATGTATTCGTCACTTCTGCCAACTTAAAGCAGGAATTTGAAAACACATAATAAAAAATATTAAATTATTTGCACATTCTCATTTACTAACCAAACACAGAATAAATTTTAAAAGTACAGGAGTTGAAGCAATCAAACGAACGGTCGATTTTAGAAATTTGAGATAACAGCAGCAATGAAATACAAGAAAATATCGTTGAACCGGACACAATCAATTAGATGACAGAGTAAATAAAATTACAAGTAAACAAGAATGAAATGATAACTCCAAAACCGATAATATTTCATTGGTTTTAGAACCAATAAGACGACGTTGGAATATTTATTCCACTGAGGATACACGATGAATCTAACGACAGTAATTGATGTTATCAATGTGACCTATCGATGAAATATATTAATTTCTTAATCCTTAACCTGCTCATGAGTTTTTATCTGACTTTGGAGTTAACAAAATGCACGAGCTATTTTCAATATATTTCACAAGTGTTTTGAATGTTTTTCTAACTCCAAAAGAAGACGAATGGCGAATGGTTTTACAGATTTGAATTAACAATTCTAATTTTGGAAATCACATTTCAGATTCGTAATCAAAAGACAAAGGAGTTTCCAGACCGATTTATGAACAATTTTTAGGGTGATACTTGCAAATGATAAGAAATGGGAAATTTATTACATGAATTTGTTACACAATTTGCACTATAATCATGCAAAATTTGAAATCATAACCTGTGCATCCATCTTAAAGTGTGTCAGTCGTGAAGCTTTAATTTGCAGATTAACGAATTCGTGTAGGACAATTAGCAAAGTAAATACTTCGACAAGTATAATCGTAATCGCTCGTACAACGGATAACTCAAAATAAATTAAAATAAAACCAAAACTTAAAATTGTTGGCTCAAATGGAAATATAAGTTTGGAGATGATTTAATTAAAAGTTTAACGGAAATGAAAATGAATGCATTAAAGCAACTAAACAACCTAATTAATTTACAAGTTCTACTTTTATAAATTGAAGTGGATATTGGTTTGTAAAATAAATTAATGTTAAATAAAATAGGTATTGTAGGATGGCAAATACGTAAAAGATTTGAATATATTGATTGCCTCGGTTATGGTCATTTTCGAAAGTATACAGAATTTGTGCAGGTGAGCATGATCAACAACCGGTTAAATCAAAAGACTTTAGTTGCGTAAATTGTATTAGTGCATGTGACACTTTTAAAAAGCAAACGAATATTAATCACAGTTTTGTATTAGAAATTAGTTCTAAGAATGTAAGGGATATATATGAAGTTGTATATCATTCTCCTAGTGTTCTGGTGATCCTTTATTTTTAACTGTATCATTGTTCCCAGCCAACATTTATTTTTTACCGGGAATAGTTGAGACATTGATTGGTACAATTAATAAATAGCTGTCAACAACTATGTGTGGTTGGAAAACTATTGGAATAGATCGGTACAAAATTGATTCCCACTTAGAATTTTGTTTAAATAATTTCTTAGAACAAGCAGAGAATTTTAATACTAATTTCGAATGGTTGCAGCCACAGATTGACAATCAACCGAATTCATTACTACAAAACAATATAACAACAGCTGATAATAATAGTTTTCCAACCGATTCGAATGTCAATATTGTCGACCAACAATATCCAAGAATACTATTCGAAAATGAACCTGTTCAAATTGACATTCGTCACCAACCAATAGTAGAATTCAATGCAGAAAATGTTTACGAATCACAACAAATGCAACCACAAAACGAATCTGATGACGAATATTGGTTTTAATGGACAATAAATGCGTAAAGATTGAAGGGATATTTTTGGAATATTTTAATTAGTTTGATAACTGAGCCGTGAGTCTAACAAATTTCATAAACATTTGACGATATTTTCCTGCAAAATAAATTGATAATTGGAATCACACGCAAAACTAAATGACAAAAGAATTCTGAAAGTTTTTCTGGACAAATTATATTTAATGATTTTTTTCCTATAATAAATGTTTCAAAATTAATCAGAAAAACTATTTTCTGATTAATTATTTTGTCGATTCACTCAATTTCTCTAAAGTTGTCAATTTGGGGATCCGATTTTGAGATTTGCCATAAGCCTTGATAATAAATATGACCATTTTGGATGTCTGACCATTTTTAGATTTAAAAACTGATTGGAAAAGTTGGACGCTACACAAAACTTTGAAATTTCAACATTAATTATTTATATTTCACGATCTATTAGCATGAATGCTGTTGATAAATTGCACTTTCTTCTTCTATCAGGAATATTTCAGTTGGAAGAATGGGTTGATCATCAAACTTAAAAAAAAAAAAATATCTGACAGCCTAAGCAGTTGCAAACAACACTCTATAGTTCACACCTTTCGAACGTGATGTTGTTAGCCTAAACAAGGATTTTCGGTATAGAAACTTTTAACGTAATAATTGGTATCCTATAAAGTTATTGCATTTAGAAAAATTTGTAGCTTTATATTTAATCACGACAAACTATCGACAGTCTTCCGCGTATCTACAACGGAATACAACGAGATTATAATCGGTCAGCACTATTATTTATAATCGTTATCGATTGTATAACGATGTCTGTTAATCTTCGTTTACGTGGATTTATTACCATTTAATCGGAGGACATAGATTTTGTCGATAAACGTGTTCAAACTATTTTGCTACAGTTGAGAAACAGGACAAGAGCTGATACATTCAATATTGATAATAAAATTTGATTGAAGATTGATGGTACCCGTAAATGGATACACAAAGTAGAATATGCAAAGCCCCAGTTATATTTAATGATGCTCAATAGTATTGGGTGGCTGTTTAAAGTAACTTTTATATCAAATTGTTTGATTTGAATGGTCATATATTTGACTACATTTCATCTACAAATTATTGTAAATAAATACATTAGTGGAATCATTCGTGTTCGATGGCCTGAAAGAAAATTAGTAATAGAGAAATTTTAACGAATTGTAAATAATTAAAAATTGATATTCAAATCGAAAGGCGCCCGATTGAAAGCAATTTGAAAACGACTGTGGTGCACAAAACAAAAGAAAATTGTAAGAATATAATCCACAGTATGGCGCAGAACTGTTAGTGTCAAAGCTGTGGGGCCAGTGTAAAAACTGTAATTCTTTAGTTTTGTAAATATTTTGGTTCAAAATAGAAGATATTGTGATTTTATTGATGCTGCTGCTACGGCTTTAACATTTCGTTTAAAAAACTTCCAAACAACCCCTAAATGACACACCTCATTCATAATATCTAAAGCGACCCATTTAATTGAAATTAAGTTTTTCATGACAAATTCTTATTGTTGCTGTTGGTTGATTGGGTGAGCCTAAAAATTTAGGATACTATATCACAGTGATGTTGCATAAATCATATATTCTAGGTTTTCTCACAACCAGGTAGGTGTTTGTTTTCCAAGGAACATGTAACTCTTTTCAATTAGCCTTTCACAAAACATACCACTAAACGTACCACTAAATTATAACAAAAAAATTGTATTGTCTATTTGTCTATTGAACTTTCGAAGGGTGTGTAGAACTTTTTCTATACGATTATTGCCACTACTTACAACTATTTGCCATTGTGCCTATATTTTTTCAACCATAAGTCATCAAATAGTAAGAAAAAAATTAGTACTAACTACTGCTAATATATTGTTAAACTTACTTTAATCCAGCCGAAATTAATGCTTTAAAATGGGCATTATAACTACGTTTATATGGTGCATGTAATTCAATGATGTTACCAATTGCATATAATAAACTTTGTTTATTTGATATATTATTTAACGATGGTGCAATTAATGTGGATGATACAGATTTAGTTATTCTATTAGTTGGTCCACGTTTAGCCGACGTTGATCCTGATCTAGCGGTATGCCTCAATAATGGTGATGCCGCTGCCGGTGATGGTGGTGGCGGTGTAAAAGCTAATGTATTTGAATCCATCATTTCTAAATTAAAACTTTGTGATAAACAACGTGCGGGCGTTTCATTTAATTTGTCACCATTTTTAATATAATAGTAGTCTAATATTAGTTGCCAAATATGTATATTTGATTGTTGTTGTTGTTGTTGTTGTTGTTGTTGTTGTTGTTGCTGTTGTTGTTGTTGTTTGTTTAAATCATAATTTGTCGAATTTATAACTGATATATTAAAGCTATTATCATCTCGGTCAAATGTTTGTTCAATTTCAAAATCATTATTATCGTCCGACATTGTTTCCATTGAATTTGATAGGAAACATTCAATGAACGGTACAATTAAACCATTACCAGATGATGATGTTGAATGTGATGAACTAGATGCGGACGAACGCAATCCGTGTTCCATTAATTGTTTTAATGTTATTGCAAAATTTTTACGTACTAATTGTATTAATTCTTTTTCATTTTTATATTTAATTAGTTTATTATTTTTATAACAATTGCAATCAATAACATTTATTTTATTATTGTTATCATCATCATCATCATCATCATCGTCATCATCATTATCATTATCATCAACATCAACAACATTATTGTCATCATCATCATCATCATCATCATCGTCATCATCATCGCTTATATTATAATTATGTTTATTATGGTGATACAATTTACAAGGGTATGTTGTTGTTGTTGTTGTTGCTGTTGTTGATTTTGTCAAATTAATTAACGACACAATTTCTTGTATATCGATTTCTAATTGTGCACGCAAATCACCCCAGTGATTACCTTTTATCGTATATTTTAATGAATTTTTGAGAAATTCCTTTCCATTAGTATCTTCAGATGTTATTGTTGTTGTTGTTGTAGTTGTTGTTTTTGTTGTTATATTAATGTTATCAATGGTATCGTTATCATTTCCACCATCACCAACGCTACGATGTTTATTATTAATATTATTGCTGTCAATTGTATCATTACTGTTGATATTATTTGTATGTTGACGGCTACCACATCCAAATTGCATCAATTGAAATATATTCATAATTGTTGATGCTTTACTTAATAGTTTCGATGATGATGATGATGGTGCCGCTGTAGATTTTTTTTTATCCTTTACTAACAATTCTGATGTTTTTTTTAATGTTACAGGTTCTTTGTCGTCACGTGCATTTGTGAAAGTAGTTGTTGTTTCAGTTGTTGATTTTGTTGTTATTATTTTTAATTGAGTTGACGGAGTAGTAACAGCAATGGCGGCACCAGAAACGGTTGAAAAATTCCTAAAAAAAAAAAAAAACCAAATTTTACAGGATTAATTATTTATGAAATGGCGTTGCCACAATGAGAGCAGATTCTTTTGAATCTTTGTAAATTACATATAATTCACAAGTTATTTCTTGCAGTGTTTTAAAGCAATCGAAAATG
>OU343119.1:13127958-13452958 GCA_910594885.2 Bibio marci | reverse complement strand
TTTGCCAATTCGCCCAGTTGTCGTCGTCGGTAGCGATCAGCTGTAACCGTTTCATTTGGTTTTAACAGCTCGTTATACACCACACCTTTCTGATCACCCACCAAATGCACAGCATTACCTTCTGGCAATGAATATCGCGTTTTGATTGTGAAGTTGAAGCGTGTAAACCACCGTTCACAAGATTTTTGATTTGGAGCATGTTCACCGTAAGCTTCTACCAACAATCGATAACTATCTATAACTAACTAGTTATTAAAATTCCCCGCAAAACAACTTTTTCAGGCACATAATTCGACATGTTCGAAGCAAAAAAAAACTTTGTTGTTTACACTTCAACGAAACGAAACATATACTGAAATTTATAGAGTAATGACAGACAAAAAAAAAAGAATATGGCCGCGGTGTGTTCCGATGCACACAACGCCAGTTACGCCAACTGTTATCAAATCCACATTATTAATGCAAGGTCCTAATATTTATTGTATTATTTATTACATTATAGTTCAGACTATTCTTAAAACCTATTGTTGGGTATGATTTTAAGTTTTTAATTTAAAAAATTGTTTGTTTAATCCCATTCTCAACCTCAACGCATAAATTTAGATCAAAATCGCTCAGAGTATGCTCCTGAAACCAATCCATTTTTCGGAATTTTAATGAATATTGTTCATTTAATCCCATTCGCAAACAAATTTGATGAACATTGAATCAGATTGATCATATTCTTAATGAGGGAGTTGTCACTGTAAATGTCCACACTATTGGGGGGTGTTTGACTGTATGAATAATTCGAATTTTACAGTCATAAATTTATTCGGTTTGCCTCTAAAAACATATGTTAAGAAAATGAAACCTTAATTTGAGCGAATAGAAGCAAAAAGTTGATTCTATGCAATAAAAAGTAATTTGCATATTAATTTTAAGGATAATAACAATGAAACGATAGATCTAATGCTATTAACTATAATTATGTTAATTAACATTACAGTTAAGTGGGTACATTACTTCACATATGAGTTTGCATAGCAAATGACATGAGATTCGGTTGCGATCGATATTAATTCAATTATTCTTATGAGTAATTCGCTTATATCATTGTGTATGGAGATCACATTGTTAATCTCTGCTAAGCATCCAATGCCATATTTTCAAAGATATTCGCTGGTTGATTTTTAAAACGAACTAATTAGAGCAATTGAATTGTATGAAAATCACCCATAGATTTTTCTTATTAGTTAGTACTCACAACCTGTGAATTGAATGACATACTTTCTCACCACTGCGACATTGTTTAAATTTGATGAAACCCAAATTAGGAATGACAAAATTGATTATCACTATTCCATAATTTCTATAAAAACTGTTAATACATTCCATAATTTCATATGGTTATACCAAATTTGGTAAAAATCTAATGAGAAATGACTTATTCTGTAAACCTTTACTTGAATATATCGATCAATTGTATTGCCGGAATTTTGGTTAAACTGACATTATTTTCATATTCCTCGTACTCAATAACACAAAACATACACACAAAGTCACATTATGTCTTGCTTTTTAAATGGGTTGCTTTTTTCGGGTCATCCTGACAGTTCGAAATTTGTTGTTACCCACCGTTAACTGTTATTGTTTTCATATTGCTCATATAATATAACGTCAACATGCACTCCAAGGTATATTCTACACTCTAATTTCATTAGCAAAATTGACAAACTGAAGTAATTTTTAGATTTCACGCGCACAAAAACACGAAATGCAATGAAATAAATGAAAATTTGATATTATAAAATATTATGGATACGAAACACCCTGTTATGAGAGTAACTTTATCACTGGTCACCCTATTTTAACATATTGTATTTCAAATTAAAGGTGAAGATATTCTCTATTGATTTAATTTAGAAATTGTTTTTTTTTTAAATATTTGATCATTACAAAGTCATTTGCTTAAATCTACATAGGTATTATCTCCAACTTTAAAAATTATTGTTTCACTTCGTGCGCACTCAAAAATTACAGATTGTCATAAAGCGTGGTTCCCTTGTAAATTGCTGAACGGAGTTCTGAAATACTGCTCTTGGTAATAATTTCTCAGAATTTACTTATTGTTAGGAACTACTACTATAATTCCATTCTCAACAAATGCATCAAAAAATTTTCAAATCAAAAGCGAATGATAAATGGCCAAATTGTTCAGTTTCCTTGAAGTATTAGTATCCAATGTCCAATGCCAAATAAATTCTAAATTTTATAAAATTACTGGTTTTAAAGATATAAACTATTGGTCGAGGACATTATGGTGGACCAGAAGCAAAATTGAAATGAGTACCACCGTGACGACTTTGCATATGATTGTGTTTAACCAACACTTGAGAGTGATATGAACGTCATACAAAATGGAAAATTTGAGTGATATGAACGTCGTACAAAATGGAATGCGCATAATTGAGGATAATTATATCGTCCAACAAGATTTATCCATTCATACAGCAACAATAATTAAAAAATAGTTGAACGATATTAATTTGAAGGTGTTAGTGCGACATCCACAAAGCCCCGATTTGTCGCCAATCGAGAATTTTTGGGCCAATTTGAAAATCCTCATTGCTTTAAAAGTCATGAACTTTCTACTGATATCAATCAGGAGTGACAAATTATAACAAGTTATCTTAATCAAATTATTTTCCATCATTTTCAACAACTTTTTACCATCTTTCTGGCAGTAATATGGCGATACCGTACCGATAAAACGATCTCGGGTTTGAAGCGATCCACATCCCTATCCATTTTTTCGTCTAAACCATTCCATTGTATATGTGATGGAGCTTGTTCGCCATTATATCCTTGAGGCATTAATTGAGTTTCTGTTACACTTTTTTTCAAATCGAAATAATGCAAAAATAATATTGTTTTTTCGCAAATGATGGCGTCAGTAAATTGAATTTTATTTACAAATGTCAGAACGAAAAAAAATGGACGGAGACTTATAAATAGTTTTGAAAAAGTTTATGGTGATGATTTTATGTGTCAACGACAAGTTTATGATTAGTTTTCAAGTTTTAAAAATGGTCGTGGGAATTTAAATGACAACTCAATACCAGGACGTCCAGCCAGAACTTAAAAACTGTGCTGAATGAGTGGAAAAATCGCGTGAAAACATTGCTTTCGATGGCAATTTCACTGTAAGGATATTAGCTGATGAATTAAGGACCAGTAAAAACATATTTGTTCCAGTTAAACCTGAATATCCAGTGGAGAAACAGTGAATGAATTTTTGATTAAAAGACTAATTTCTCTTATCAGCCACCCTCCTCCGTATTCGCCTGATCAATCACCGTGTGACTACTTGCAATTCCCGAAACTGAAAAATGAAAGAATCAATTTATGATAATTTACCAGCCATTCAAGCAGCCGCCGTGACACAGATGCTGAACTACGGCATAATAATAAAAAACTACATTTTTATCATAAAAATAGTTTAGTTTTGAGATAACTTCCAAAATGTTACTATCTGCAAAGCAAGTTTAAGATAACTTTTTAGTTTTTGTATTTACGTTAGTGTCGAATAATCCTTTAATGGAAATAAATTTCATTTAATCATATCTTAGAAACGCAAGCTCTAAATTAGAAAGTTTAGCTGCTAACAATATCAAGCGACGCACTGCACATGTCTCCTGACCACACTGTGTATCCAAAATTATACACAAAACACATCAAATGTGAGTTAATCCGAAGTCTTTATGTTGATTTTATTGTTAGGATTGTGGCACGTTAGGATTATCGCAAGGCAAATTATAAACAATGTGATCATACACTAAAATTTTTATAATTTTCCTATTTTATAAGATACAATCATGAAACAAAAACTATGTGATAGCTGATCTGATAGATGAGTTGTTAACACAAAAAAAAAATTGATCATCCTAACATAATATCTTGGAAGTTCTGGGATCATAACTAAACCAAGATACAATATTTTTTAATAACTTCAAAATCATTTCCATAAAACTATATGGTATTTTTTGAGGTATTTCAATGAAACTCTGCACATATTCTCAAAATGATTTTGTCTGAGTACTTTTAAATCAATTTTTTCTTGCTATTAACATCCAGATGGGAGTGCCGGAGACGAACTGCCCGGAAATTTTTGTAAATTGAACATATCTTAACCGATTTTGATGAAATTTTGTATATGTGTTCAAAGTGGGATTATATGAACAGTTCCTAAGGTAGTTCAATAATATCAACACTCTGTGGCAGTTTTATTGATTAGAGTTGGTTATCCTGGTTATTTTGGGTATTCTCTATACGATTTTGATGTAATTTAGTATGTTGGTGTAAAATAGGATTATATTATTATTACAGTTTCAAGGGTAGTTCTGGAAAAAGCGATGCTCTGGACAATTTTATCAATCAGAGTTAGATATCATGGATAATTTGGTCATTCCTTATACGATTTTGATGAAATTTTGTATATGTGTTCTAAATTGGACTATAAGAACAGTTACTATGACAATTTTATTATATTGATACCCTTTACTTAATCAATATCCAGCAATTTGGTAATTTGGTCAATTCTTAACCGATTTTGATGAAATTTTGTATTGTTCTAAATGGCGGTATATGAACTGTGAAAATTCTGTGGGTGGGTGCAGGGTAAACACAATAAGTCAATAGGCTTTTAAGTTTGAAATATTCAGTAAAAGTCATTCTAACATTGTGTAACTTTTATACGATTTTACGGCAGTAGCCTATATTGTAACAACAACGTATCACACAAATATTACACACGTATAGGAAAAATATAATAACAATGTGATTAATAAAATTAATAAATAATATGGTAACAGAAGTTTTAATTCATTAGATTTTTATATTTTCACATTTACTGTTCAGGATAACAATATAATAAAATTTTCATAGTCCAATTTAGAACACATGTACAAAATTTCATCAAAATCGTATAAGGAATGATCACATTATCCATAATATCTAACTCTGATCAAAAAAATTGCCCAGAGTATCGCTTTTGCCAGAACCACCCTTGAAACTGTAATAATAATATAATCCTATTTTATACCTACATACTAAATTACATCAAAATCGTATAAAGAATCCACAAAATAACCAAATACCCAACTCTGAAAATCGTTTTATTAGAACTTATTCATATAATCCCACTTTGAACACATATACAAAATGATGTCATCAAAATCGGTTAAGATATGTTCAATTTACAAAAATTTTCCGGGAAGTTCGTCTCCGGCACTCCCATCTGGATGTTAATAGCAAGAAAAAATTGAATTAAAAGTACTCAGACAAAATCATTTTGAGAATATGTGCAGAATTTCGTTGAAATGCCTCAAAAAATACCATATAGTTTTATGGAAATGATTTTGAAGTTATTAAAAAATATTGTATCTTGGTTCACTTATGATCTCAGAACTTCCAAGATAATTTAGTGTGATGATATTATTTATATTTTTATATTAGCTGACGTTCGTATTATATGGCGTTCGGATTAACACACAGTTGGTGTACTACCATTTTTCGCCATATGGAAGGCAGTCAATGTGGTACATTCGCATAAGAGAGGGTTAATAAAATTGAATAAATATTTTTAATTTTTTTTAAATACTTTCAACTACAAAAAAATAAAAAAATAAATAAATAAATAATGAACAAATAAAAAGCCACTTTTATAGCCACTTATGTCGGGCGTGTACACTGTTTACGTTACACCACCCAACGGTGCATTACGTTTGGTGTAAAAATAAGATAAAATAAAAGGTGACATCATTTTCCTCATATTGAAATTTATACGAAAACTTGAACAAAAATTAAATGAAACATAATTAATTGAAGCAGTGTAAGTGTTTTTTAATGTGTTTTTATACACATACACACCCAGAGATTTGTTCCATTTCCTGACAATCCATTTTTTTTTATTTTCTTATCAACAAACACAATTTTATATTTTTTTATTGGAAAAATAGAAATACTTACAATTCATTTTGTGATTGGGACGATAACATTGACATTGCATTTATATCTTCATCATCAGCACCCAATGGATCCCATCGTCGTCCAGATGGTTCATCATTTTCATCATCATCATAATCACAATCGTCATCGACACCAACATGAACATCATTTATAATATAATTTTCACTACAATTGCCTTCGTCATTTTCATATTGTTCATCCAATTCAATTTTATTATTATAATTCTTATTATTATTATTTAAAATATTATCACTCATTTTACTTTTAATTTTATTATTTTACATTCACACACACACACACACACACAAAATAATTAATTAAACTAATTATTTTAGTAGGTTTTTAATTGCAATGGGTGTTCTTCTTCACTGCTCAATATAACATAAAATACGATATGTGTGTGTGCAATCCTTTTATTACTATTATTAATTAATCACATCCGAACACAAAATGATTATGTATTTTGATTTTATTGGCACTGTGATATGAATTCGTATGATGTTTTCGGTAAGCAAGCAATTTTTTGTCTAACAAAATATTTTTTCCATTGTTCTACATTACCGAAACGAAAAACCATTTTTAACACAAATACCATACAATTCGAATTTAAATGAAATAATCGATATTATTTTTCATATGAAACAACAACAAAAATATGAGGGTAAATGATATAGTGGAGCGGGGCAAGATGACCTGATGACGACGAAGTTTATTCAGAAACTACAACAACACCACAAATATATGTAGGTTTTCTTTTAATGAATACAGGCAAACGTGTGTGTTTGTGGGTGAATGTATGAATACCATCATATTATATATAAATGGAGGGTGTACGACGTTTATTTGCAGATAAAACTCCTACGCAAGCAGAATAAATAAATATAAGAGTTACACATAAAATTGTATATAGGGTAGTGGGCAAAATTGTCGATCACTTTGTTTTTAAAAGAAAAACAAAAACCATAGTCCCTCATTTTTTTTTTCATTTTTTTATATAAGATTCATAAGCATTGCATTAATGGTATCTTAAAATATAATTAAATATTTTACTTTCATTTTCTAACCATATATAGGTATTTTATGACCAACACCGGTGATTTAATTAGGCTAATATGCAGTTAAGTGGAGCCTCATTTAATTAAGGGGAGGCGTGGGTAAATCTGCACCTCCATGGCCAGAGGCCACATCGATAGATAGGGGTCACCATATATTCTAGCCAAATTACCGCTCAGCCCCCATCCCCCTCCTACGGTATGGGCGCGGATTAAAGTTCGAGCGTAGCGAGTCACCGAGAAAAGTGGTCGATGTAGAAAGGTGTAAAGCTTTTACAGGTTTTCTCTTTCTGTGCGGGTTAATAAAAACCATGGTTTCTGTTGTACTTGGACTTCGTAAATTACACCACCACAATTTTATATCAACGAAATATATATTTTCATGCATATGTCATTGTTGATAACCGCAAACAGTATTTAATGAAACGCTTTCATTATTTTGGGAGGAAAATTTTTAGATGCGGAAGAGAGAATTTTTTATTGAATTAATTATTATCTTAGTAAAAATTTGATATTATTTTAGTTCTTGAATTCAAAATGATGTCAGTTAACTTGTGGCGACACGTCAAGACAACGTCGGTGTGAACCCGTCATAGGTTTGTGTTCAGCAAGGAACACAAGCAGATAACGGTTCGCATCGACAATGACATTAATCGACAATGACATTAATTGACGGTTGAACGAGACGTGGACAAGGAGACGATTACTAACAGCCACGCCGACAGGACGTTAAATAAATAATAATAAAAATATAATTAATTAATATATAAAAATAAATGAAATAAATTAAATAAAAATAAATAAAATAAATTAATAAATTAAAAATAAATATATAATAATTAAATAACTGCTAATAAAATATTGTAACAATAAATACATGTAATAAAATAATTAATTATATAGTGGAAAGTTAGTGTATTGAAATATATAATATCCCTAACACAATATCCCACAATTGGTGACCCCGATATAGGACAAGAGTCCCAGCATCAACAACTACAACAACAACAACAGCAGCAGCACCAACATCATCAACAACAACAACAACAACATCAGTAGCAGCTGCAAGAGCAACAGCATTTACATACAACTTAGAAAAAAAAACAGTTAATTTTTAAATTTTTAATTTATTTTTAATTTATTTTTATATTATTAATTATATTTTAAATTATATATAATACACATTATATATAATTACAAAATTATACACATACATAACAAGTACAGTGCGTCACGGTAGTCCCCACCTTGTCTTAACATTTTTTTTTGTATTATTTTGCTTTTGCAAAAAAATTTTTTTTTTTTCGTTTAAATTTTAAAAAACCCTTAACTATGCAGTCCAATGAAACAAAACCTGGCACATCCGGAGCCGGGCAGGTGAATTCAACAACCTTCAAACCAATTGGTTTTTGGGTTGCGAATCCCTCTGCCTGGTTCAAGGTGATGGAGAGGCAGTTTGAAGGCCTCGGCTTACGCTCGGAAAACCAACGGTACCTGCACGTCCTGAGTGCGATGGACCAGGACACGATTGGTAAGTGCATCGACATAATCGAATCGGTACCACAGGCGGACGCATATACATTTTTTAAGAACAATATAACGAAACGACTTGGTGAAAGCGACCGATCGCGGATTCAGCGTGCCCTCGCTGGCGAAGAGTTGGGTGATCGGACCCCGACACAGTTACTTGCACGTCTTAAATCGTTGGCTGGTGATTCCATTCAGGAATCAGCTCTAAAGGAGCTCTGGATCCAGAGACTGCCTGTCCAGGTTCGTGCGATCCTGGCCAGCAGCTCTGAAGGTTTGGACAATGTGGCCGAAATGGCCGATCGAATAATGGAGACATTCTCAATGTCGCCAATTGCCGCAGTCTCCACCAACCCGTCCAAACCAAGCACGTCTTGTGCAACGGCACAAAATCCTTCCCAAACGCAACGGGAAATACGCGAACTGAAAAATCAAGTGGCACAACTTTCTAAACATGTGGAACGCCTCAATATTAATAATTCTTCAAGGCGACCGCGTTCCACATCAAATTCTAATCGTCCAAATCAACGCCGTTCACGTTCAAGTTCTGGATATAGGAACGGCATGTGCTACTACCACAACAAATTCGGTGAACAAGCTCAAAAGTGTACGAAACCCTGTTCGTACACTTCTCTATACAAGGCTCAAAAAAACCAGTAATCCAGTTTGAGTGCGCGGCATCTCAAACAACTGGATGTAAAACGTCTGGCCGTCTTTTTATTACCGACCCATTGTCTGGTATTCAACTACTTGTTGACACCGGTGCAGACGTTTCCGTTCTCCCGCCGAGAAAAATTGACCATTCCAATTACGATCCGAGTTTCCAATTAACTGCTGCTAACAAATCTGTTATCAAAACATATGGAACTCGTACAATTGATATCAGCCTCGGACTTCGAAGGGTTTTCACATGGCATTTCATTATCGCCGATGTGGACAAACCGATACTTGGGGCTATTAAATGGTCCACGGAATCTCTAGCCGCATTTGAAACGTGTAAGGCTTTATTGTGTCGTGCGGCGACGTTGGCATTTCCGTCGCCCAATTCAAAATTATGTCTGGTTGTGGATGCGTCTGAAACCGCAATCGGTGCAGCTCTTCACCAAGTCAGTGATCGCGACATGCGTCCGCTTGGATTTTTTTCATCAAAATTAAATGCCGCTCAAAAGAGCTACAGCACTTACGATCGTGAACTCCTGGCCGCGTATTCAGCCGTCAGGTACTTCAAACATCTGTTGGAAGGAAGAGTGTTCGCGATTTACACAGACCACAAACCACTGATTTTTGCATTCAGGCAAAAATCAGATAAAGCATCTCCACGACAACTACGCCATTTGGACTACATTGGTCAGTTTACGACGGACATACGCTACATTTCCGGCAAGGACAATATAGTTGCGGATGCACTATCGCGGCTGGACGAGGTTCAGCTAGGTGAATCCGTAAATTACAAGGACATAGCTGACGCGCAGTCAAACGACAGCGAATTACGCAATCTAATGTCCTCTTCCAAATCCTTAAGATTTGTGAAGATGCCTGTCATTGGCACAGATACACACATTTACTGTGATGTATCCAAGAGCATAGCTCGTCCCTATATTCCAGATTCATTTCGAAGATCAATCTTCGAATCTGTCCATAATTTAACGCACCCTGGAATTAGAGCCACAACTAAATTGTTGGCAGATAAGTTTATATGGACATCGATAAACAAGGATGCTCGAAATTGGGCGCGAGCATGCATACCTTGTCAAAGATCAAAAATTTCACGACATGTAAAAAGTCCCATTGGAAATTTCACACCTGTCGAACATAGATTTCGTGACATACATCTCGATATTGTTGGACCGCTTCCGCCGTCCCAGGAATATCGATATGTACTCACATTAATAGATAGATTCACGTGTTGGCCTGAAGCTTTCCCTATGAAAGACATTCGTGCCGAAACGGTAGCTAATACCCTAATTAGGGAATGGGTACCAAGATTTGGTTCACCTGCTTCGATCGTAACTGATCAGGGTTCCCAGTTCGAATCCGAACTGGCCCGCGAATTATTCAAGCTACTAGGTACACAACGTAAGCGAACAACCGCTTATAACCCGAAGGCCAACGGAAAATTAGAGCGCTGGCATCGCACTTTAAAAGCTTCTATAATGTGCCGCGCTGGTGGACAGTGGAGCAAGGAACTACCATTTATACTTCTTGGTTTACGTTCCACACCCATTTCTGATTTCAACGCCACTGCCGCCGAAATGGTATACGGTCAAAATCTACGTCTGCCGTATGACCTGCTTCAAACTCCGCGACTGTCACGCGACTGCAACGACTATATCCGCGGACTACGGGAACACATGCAACACATCAGACCAGTCCTGCCTACACGGCACTCAAATAGGGATGTGTTCATCTTCAAGGATCTCCCAACGTGTTCCCACGTATTCGTTCGTACCGACGCGGTACGTAGGTCTCTTCAACCTCCTTATGAGGGTCCATTCCCGGTCATGAGCCGTTCGGAAAAATATTATTCTCTTCTAATAAATGGAAAAAAGACTAACATCTCAATCGACAGATTGAAGCCATGTTACGTCGACCGCTCTGAAACTTCTGAGCCAATCTCGGTGCAAAATGTACCACTGACAACTTCTACGGCGATACCAGCGGAGCCACATCGAGCAGTAGTTTTCACACCTGGTGTTAAATTTTCAGCACTGCCGGAAACAAAAACCCGCTCCGGAAGGATTGTTCGTCCTCCTTCAAGGTATCGCACTGTGTAAGCGCGAACTGTCGAGATGGTTTTTCATGACCCAACAAAATTTTTAATTTTTATAAATGCTTTATTTTTCTCTTGCTAAAATACTATTGTCATCTTCTTTGCAATGGTACAATGGTCATGGAAAACCTGCCACGAACTGTTTCTCCATCCCGCGTGATTCATTATCGTGGGCTATGCGCGCCCACTGGGGGGGGAGTACTGTGGCGACACGTCAAGACAACGTCGGTGTGAACCCGTCATAGGTTTGTGTTCAGCAAGGAACACAAGCAGATAACGGTTCGCATCGACAATGACATTAATCGACAATGACATTAATTGACGGTTGAACGAGACGTGGACAAGGAGACGATTACTAACAGCCACGCCGACAGGACGTTAAATAAATAATAATAAAAATATAATTAATTAATATATAAAAATAAATGAAATAAATTAAATAAAAATAAATAAAATAAATTAATAAATTAAAAATAAATATATAATAATTAAATAACTGCTAATAAAATATTGTAACAATAAATACATGTAATAAAATAATTAATTATATAGTGGAAAGTTAGTGTATTGAAATATATAATATCCCTAACACAATATCCCACAAACTTAATCAGCCATAAACTAACGCACGAAGTTAAAAAGTCATTTAAATGTGATATTTGATTTGATAAAAATAGCGTAAACCGGAAAAAATTAAATCGTAATAAAATCAAAACAATTGAATGCGATATTTGTTCTAGAATATTTTCTAAAAATGCATATGTTCAAACATAATGGAAAGAAACCACTTAAACGTAGTGTATGCTCAAAGGAATTCCTTACTAATAAAAACTTATAACAACATTTAAAAATACATAATAAAAAATTCAAATGTCCCATCTGCTCAAAATTATTTGCATTTTCTCATGTTTTAATAAAACACAAAATAAAGTGTAAAAGTACAAATGTGGCACCACCAGAACATCAATCAACATCAAAGAATGCATTGAAATCGTTACAAATCGAAAATGATAACAACAAGAAAAAGCCATTGGAAAGAAATATCGTTGAACCAAACACAAGCGCTTATTTCGACAGAATTGAAAATATGAATGTTCTTCGTAAATTGAGTAAACAAAGCTCTGCGAAAAAACGAAACGAAAAGAAATTGAATGAAGATCTATTGGAAATGGAACCAGAGCTAGATGTAATTTATCCCAACGTACAAGAAAATTCAATTGCAATTATACAAGAGTCAGAAGAAAACTTCGAAACTGATAATATTTCATTGGGTTTGGAGCTACAAGACGATTGTGAATTACATTCTATCATAGAAATCGTTAAAGTTGAACGTGAAGACAGTGATTAATATTCACACACACACGCAGCACCAATAACAAATAAAATTAATAACGAAATTTAAAATTTAATGCAATCGGAAACTAAAGTGTAATCAAAAAAGTTTACTGACGCCACTTTGCATGTCACAGTTTTGACGAGAAATCAATTGAAAATTAAAATGAAATTTCAAAAATAACAATTATAAAATGTTCATTGATTAATTTTTCAAATTTAAGGACGATTGAAAAGATACCTTCATTGAAAATGTATTTTGAGAAAATTATAATAATATAAAACTTTATTTCATTAAATGTAGATTTGAAAAATGAACTTTAATTTTTTCTTGTACTCCATCCGACTATAGAATGAGACACCGACTTCGGAGAATATTTAAATGATTATTTCAAAACTTGTTCCAAAAACGAATAAATTCCCATAATCGGAAGATACAAAATTTTTAATTATATGGTCATTTGTGTGCGATGAAATATCGATTTATTTAAACACGAGCTGTCTGAACGTTGCCTCCATAATTATGACGATGTTGAAAAATATCAACCAGAATCCGGTTGTTAAATCTATCCATAAAAAAGGTAACAAAATTATATGACGCAACATATTTGGTGCGTTGTTCACTTACGCAATCGAATCGTGTAATACTTTAAGAAAGTTCAAAAAGTTTCTAAAGAAACATTTCGTACTATTTCAATTTGGCAATTTTTTTTAATAATTTCATTAAATCGCCAAGTTTTGTAATATTTTCGAATGGTTAAATTAGTTCTACTGCGATTTTCAAAGTGAGTGGACGTGCTGTTAAATTCTTCTATTACTAATAAAAAACGGTAAAAGGATAATAAATTTCAACATTTTTACACAAAAACTTATTCAAAACTTCATTTTTATTAACAAAGACGATGGATTCAATACAAATTGGAAGTAACGAGAAGCGGAATTTATCAAACGATAAAAATTTGTTTAGATGCAAAATTTGTAAGAAAATATTTACCATTGAAAGTGATTTAAAATCTCATATAAATGAACATAAAATTCAATGCGATTTATGTTTCAAAACTCTTGGAAGTAGGACCAGCTTTAGAAATCATATGAAAATACATACCGATGAAAAGTCATTTAAATGTGATATTTGTTCGAAGCTATTTTTGCGGCAAGGTGACTTAATCAGCCATAAACTAACGCACGAAGGTAAAAAGTCATTTAAATGTGATATTTGTTCGAAGCTATTTTTGAGGAATGGTGACTTAATCAGTCATAAACGAAGACATGATAAAAACCAAGAAAGTGAATGTGATATTTGTTTAAGTAAATTTATCAGTTTAATCGAATTAAAAATGCATATGTTCGAACACAATGGAAAGACTCCACTTAAATGTAACATATGTTTTAAAGAATTCATCACTTCAATGTACTTAAACAAACATTTAAAAATACATAATAAAGAATTTAAGTGTCCCGTCTCCATCCGCCTATAGAATGAGACACTTGCTTTATTTTCCAAAATTATGTAAATTTGATATTATTGGAATTTTTTGAGCTCATTCTCAGTTATTTATAATTTTACTATGTGTACCGATATCAAGTGAGCGTTTTTTTTGTGAATATAAAATACTAATTTTAAATGGGAAGGTAAAAAACATTTTATTCAAAATATTGACCATTTTGGCACTTTTAGACCATTTTTCTGACAAATTGTGGATACCACGCCAATAGAATTGTTCGTCTTTTGAAGCAAACCAATCAGACACCCAATTTTCGACTTTTTAGTAGGAATCGAAGTGCTGCTCAGCCAATGCGATGAAAACAAATAATAGTCGGAATTAAATTTCCATTTACATTCGCAACATTTAATAAAAGCCATTGCTGAGATAGACGAATTAGTTAATACGCAATTTTAAATTCTTTTTGGCATGTTAAAAATACCAAGATATCCACATGCATTGCTACAATTTCCATCGAACAAAATTTTAAAATTGTAACTGATATATATTTTCTTTTATCTGAGTGATTTCAATCTATTTAAATTTATCAACCTAATAAAAATTCACCGAATAAATGTTGAATGTGATCGACTACCATACCCATTACCCTATATTCAAATATAGAATTATTATTATTATTATTATCATCTTTTGTTTACCATTTTTATGTTATCATAATAATTACATACTTTATACGTTTTTATCGGAATGACGTAGGTTTTTATTCTGCAATTGATGAGATACGTCAAAAATTCATAGACAAAATTGTAATTGCTTTCATAATATTAGTTTAGGTGATTTATAGTTTAGTGTCAATGGCGCAATAACCCAATAAACCAAATGCCAGACTATAAATAGACCATTAGCTAGTCACTATGGCAACGGTCAGTAATTGAAATGATATTAAAATTGAATCAACTGCACGTATCACTTATCGTTCTCAAATATTGATAGTAATAGTTGTAGTTTTCTGCCGTTTATGCGACGCAAAACTAAAGCCAGGGTAGTACACATTATCACAATCACTTCAGGTATGCGGTAGTCACTTGCAGCGCAGTAAAACCAAAACCAAATATTAGAACGAAAACTTTAAACAAACTTTTATATTACATATACAGTTGAACTTAGTAAGAGTCACTTGATAGAACTGAAACTGTTACTATTAGCAAAAATTATGAGCTGCTCCAAAACGCTTCTTCAACCGGACCTATCTGGAGCTGACACTTTTTCGAATTCCAAAATTTAAGGTTCTTAATATCACAGTTCACAACATCTAGTCGTCTAGCCTTAGGTATTCCGGTGCGCTGATGTTTAACTAAATAACTATAATTATGTAATTTTTCATACCATATTGATATAATTTAGAAATATAAATGCAGTGTGGAGTAATACAAACTATTATTTTGAAGTATCTTATAATTGGTAACCGCGGGACATGAAACCGATTCGATTTTTATGAAATTGCTTACATAAGAGGATGATAGAATGGATATTTTTGAAATATGATATGAATGCTGAGAATGGGATTATATTGTGAGATTGAAAATAAATGCTGAAAAATTGATACCGAGGTCAGTTGCTACCTGGTAGGTGATAATTAGGGAATTTCTTAAGCGATTTTTTGAGTAATTAACAAATAACCAAATTCAAGGAAGCAACTGTAAACCGTATTGATTTTCTATAGATTTTAATAGAACCTGTTCCATCCATAGAAATTATAAATGTCTATCGAACCAGATACGACGCATCTACAGTCTTGCCTTAAATGGCCGCTCATGGTCACGTCCCAATTCGAAAACTCAAACTTTTGTTGTGAAATTTTTTTCATTTGGATATTTTTATGAATGTGGCAAAAATTAGCGATTGCCATTATGAAAAAAAAGGTTTGACCTTCAAATGGCCTTGAAGGTAAAGGTCAAAGTTGTATTCAAGGTCACTGTCAGACGTAAAATTTGCTGCTCTTTCCGAATCTGCGGTCAGAAATAGAGGTTTGTCGTTAGAAAAAATGGTTTTGACCAACAATGACCTTGAAGGTCAAGATCATTGTCAAATTCAAAGTTACTGGCAGACGTAAAATTTTCTTCTCTTTCCGAATCTATGGTCAAAAATAAGGGTTGCCTTTAGAAAAAAAGGTCAATGTCATGGTCAAATTTGAAATCATTGTTAGACGTAAAATTTTCCTCTCTTTCCTAATCTGCGGTCACAAATAGAAGTTGCCCCCAAAAAAAAAAGGGTTTTTGACCTTCAAATGTGCTTCCATTTGTGATACACTCAGTAAAACTATAATTTATTTGACGTGCCATTTATTAAAGGAGTTCGCATAGGGATTTGTTTTTTTAAAATAATACAAATGAATAATTTGCTAATAATTTCAAAATTTATTTGTGCACCTATAAAAATTTATTGTATATAAAATTGTGATAATATTACTGTATATTATACATTTACATATACATATACATATACACTCAAACTTATATATGATATATATATTATAAAAGCATATACAGTTAATTTCTCAACATACATATCAAACTTCCTCCGCAAATATTAAAATAAAATAAATGCAGGGAAAAGATGCGCACAGTGAGACATTTTTTTTCAAAAGATATTTTTTACTCCAAAACATTTAGCAATATTCGTAGGTTTTTTTAAAGCAAAATACAGTAAAGTCTGGTCTTTAATTTACTGTATGATAAATGGTTAAATACTTAAAGTTGAAGTCAAGAATACAAATAAATGACATGATTGCATAATGTCCCAGTGTTTGGCATTGTAGGCTGATCAATGAGACAGTTAGGTGCAAAGATTGGGATACACAATTCATAATTATTAAATATTATTTGTGGCTATATTGCTTCTGCCGTTGTTCTGCTGAGTTTTATCAAAGGTATATTTTGAATTCGGCAATTCTAAAATTGAAATAAAACTCTCTCAATAGGAAAAACATGTTGGAACATAACTTTTAACTGTTTGCACTGTCTCACTGTTCGCACCTTTCCCCCATATTAATTAACACAACATTTTATATGAAAATTTTACCCCATTATAAATAATTATTTATTTATATACGAGTACAAAGAAAAATTAAATCGAAAGATACATATAATATGGTATAAAACATTAACGGCGCATACGCAACGCAAAAGTGTGGTAACGTTCAATTGCTATTATTTAACCCTTCGTGGCACACATTTTTCAGATGAACCGTTTTTTATGAAAATTGGTATACCGGGGTTTTTAAGGGTCGCTGATTACGAACCTGTCATCAGATTTTAAAACTCTAAAATGGCGCAATCAAGATGGCGATCAAAAGTTTAAATAGTAGAATTTTGCTGAAAATTATTTATGTTATTGTATATGTACAGTGTATCAATCAAGGATTTTAAAGATCTTTAATGCTTCATGAACACTCCGTAGCGTAGTGGTATAGCGCGAATGTTAATTAATCATGAAATATAGCGAATTCAATTTCCACTATTTTCATAGGAAATTTTTCAGTATTTATTTTAATACTGAAATTTTTCGGCTGCATGACCATTTGTTCGTTTATGAAATAAAAAGAAAAACGGATATCTTTGAAAATATATGGTGTTGGACGCCGCTCAAAGAATAACAATGTCTGCACTCAGATCACTATGGGGAAATTAAATCAATATAAAAATAAAAGAATTATGAAAACATCTATCTTTTGTTAATTACAGTACAATTGGTAAATTGCCCCCATGCGGAGTAATTTACCGACTTGGCTGTAATAGAAAGGTTTATTAGATGACATAAGCTACACTTGGAGTAATATATGACTTGAAAAAAAAAAAAAAAATCTTCATAATAAGTAATATCAATCTACTTTGCGTTTTTCCCATATATTGTAAAATATATGGAAATGACAAAAGGTCAATAAAGCATCGTACTTCTACGACTACGCAAGGAATATAATAAAGGTTTTAAAGTACTTTATCAATCATTGATTGATAAACTGTACATATAAATTAAAAATCTCAAAATTTAAAGTACATTCCGGGTGCCGCAAAGGGTTATACTCTTCCGTATATTTATATTATATACTATACGCATACATACAAACAAGTATATGTGTCCTGTATTGGTTGGTTTATTATTATTTTATTCTATCATAGCTAACAAATATAGTTGGCCTTACAAAAAACATGTATTTGCACAGACACATGTGTACGGGCGAGGTGGCCGATGAGCATTGTTTGAAATGTATAATAGAAGTATCTGAAAAACGAAAGAATTTTCAATTATAAATTTAACCCTAAACACTTTTAATTTCATGTACCAATCAATCAAAATACGATTTTGAAAATTGATTTATGCCCATTTTCCTCACTTACAGCCATATCTACCAGATAAGTTTATCTGCCAGGTATTGAAGTAAGGAATAAGGCTATTTATCTAACAGTTAAAGTTAAACGAATATGAAGTACTGATAATTTGTTATTGCACATTTTTCAAAAATGTATTGACAATCAACAACGCAAGCCACCTACACTTTTTGATTGATGTTTTTGTCATTTAAGTAGAAGAAAAAGTGTTGCCAGGTGTAATAAATACATTTTGGAAATATTTGCAATAGCAAGAAATGTATTTCCATATTCGAAAAATAATAAATTGGAATAAATTTTAATTTGCAAGAATTTTTTTTTTTTTGATCTTTCAAATAGAAATATGTGGAGGATAACTTTTGCTGAAGATGAAGAAAACGGACATTGCTTACATTGCATAGTATTATTTTCATGGAGTATTTAAAACATCACGAAATTTTTCGATTTGTATGTATTTGGTAGCCACTGAAATTCACTTTAGAATAATAAATTGAAAATTGCCGAAAAAAAATTCAAATTTCATTTGTTGTTCAGTTAAATGTATTTGTTGTCGACTAATATCCAAATCTTTTCTCATAACTGCAGTTGCCAATTGGAAATCTGTAAATATTTATGGCCCAGCAAGTGGTCGGTTAGTGATATATGCTTTGCATTTTTATTGTTATTGTCATGATTTCGTGTTGTGATTAGTTCAGTTTCATTAAAATATTTTACACAAAAGTATGACATTAGTGTCCAATTTTTGATGGGAATTGCTGGTGTGCATGAACTTGTTGTTGTTCATGTTTTGGAAATGTTTAAATGCAGTAACGATGTTACCAGTTTATTGTGTTTATCGTAAGTATAATAAAACTACGTACATTTGTGAAGGCCACCTCACACACACACACACACACACACACACATTTGCAATGGGGGGTTTGGCTTTTCTATATTGACGGCTATGATTCTATATATTTTACGTCACAGTTATAATTGTGTTTATTTTAGTTCCCCAGAGAATTAATGGTATAGAGGTTTTTCACAGAATATGTACTATTGTAACTATAAATAAACATAATTAAATTTGAATAAAATATAGAAATTGTGAGTGGGAATGGCCAATAACAATATCTAATTTAATAATATAATTTAATATAAGAAACTAAAATTACTGTCGATATAATTACTTGAACTGTTTGAATGTATTGTATATATATTCTATTGTCATAATTGCTCTTAATGAATGATATTATAACATTCAAATAACAAAGTCAATGGCATGATTTAAAGTGCAGACTATATTCCAATATTTATTCACATATTTTCCACCAATACATACAATTCATATCCAAATTCCATAGATATTTATAGATAATAATATGTTTGTAATTTAATGCTTCCAAAACATAAAAATGTACTATATACACAGTGGACTGATTCTATCAATTATGGGGTTTTGGGGATATTTTGGTGAGAAAAATACAATTATTTGAAAGTAACGGTACATTATATTTTATTCATAATATTTGCCATCTGAAGCTACAACTTTTAATCATCTTTGTGGCAAATTATGCATTCCCTCATAGAAGAACTTCTTAGGTTTTGAAGCAATCCATGAATTCAGTCATTTTTTCATATCTTCGTATGAATTGAACCGCTGTGCAGAAAGAGCTGACCACATCGACCGGAACAATTGGTAGCTTGATGGAGCAATGTCTGGTGAATATGGCGGGTGCTTCTAACGTTTCTTGGACCGGTCTTACAACGTGTGGTATAGCATTATCATGCTGCGCAGAATCACACGGTCATGTCTATTGGCATATTCTGGTCATTTTTGATGCAATGCTCGGCTTAATTGGATTAATTGCTCTCGGTAACGTTCAGCAGTAATGGTTTGTCCCGGTTTAAGCAGCTCATAGTACACTACACCAAGCTGATCCCACCAGATGCACAGCATAACCTTATAACCATGAATATTGCGTTTTGGTTTCGACGGACCTGCTTCACCTGTCTTCACCCATGCTTTCAGACATTTTGGATTATCGTAATGGGTCCCCTTTTCATCACCAGTCACAATTCGATGCAAAATTGAATGTCTTGTTGGCTTTCCGTCAATTCATGTGGTACCCAATACGATAGTTTTTGGACCATTCCCATCTTCTTAAAAACGTTTGGAAACACTTGCTTGGGTAACATCTAATGCCAATGTTAATTCTTCTTCCGTTTGACATGGATCTTCTCACTGAGTAAAGCTTCCAATTCTTTGTCTTCAAATTTTTTTGGTGCTCCAACGTGTTCCTGATCACTAACATCAAAATCATTATTTTCAGACCGTCGGCTAAACCAATACGGTCACAATTGTTTTGTGATGGGGAATGTTAACCATAAATTTGTAACAAAAAGCGATAAGTTTCTGCTGCTGTTTTCTTCTGAATAAAATTACTTAACATAACTTCCCGCGCAAATGCTGTTTTGTTGGGGTACAAAATTTTCCATTTTTAATCAACCAAAAAAATACTTGTTTGCACTTCAACTGAATGTCATCCACTGAATATGAAAGGTGGATTCAACTGCTACAATAGCGGAATGTTGCCACTTCACACTGCGTACAAGCAATACTACTTACGACACCTATCAGATTATCCGCAGGACTTAGTTAAAGACCCAATATATATATAATTAACTTTGACGGAACATAAAAAATATTTTTAATTCTTACAGAGACATAATGTGTCAAAATGAAAAGGTATATTGCGTCAACTTTTTTCAATTATTTGAACTTTATCTAATTAAAATAATCACGTCCATTTGGAAGTTTAAATCTCGATATACATGCGATATTCTTATATTGAAAAATTGAAAATTATCGAGTTCATCATGGTGTCGGCAATCGGTATATGTTGTTACTCGAATGTTGAGACGAATTGCTGCTGGAATAAGGAATCTTATAATTGTTTTGAGTATGCACTCATACTTTTGAAAAACTTTCAATTTTGTAGTTCCGTTTGGTTTTTGGACTTTATCCTGAACAGTTTGAATAAAACAATAATAGTTAAATGAATTAAAACTTCTGTTACCATATTATTTATTAATTTTATTAATCACATTGTTATTATATTTTTCCTATACGTGTGTAATATTTGTGTGATACGTTGTTGTTACAATATAGGCTACTGCCGTAAAATCGTATAAAGTTACAATGTTAGAATGACTTTTACTGAATATTTCAAACTTAAAAGCCTATTGACTTATTGTGTTTACCCTGCACTCACCCACAGAATTTTCACAGTTCATATACCGTCATTTAGAACAAACATACAAAATTTCATCAAAATCGGTTAAGAATGAATGATTACCAAATTGCTGGAGATTGATTAAGTAAACGCTTCAGAATATCAATATAATAAAATTTTCATAGTAACATTGTAATTGTAGTCCAATTTAGAACACGTATACAAAATTTCATCAAAATCGTATAAGGAATGACCAAATTATCCATGATATCTAACTCTGATTGATAAAATTGTCCAGAGCATCGCTATTTCCAGAACTACCCTTGAAACTGTAATAATAATATAATCCTATTTTACACCAACATACTAAATTACATCAAAATCGTATAGAGAATACCCAAAATAACCAGGATACCCAACTCTAATCAATAAAACTGCCCAGTGTATCGATATTTTTGAACTACCTTAAGAATTGTTCATATAATCCCAATTTGAACACATATACAAAATTTCATGAAAATCGGTTAAGAATTAATCGATTTACAAAAATTTCCGGGCAGTTCGTCTCCGGCACTCCAATCTGGATGTTAATAGCAAGAAAAAATTGATTTAAAAGTACTCAGACAAAATCATTTTGAGAATATGTGCAGAGTTTCATTGATATTCCACCTCAAAAAATACCATATAGTTTTATGGAAATGATTTTGAAGTTATTAAAAAATAGTGTATCTTGGTTCACTTATGATCCCAGAACTTCCAAGATATTATATTAAGATGATCAATTTTTTTTTATGTTAACAACTCATCTATCAGATCAGCTATCACATACTTTTTGTTTCATGATTGTAATTATCTTATAAAATAGGAAAATTATGAAAATGTTAGTTTGTGATGATATAATTTATATTTTTCCGTGCGATAATCCGAACACTAAAATCGACCTAAATGAAGAAATTGCTTTCGGATTAACGTACGGTTGGTGTATTTAAGAAGAGATAATTGTGTGGGCGTGTAAAAAAAAAAAGGGGGAAACAAACGTAATTTCAAAAAGGTAACAAAATAAAATTATCGATTGAATACGTCAAGAGAAAGTGGAAAATAGAATACCATAGAATGTGCCATGGGATGGAAAGAATTTGCGTCATCAAAAAATATAATAACTAAAATCAAGGAACATACAAATCAATGTCCAGATACTTATTTTGTTACATCACTAAATTTGTGTGTGTTCTTAAAATATCCAAAACGATTTTTTTTCGAACGGTTACAAACACAAGCAACTTCCACCGATAATTAATGTAACATTAACATAACACTAACAGAAAACCGAAGGGAAATATTTAGGTTGGTATTATGGCTTCCTTGTGTTTGCAGCAATACATTTTAAATTTATACTAAAACATTTAATCATCATCAATCATTCAGTATCGAATTCGAGGAAAATTTACCTTTAAAAAAATTAACAGATCTGTAACATTAAACTCGGTTTTAAGACTTCCGTTTTGTACTGCATTACATTTGTTTGACCGTAAAAAGTATCGTGTCACATCTAAATTTGGTAAGATGTGACAATTTATAAGATTACTCATTTCGTATTTGGGTATTTGTATTCTTCAGTTATACTGATACAATTGAACTTATTGACATTTTCTCTAGCAATTGACATGATGAAATAAAAAGCATTTAATAACATGCAAGTCGCAGAATAGATAAGAAATAATAGTAGTCAACCATCACGACTATTTCATTTCTCATTTTTCTCGCTAATCTTATGTAACATTGGTACGCCATGTAACATTGGACTAATATGGTAAGTAATGGTGACTATTACTACCATACCATCACATCACGTACCGTCAACTTAAACTTTTTCTTGTTGGCATAGGTATAATTAATTCATTCGCCAGAGCAGCGTTAATGTAATAGTGTTAAAATAGAGCGAATTAAGCATTCACTAACTGCACTTTGCTCATATCTTATACTCACACACTCAATCGAGTCGGACAAGTAAACTTTCTAGAAATCTGCATTGACTTCCATTAAATGGATAAGATCTACCATCGGCTAAACGACGAAAATCACATTCAGCTGTTTAATTTCTTAAATTTCGTATTCAATCATTTTGGGAAACGTTGTGTTTCATGAGATTTGTTATTATTATCATTATTTATTATTTCTATAGAAATAACCATTGCCAACAGATGATGATATCAATTAGTGATGATGTTTCAACATTGTTTCTTGATCCGTGCTATATCAATGTATTTTGCCTATCATCGATCAGCTGTTTTTAATAAAAACTAAAGTTGAAAGAATTATTTTTTAAAATTTATAAAATTGCAATAATTTGCATTTTATTATGTTCAAATTAATAATAAATAAATAATTTAATGTTAATAATAATTTAATAAAATAGTAATTTAATTATATCATCGTATCGAAAGACATGTGATATTATGAAAATATTATAAGAAATATATAAGGGGCACTGAGTGCCCCAAAACGCGATATTAAGTTGTTTTGCACGGATTTAAGGTTACATTTTATAATAATGTTAATGTGCTAATTTTTTAAATTTCGTCTGGATCAGTTTTTTGGGATTGGTGGTTGGTCGTTATTACTATGAATTTATCATGGGAGTTCGTTGATGTGCTGCGTTTTGTTCGCCTGCAGTACTGCTGTAGTATTGGATGCATTGGAATTTTAACGCTTAAAATTAATGTTTTTACCATTGCCATATGGTTTTATTGGGCGTATTTCCATTCAGGTATTTCGATGGAATTTGGTAGTTCGGTGTTACAGATGAATTATGACCGGTTTGACTTCAACTGCCACTGCATATGAACGAAACAATTAACAATTTAAATTGTTTAAATAATAATCGTATTTTTGAAATTTAATAAGAAGTAATTTTTGAAGAATTTCACGTCAAAACTTTATAACTGATTCTAAATTGATGTCAATGTTTTTTTGATCCACTAGTTCAACAGTTACTAAAATTGAAAATAAAACAGACAACATCAATACAACAACAAATAAAATACATTATAATAAAATTAACATTATTATAAATTGATCAGGAAGGAAGATACATTAATTTTCACAACAATTGCAAATAAATCTTAATCAATTCAAATCACACGCACGATTTCTTTCCGTCAACAGTAATATGTTTATGCGTGCATTTAAAGGTTGCATGCCATCACTAATTATACGAAGAGATTAAACAAACATTTGAAGACATTTCTTTGTGGCATTAAATGAAGGAAAATTATAATATTTCATTTCAAATATAAATCCCGTCTTGTTATTACGTACGTTTGATTACATTTTGAAACAATTATGCACACGATTACATGTAAACTTTAGCAATTGTTCAAGATTTATGTTGCTTTTATCTATGAAAGAGTATTATTAATTTATACTTACAAATTAGAAATTGTGATTACATTCAGTTGGTTAGAATCGTCCAACAAAAAATGTCATTTAATATTGACTAATTGCCTTCTGTTTATTATAAATAACACAAGCATTGCTAAATCTGCCGGTTCAATGGTCACTAAAATTGAAAATAAAATAGACAACATCATTACAACAACAAATAAATACATTACAATAAAATTAACAATATCATAAATTGATCAGGAAGGAAGATACATTAATTTTCACAACAATTGCAAATAAATCTTAATCAATTCAAATCACACGCACGATTTCTTTCCGTCAGCAGTAATATGTTTATGCGTGCATTTAAAGGTTGCATGCCATCACTAATTATACGAAGAGATTAAACAAACATTTGAAGACATTTCTTTGTGGCATTAAATGAAGGAAAATTATAATATTTCATTTCAAATATAAATCCCGTCTTGTTATTACGTACGTTTGATTACATTTTGAAACAATTATGCACACGATTACATGTAAACTTTAGCAATTGTTCAAGATTTATGTTGCTTTTATCTATGAAAGAGTATTATTAATTTATACTTACAAATTAGAAATTGTGATTACATTCAGTTGGTTAGAATCGTCCAACAAAAAATGTCATTTAATATTGACTAATTGCCTTCTGTTTATTATAAATAACACAAGCATTGCTAAATCTGCCGGTTCAACAGTTACTAAAATTTAAAATAAAAGATACAATCTCATTACAACAACAAATAAATACATTACAATAAAATTAACAATATTATAAATTGATCAGGAAGGAAGGTACATTAATTTTCACAACAATTGCAAATAAATCTTAATGAATTCAAATCACAACAGCATGATTTCTTTCCATCGACAGTAATATGTTTATGCGTGCATTTAAAGGTTGCATGCCATCACTAATTATGGGAAGAGATTAAACAAACATTTGAAGACATTTCTTGATGGCATTAAATGAAGGAAAAGTATAATATTTCATTTCAAATATAAATCCCGTCTTGTTATTACGTACGTTTGATTACATTTTGAAACAATTATGCACACGATTACATGTAAACTTTAGCAATTGTTCAAGATTTATGTTGCTTTTATCTATGAAAGAGTATTATTAATTTATACTTACAAATTAGAAATTGTGATTACATTCAGTTGGTTAGAATCGTCCAACAAAAAACATCATTTAATATTGACTAATTGCCTTCTGTTTATTATAAATAACACAAGCATTGCTAAATCTGCCGGTTCAATAGTTACTAAAATTGAAAATAAAACAGACAACATCATTACAACAACAAATAAATACATTACAATAATATTAACAATATTATAAATTGATCAGGAAGGAAGATACATTAATTTTCACAACAATTGCAAATAAATCTTAATCAATTGAAATCACACGCTCGATTTCTTTCCATCGACAGTAATATGTTTGTGCGTGAATTTAAAGTTGCATGCCAGGAAAATTATAATATTTCATTTCAAATATAAATCCCGTCTTGTTATTACGTACGTTTGATTACATTTTGAAACAATTATGCACACGATTACATGTAAACTTTAGCAATTGTTCAAGATTTATGTTGCTTTTATCTATGAAAGAGTATTATTAATTTATACTTACAAATTAGAAATTGTGATTACATTCAGTTGGTTAGAATCGTCCAACAAAAAACATCATTTAATATTGACTAATTGCCTTCTGTTTATTATAAATAACACAAGCATTGCTAAATCTGCCGGTTCAATAGTTACTAAAATTGAAAATAAAACAGACAACATCATTACAACAACAAATAAATACATTATAATAAAATTAACAATATTATAAATTGATCAGGAAGGAAGGTACATTAATTTTCACAACAATTGCAAATAAATCTTAATCAATTGAAATCACACGCTCGATTTCTTTCCATCGACAGTAATATGTTTGTGCGTGAATTTAAAGGTTGCATGCCAGGAAAATTATAATATTTCATTTCAAATATAAATCCCGTCTTGTTATTACGTACGTTTGATTACATTTTGAAACAATTATGCACACGATTACATGTAAACTTTAGCAATTGTTCAAGATTTATGTTGCTTTTATCTATGAAAGAGTATTATTAATTTATACTTACAAATTAGAAATTGTGATTACATTCAGTTGGTTAGAATCGTCCAACAAAAAACGTCATTTAATATTGACTAATTGCCTTCTGTTTATTATAAATAACACAAACATTGCAAAATCTGCCGGTTCAACAGTTACTAAAATTGAAAATAAAAGATACAATCTCATTACAACAACAAATAAATACATTATAATAAAATTAACAATATTATAAATTGATCAGGAAGGAAGGTACATTAATTTTCACAACAATTGCAAATAAATCTTAATCAATTGAAATCACACGCTCGATTTCTTTCCATCGACAGTAATATGTTTGTGCGTGAATTTAAAGGTTGCATGCCAGGAAAATTATAATATTTCATTTCAAATATAAATCCCGTCTTGTTATTACGTACGTTTGATTACATTTTGAAACAATTATGCACACGATTACATGTAAACTTTAGCAATTGTTCAAGATTTATGTTGCTTTTATCTATGAAAGAGTATTATTAATTTATACTTACAAATTAGAAATTGTGATTACATTCAGTTGGTTAGAATCGTCCAACAAAAAACGTCATTTAATATTGACTAATTGCCTTCTGTTTATTATAAATAACACAAACATTGCAAAATCTACCGGTTCAACAGTTACTAAAATTGAAAATAAAAGATACAATCTCATTACAACAACAAATAAAATACATTATAATAAAATTAACAATATTATAAATTGATCAGGAAGGAAGGTACATTAATTTTCACAACAATTGCAAATAAATCTTAATCAATTGAAATCACACGCTCGATTTCGTTCCATCGACAGTAATATGTTTGTGCGTGAATTTAAAGGTTGCATGCCAGGAAAATTATAATATTTCATTTCAAATATAAATCCCGTCTTGTTATTACGTACGTTTGATTACATTTTGAAACAATTATGCACACGATTACATGTAAACTTTAGCAATTGTTCAAGATTTATGTTGCTTTTATCTATGAAAGAGTATTATTAATTTATACTTACAAATTAGAAATTGTGATTACATTCAGTTGGTTAGAATCGTCCAACAAAAAACATCATTTAATATTGACTAATTGCCTTCTGTTTATTATAAATAACACAAGCATTGCTAAATCTGCCGGTTCAATAGTTACTAAAATTGAAAATAAAACAGACAACATCATTACAACAACAAATAAATACATTATAATAAAATTAACAATATTATAAATTGATCAGGAAGGAAGGTACATTAATTTTCACAACAATTGCAAATAAATCTTAATCAATTGAAATCACACGCTCGATTTCTTTCCATCGACAGTAATATGTTTGTGCGTGAATTTAAAGGTTGCATGCCAGGAAAATTATAATATTTCATTTCAAATATAAATCCCGTCTTGTTATTACGTACGTTTGATTACATTTTGAAACAATTATGCACACGATTACATGTAAACTTTAGCAATTGTTCAAGATTTATGTTGCTTTTATCTATGAAAGAGTATTATTAATTTATACTTACAAATTAGAAATTGTGATTACATTCAGTTGGTTAGAATCGTCCAACAAAAAACGTCATTTAATATTGACTAATTGCCTTCTGTTTATTATAAATAACACAAACATTGCAAAATCTACCGGTTCAACAGTTACTAAAATTGAAAATAAAAGATACAATCTCATTACAACAACAAATAAAATACATTATAATAAAATTAACAATATTATAAATTGATCAGGAAGGAAGGTACATTAATTTTCACAACAATTGCAAATAAATCTTAATCAATTGAAATCACACGCTCGATTTCTTTCCATCGACAGTAATATGTTTGTGCGTGAATTTAAAGGTTGCATGCCAGGAAAATTATAATATTTCATTTCAAATATAAATCCCGTCTTGTTATTACGTACGTTTGATTACATTTTGAAACAATTATGCACACGATTACATGTAAACTTTAGCAATTGTTCAAGATTTATGTTGCTTTTATCTATGAAAGAGTATTATTAATTTATACTTACAAATTAGAAATTGTGATTACATTCAGTTGGTTAGAATCGTCCAACAAAAAACGTCATTTAATATTGACTAATTGCCTTCTGTTTATTATAAATAACACAAACATTGCAAAATCTACCGGTTCAACAGTTACTAAAATTGAAAATAAAAGATACAATCTCATTACAACAACAAATAAAATACATTACAATAAAATTAACAATATTATAAATTGATCAGGAAGGAAGGTACATTAATTTTCACAACAATTGCAAATAAATCTTAATCAATTCAAATCACACGCACGATTTCTTTCCATCAACAGTAATATGTTTATGCGTGCATTTAAAGGTTGCAAGCCATCACTAATTATGCGAAGAGATTAAACAAACATTTTAAGACATTTCTTGATGGCATTAAATGAAGGAAAAGTATAATATTTCATTTCAAATATAAATCCCGTCTTGTTATTACGTACGTTTGATTACATTTTGAAACAAATATGCACACGATTACATGTAAACTTTAGCAATTGTTCAAGATTTATGTTGCTTTTATCTATGAAAGAGTATTATTAATTTATACTTACAAATTAGAAATTGTGATTACATTCAGTTGGTTAGAATCGTCCAACAAAAAACATCATTTAATATTGACTAATTGCCTTCTGTTTATTATAAATAACACAAGCATTGCTAAATCTGCCGGTTCAATAGTTACTAAAATTGAAAATAAAACAGACAACATCATTACAACAACAAATAAATACATTACAATAATATTAACAATATTATAAATTGATCAGGAAGGAAGATACATTAATTTTCACAACAATTGCAAATAAATCTTAATCAATTGAAATCACACGCACGATTTCTTTCCATCGACAGTAATATGTTTGTGCGTGAATTTAAAGGTTGCATGCCAGGAAAATTATAATATTTCATTTCAAATATAAATCCCGTCTTGTTATTACGTACGTTTGATTACATTTTGAAACAAATATGCACACGATTACATGTAAACTTTAGCAATTGTTCAAGATTTATGTTGCTTTTATCTATGAAAGAGTATTATTAATTTATACTTACAAATTAGAAATTGTGATTACATTCAGTTGGTTAGAATCGTCCAACAAAAAACATCATTTAATATTGACTAATTGCCTTCTGTTTATTATAAATAACACAAGCATTGCTAAATCTGCCGGTTCAATAGTTACTAAAATTGAAAATAAAACAGACAACATCATTACAACAACAAATAAATACATTACAATAATATTAACAATATTATAAATTGATCAGGAAGGAAGATACATTAATTTTCACAACAATTGCAAATAAATCTTAATCAATTGAAATCACACGCACGATTTCTTTCCATCGACAGTAATATGTTTGTGCGTGAATTTAAAGGTTGCATGCCAGGAAAATTATAATATTTCATTTCAAATATAAATCCCGTCTTGTTATTACGTACGTTTGATTACATTTTGAAACAATTATGCACACGATTACATGTAAACTTTAGCAATTGTTCAAGATTTATGTTGCTTTTATCTATGAAAGAGTATTATTAATTTATACTTACAAATTAGAAATTGTGATTACATTCAGTTGGTTAGAATCGTCCAACAAAAAACATCATTTAATATTGACTAATTGCCTTCTGTTTATTATAAATAACACAAGCATTGCTAAATCTGCCGGTTCAATAGTTACTAAAATTGAAAATAAAACAGACAACATCATTACAACAACAAATAAATACATTACAATAATATTAACAATATTATAAATTGATCAGGAAGGAAGATACATTAATTTTCACAACAATTGCAAATAAATCTTAATCAATTGAAATCACACGCACGATTTCTTTCCATCGACAGTAATATGTTTGTGCGTGAATTTAAAGGTTGCATGCCAGGAAAATTATAATATTTCATTTCAAATATAAATCCCGTCTTGTTATTACGTACGTTTGATTACATTTTGAAACAATTATGCACACGATTACATGTAAACTTTAGCAATTGTTCAAGATTTATGTTGCTTTTATCTATGAAAGAGTATTATTAATTTATACTTACAAATTAGAAATTGTGATTACATTCAGTTGGTTAGAATCGTCCAACAAAAAACATCATTTAATATTGACTAATTGCCTTCTGTTTATTATAAATAACACAAGCATTGCTAAATCTGCCGGTTCAATAGTTACTAAAATTGAAAATAAAACAGACAACATCATTACAACAACAAATAAATACATTACAATAATATTAACAATATTATAAATTGATCAGGAAGGAAGATACATTAATTTTCACAACAATTGCAATTAAATCTTAATCAATTGAAATCACACGCACGATTTCTTTCCATCGACAGTAATATGTTTGTGCGTGAATTTAAAGGTTGCATGCCAGGAAAATTATAATATTTCATTTCAAATATAAATCCCGTCTTGTTATTACGTACGTTTGATTACATTTTGAAACAAATATGCACACGATTACATGTAAACTTTAGCAATTGTTCAAGATTTATGTTGCTTTTATCTATGAAAGAGTATTATTAATTTATACTTACAAATTAGAAATTGTGATTACATTCAGTTGGTTAGAATCGTCCAACAAAAAACGTCATTTAATATTGACTAATTGCCTTCTGTTTATTATAAATAACACAAACATTGCAAAATCTGCCGGTTCAACAGTTACTAAAATTGAAAATAAAAGATACAATCTCATTACAACAACAAATAAATACATTATAATAAAATTAACAATATTATAAATTGATCAGGAAGGAAGGTACATTAATTTTCACAACAATTGCAAATAAATCTTAATCAATTGAAATCACACGCTCGATTTCTTTCCATCGACAGTAATATGTTTGTGCGTGAATTTAAAGGTTGCATGCCAGGAAAATTATAATATTTCATTTCAAATATAAATCCCGTCTTGTTATTACGTACGTTTGATTACATTTTGAAACAATTATGCACACGATTACATGTAAACTTTAGCAATTGTTCAAGATTTATGTTGCTTTTATCTATGAAAGAGTATTATTAATTTATACTTACAAATTAGAAATTGTGATTACATTCAGTTGGTTAGAATCGTCCAACAAAAAACATCATTTAATATTGACTAATTGCCTTCTGTTTATTATAAATAACACAAGCATTGCTAAATCTGCCGGTTCAATAGTTACTAAAATTGAAAATAAAACAGACAACATCATTACAACAACAAATAAATACATTATAATAAAATTAACAATATTATAAATTGATCAGGAAGGAAGGTACATTAATTTTCACAACAATTGCAAATAAATCTTAATCAATTGAAATCACACGCTCGATTTCTTTCCATCGACAGTAATATGTTTGTGCGTGAATTTAAAGGTTGCATGCCAGGAAAATTATAATATTTCATTTCAAATATAAATCCCGTCTTGTTATTACGTACGTTTGATTACATTTTGAAACAATTATGCACACGATTACATGTAAACTTTAGCAATTGTTCAAGATTTATGTTGCTTTTATCTATGAAAGAGTATTATTAATTTATACTTACAAATTAGAAATTGTGATTACATTCAGTTGGTTAGAATCGTCCAACAAAAAACGTCATTTAATATTGACTAATTGCCTTCTGTTTATTATAAATAACACAAACATTGCAAAATCTGCCGGTTCAACAGTTACTAAAATTGAAAATAAAAGATACAATCTCATTACAACAACAAATAAATACATTATAATAAAATTAACAATATTATAAATTGATCAGGAAGGAAGGTACATTAATTTTCACAACAATTGCAAATAAATCTTAATCAATTGAAATCACACGCTCGATTTCTTTCCATCGACAGTAATATGTTTGTGCGTGAATTTAAAGGTTGCATGCCAGGAAAATTATAATATTTCATTTCAAATATAAATCCCGTCTTGTTATTACGTACGTTTGATTACATTTTGAAACAATTATGCACACGATTACATGTAAACTTTAGCAATTGTTCAAGATTTATGTTGCTTTTATCTATGAAAGAGTATTATTAATTTATACTTACAAATTAGAAATTGTGATTACATTCAGTTGGTTAGAATCGTCCAACAAAAAACATCATTTAATATTGACTAATTGCCTTCTGTTTATTATAAATAACACAAGCATTGCTAAATCTGCCGGTTCAATAGTTACTAAAATTGAAAATAAAACAGACAACATCATTACAACAACAAATAAATACATTATAATAAAATTAACAATATTATAAATTGATCAGGAAGGAAGGTACATTAATTTTCACAACAATTGCAAATAAATCTTAATCAATTGAAATCACACGCTCGATTTCTTTCCATCGACAGTAATATGTTTGTGCGTGAATTTAAAGGTTGCATGCCAGGAAAATTATAATATTTCATTTCAAATATAAATCCCGTCTTGTTATTACGTACGTTTGATTACATTTTGAAACAATTATGCACACGATTACATGTAAACTTTAGCAATTGTTCAAGATTTATGTTGCTTTTATCTATGAAAGAGTATTATTAATTTATACTTACAAATTAGAAATTGTGATTACATTCAGTTGGTTAGAATCGTCCAACAAAAAACATCATTTAATATTGACTAATTGCCTTCTGTTTATTATAAATAACACAAGCATTGCTAAATCTGCCGGTTCAATAGTTACTAAAATTGAAAATAAAACAGACAACATCATTACAACAACAAATAAATACATTATAATAAAATTAACAATATTATAAATTGATCAGGAAGGAAGGTACATTAATTTTCACAACAATTGCAAATAAATCTTAATCAATTGAAATCACACGCTCGATTTCTTTCCATCGACAGTAATATGTTTGTGCGTGAATTTAAAGGTTGCATGCCAGGAAAATTATAATATTTCATTTCAAATATAAATCCCGTCTTGTTATTACGTACGTTTGATTACATTTTGAAACAATTATGCACACGATTACATGTAAACTTTAGCAATTGTTCAAGATTTATGTTGCTTTTATCTATGAAAGAGTATTATTAATTTATACTTACAAATTAGAAATTGTGATTACATTCAGTTGGTTAGAATCGTCCAACAAAAAACGTCATTTAATATTGACTAATTGCCTTCTGTTTATTATAAATAACACAAACATTGCAAAATCTGCCGGTTCAACAGTTACTAAAATTGAAAATAAAAGATACAATCTCATTACAACAACAAATAAATACATTATAATAAAATTAACAATATTATAAATTGATCAGGAAGGAAGGTACATTAATTTTCACAACAATTGCAAATAAATCTTAATCAATTGAAATCACACGCTCGATTTCTTTCCATCGACAGTAATATGTTTGTGCGTGAATTTAAAGGTTGCATGCCAGGAAAATTATAATATTTCATTTCAAATATAAATCCCGTCTTGTTATTACGTACGTTTGATTACATTTTGAAACAATTATGCACACGATTACATGTAAACTTTAGCAATTGTTCAAGATTTATGTTGCTTTTATCTATGAAAGAGTATTATTAATTTATACTTACAAATTAGAAATTGTGATTACATTCAGTTGGTTAGAATCGTCCAACAAAAAACGTCATTTAATATTGACTAATTGCCTTCTGTTTATTATAAATAACACAAGCATTGCTAAATCTGCCGGTTCAATAGTTACTAAAATTGAAAATAAAACAGACAACATCATTACAACAACAAATAAATACATTATAATAAAATTAACAATATTATAAATTGATCAGGAAGGAAGGTACATTAATTTTCACAACAATTGCAAATAAATCTTAATCAATTGAAATCACACGCTCGATTTCTTTCCATCGACAGTAATATGTTTGTGCGTGAATTTAAAGGTTGCATGCCAGGAAAATTATAATATTTCATTTCAAATATAAATCCCGTCTTGTTATTACGTACGTTTGATTACATTTTGAAACAATTATGCACACGATTACATGTAAACTTTAGCAATTGTTCAAGATTTATGTTGCTTTTATCTATGAAAGAGTATTATTAATTTATACTTACAAATTAGAAATTGTGATTACATTCACTTGGTTAGAATCGTCCAACAAAAAACGTCATTTAATATTGACTAATTGCCTTCTGTTTATTATAAATAACACAAACATTGCAAAATCTGCCGGTTCAACAGTTACTAAAATTGAAAATAAAAGATACAATCTCATTACAACAACAAATAAATACATTATAATAAAATTAACAATATTATAAATTGATCAGGAAGGAAGGTACATTAATTTTCACAACAATTGCAAATAAATCTTAATCTATTCAAATCTCACGCACGATTTCTTTCCATCAACAGTAATATGTTTATGCGTGCATTTAAAGGTTGCAAGCCATCACTAATTATGCGAAGAGATTAAACAAACATTTGAAGACATTTCTTGATTTATTTTTTATTGTATTTATGAAAACAAATCTTAATACATTTAAGTTTATTTAATAAACAATATCAATAACAATAACAATAAAATAATCGAAATATAAATTTATTTGTTATTAAATTCAAAATTGATAATAATATTGACAGATACATGACCGGTGCAATATTGCTTTCATAAACTATATAAGAACCAGAATTGTACTTGAAAATTGAACTCTGTTTTACACTTTGCACGAGCATAAAACCCATTTAATTTAACATTTCCTCTGTCATCCAATGTGACATGAAAACCATCTAATAGGTGAGTTTATGTGCTCAAAATTTTATTTCATCAGACAGAATAAGGCGACGCAATGTATACACATAATCGGCGAACACTATCATTTTGTGCGTAAATAATCGACAAAAAAATTTGGTTTTTTCTTTGTTGACTTTTTTAGCCGGTTTTTTTTCTGCACATAATTATTGCCGTTTTTATACAGAAATAAAGTAAAATAAACTGATAAAATAATAAAATAATTATAATTAAAAAAATGAAGGTTATCTTTTCGTCGACCAAACCTACACACAAATGCCGTACAATTTTCGTCTCAAAAAATATTTAGGTGCACTTGATTAGCAAACATTTTTTGTACGATGTAAATTGTCGATTTTTTGAGTCCGCACTTAAACTTGACTATTGTAAAAATAGTTTGCTACTAAGGGTCTAATTATACAGTCAATATTAATCGTTGAGAAATCTAAGCGAAAACGGAGAGAAGAGTGATTTTAATTTAGACTGGCGAAAAAAAACCAACTTGGTGTAAAGAAAATTGACATTTTAAACTTTTGTCGTTTTAACCGACTACTTATATTAAGTGTTGTTAATTTATTATAAATCTGGGTACCGTACAATACAACCAAATAAAATTTTTTTCAATACAAGTTTTTTAAATATTATACATAAATTTTATTTATAAAAAAAAATGGCTTATTATATTTCGCTCTTGATCAAAAGCATCGTCAGAGCTAAAATATATATTTGCCAAATTCAACTATATCACCAAATAATATTTATAACCGTTTTATTTCAATATTATTTGCAAGATTTCATTATATTTTCAATTTTATTGCAATAACTATTCTTTCGTTAATACACTTTAATTAAAATATTATAAAACTAATTTTATTAATTGGCAATACCATTACAATTATTAATTTCTTATAAATACCACAAAAATTATAAATTGCCTATTTAAAAATGCATTTATTCCTTATTGTCTGCAATTGTTTTGTATGTGTCAATTCCATTGTTTACATTATGCAAGAATTCAATATTATCCGCCAATTATGTGTATACATTGCGTCGCCTTATTCTGTCTGATCAAATAAAAATTTGAGCACATAAACTCACCTATTAGATGGTTTTCATGTCACATTGGATGAGAGACGAAATGTCAAAATAATGGGTTTTATGCTCGTGCAAAGTGTAAAACAGAGTTCAATTTTCAAGTACAATTCTGGTTCTTATATAGTTTATGAAAGCAATATTGCGCCGGTCATGTATCTGTCAATATTATTATCAATTTTGAATTTAATAACAAATAAATTTATATTTCGATTATTTTATTGTTATTGTTATTGATATTGTTTATTAAATAAACTTAAATGTATTAAGATTTGTTTTCATAAATACAATAAAAAATAAATCAAGAAATGTCTTCAAATGTTTGTTTAATCTCTTCGCATAATTAGTGATGGCTTGCAACCTTTAAATGCACGCATAAACATATTACTGTTGATGGAAAGAAATCGTGCGTGAGATTTGAATTGATTAAGATTTATTTGCAATTGTTGTGAAAATTAATGTACCTTCCTTCCTGATCAATTTATAATATTGTTAATTTTATTATAATGTATTTATTTGTTGTTGTAATGATGTTGTCTGTTTTATTTTCAATTTTAGTAACTGTTGAACCGGCAGATTTAGCAATGCTTGTGTTATTTATAATAAACAGAAGGCAATTAGTCAATATTAAATGACGTTTTTTGTTGGACGATTCTAACCAAGTGAATGTAATCACAATTTCTAATTTGTAAGTATAAATTAATAATACTCTTTCATAGATAAAAGCAACATAAGTCTTGAACAATTGCTAAAGTTTACATGTAATCGTGTGCATATTTGTTTCAAAATGTAATCAAACGTACGTAATAACAAGACGGGATTTATATTTGAAATGAAATATTATACTTTTCCTGCATTTAATGCCATCAAGAAATGTCTTCAAATGTTTGTTTAATCTCTTCCCATAATTAGTGATGGCATGCAACCTTTAAATGCACGCATAAACATATTACTGTTGATGGAAAGAGATCGTGATGTTGTGATTTGAATAGATTAAGATATATTTGCAATTGTTGTGAAAATTAATGTATCTTCCTTCCTGATCAATTTATAATATTGTTAATTTTATTATAATGTATTGTTTATTTGTTGTTATAATGAGATTGTATGTTTTATTTTCAATTTTAGTAACTGTTGAACCCGTAGATCCATTATGTATTTACAGTAAATTTCTAAATAGTACAATTTATATTGATGAATTGTGCTGACACTTAACAAACAACGATACTTTTTATGAGTATCGCTATTATTTAGAAGATTTCATACCAGAGGATAAAATATTTAAATTTATAGGAAATTGCAAGGAGTTAATGTCTTATACAGATCATCAATTAATAGATTTTGAAATTCAAGTGGAAATTAGATTTACAAGGATTTTATTAGAGGCGTTATTTGTGATTTATTAGATATTTGATATTGTATTGAGAAATAATATTACAGTGAAACGTATTATAATATCCAAATAAAGTGAAGTAAATTGTAAAATATAGAAATTGAATATTAAATATGAAAAAAGTCAATTGATAAGATACACTAATTGCAAAAGTAAAGTAGCGTTAAGTATTGAAGAGGATGAAAGGTTCACCAATAAAGATGGTATACCAACATTGGCGTGGGTCCATTATAAAATTAATAATGTTTAGAAAGTAAATAATTATATTGTCAGCTAATCATAAGAATATAGTCAGAAGCAACATTTGCATTTTATAAGGTTACCTACTCCGAAAATTGTAATAGTAGGTGTTTCAACTGTGACATCGGCGATTCTTGATAACATTTTATAGTCAATATAAAATACAGGGAATATGGTGCATTTTTTTTGTAAAATAAAGAATTGTTTATTATAATATTATTTTTTATTATTTAATTATTGTAAATTTTAATTTAATGTTTTTTAAAGTTTTTAAAAATTTGTGTGTAATATTTTATTTTCTTTTAAAATTTTATTAAAATATTTAATTTTAAAAAATGTACTTAATTTAATATAATATTTTATAAGGTCTTACTCCCACTCAATCCTTTTATTCGATATATTTTTTGGAAAGAAAACTTATGTCCTTTATATTATATTTTATGTTGAAAATGGTTTTGGTGATATCTTATAAATGTTATATCTTATAAATGGCTCCAATAATATTCTGGTACACCAACGGTTAACTCAACATGTACATGAAATAAATAGATTTATTATTTATCTCAAAATTGATATCCTGCGTTGATTGCAGAAATGCATTTTACCATTGGAAACTTTTTTAATATAAGAAATTATGAAACATACGATACAAAACATCCGGATGGGAAGGCTCATAGAAGTTTGGCCATCATCATCAGAAACACAATAAAACATTTTGAATTTCATAAATATGAACATGAACTTCTTCAAGCAACTAGCGTGTGGTTATAGCGGATTGGAATGGTCCATTGACTATATCAGTTTTATACGGTCCACCAAAACACAATATCAGCAAAATTGAATTCACAAAATACTTTAAAACATTGGGTAACAGATTTATTTCCGGAGGTGATTATAATGCTAAGCATAGCGAATGAGGTTCAAAATTGATCACACAGAGAGGCAGACATCTTTGTATGGCGATTCAAGATTGCAATCTGGGTCACATATATACGGAAAATCCAACTTATTGGCCCACTGATCAAAACAAAATTCCAGATTCATTGGACTTCTGTATCACAAAGGGTATAACAAAAAATCGAATAATCATCCGCATCCACAAGCATTATAAATATATTAAGAGAAAGCAAACATTACATTCAAAACGCACAAATTGGAACTTATTTAAAGAATTAATTGATAAATCACTGAATATGACGTTGAAAAATACTATGGATATATCAAATGCAATTGAAAATTTTAGCAACATTGTAAAAGATGCAGCCAAAATATCAACACCAGCACATTCTGAAAATGTGAGACAAGATATTAGGCCATCCACAACAACATGTACCACCCATAAATTACTTCACATCTACAAAATACGTTCACACCTCATCCAACAGAAAGATCAATAGACGAAGATCGGGAAATTATAGATTTCCTAGAAACACCATTACAACTGAACTGTCAGATAAAAAAATTAAAAATTTTAGAAGTGGAAACATTTATTAAAAAAGAAATAAATCCAAAAAGGTATGAGAAAATCACCGGAAAAATTCTAAAAGAACTTACACCCACTGCTATGAAATATTTAACATATATTTTCAACGCCATCCTAAACAGAAATAGCTTTCGAGTACAGTGGAATACATCTCAAATTATTCTCATACCAAAGCCAGGCAAGAAACACGACCATGTAAAATCATATAGGCCAATTAGCCTATTACCAGCTATTTCAAGGGTTTTTGAAAAACAATTTGCTAAAAGATTAAAAGTAGTAATGTTGCAAAACTACATAATACCAAATCACCAATTTGGCTTCCGTCAACACGCATGCAACTGCAGAACAAATTCAAAAAAACTCGCTACCATTTGAACGATTTTAACACGAGATTTAGGTAAAAAAAAATCGCATCATGTAGAGAATTGAAAAAACATCTACCCGCCGTAAATAGTCTGATCTATCACCGTGTGACTTTTTTCTGTGCCCAAAACTGAAAACCATGCCATGAAAGGAGCGTTTTATGATGATATTCCAGCCATCTTAGTAGCCACGTGAAGCAGATGACGAAGAACATAGAAAACAATTAATGTGTACAGTTGATCGTATCGTGGAAATAAATCCACTACTTTTAAAGTATTTAGTTTAGTTTTGGTTGTTATGTACGTTACGTTAACTTCCTCTTCTTGCCGGGAAATAAAATTGGTTAAAATAACAAACTGTAATACCACTGTAGACTGCTGCTAGAGTTTATTAAAGTTTGTTACGCGCTGAACTACCAAAAATGTCCGCTTTAAAGAATAAACCTGTTTCTATTTTTAATTTTCAATTATAAGACTCGAATAAATTCACAAAATTTTAATACTTTTTTAATAATAATTCACAGAAAAAATGGAAGAACAAAGATTGAAACTGATATAGTAAAAATTTAAAGATTCAAGAATTGAAAGTTAGCATTACTGGAAAATCAAAATGATCGTAATCAAAAGATTGGCGAATTAAAATGATCGCGTTCAATAAATTTATCAAGAAAAGAATTAATTAACCATCAAATTACCAAAATGTCTTAATAAAGCTATCCCAATATAATGACACACATTATCATAATTAACTGTCCTTGTATATACAGGAGAGGATAATTAAACAATTTGACAAGCATCTGGTAACTAATAACTTCATCATTCGCTCGTCCAACAAATTTTCAATATTTGGAATTATAAATATTAAAAAAATCATTAAATGGTTGACTATCACAAAAATAGTAGTACTAGAATCGGAACCGTTATCCTAAACCTTAGACTTTTAGATTAAAGTTAAACAACATAGTTTTACGACAGTTTGGAATTCAAATTTTCCTTCTTATTATTATAGCATTTGTGATATTTGGGTACAAGAAGTCTAACAATGATATAAGTTTAGCAAATGGGCTAACCAAAATGGAGCAGGTTCGGGGTGCCAGAAAAAGAAATAACTACCTAATTGTAAAAAACATCATGTGAAATTTAAATTAAATTAAAATCTTGTTTTAAGTTTTAAAAATCATCATTTTCGAATAATTTAATAAATTTAATTCTTATTCAAATACGAAATATTTTGTTTTGAACATGTCTTAGATCACAAAACACGCAAAAGTTGACAAGGAAATCCAAAATGGAATGCTTTTGCGCCCATAACTCTATCCAAAGTTGATTCAAAATTGCATAGAGACAAGCAGAGTGACTAATACCAATTACTGGGAAGTAATTAATAAAAATTAATATTCACATAACGTCATGTTGAAGCATAAATAAGGCTATTTCATTTCACTAATTTCGATTAAAAATTAATTCATCTGATAACACCAAAAATATTATTCGAAGTTATTATTTAATTAATAATTAACATGAATTTTCTAGAAATTACCTTAAATCAAATTTAATTTATTGAGGAACTATCGAATTGAAATTTAGTCAGAACGCAAACGTTAAACGATTCAAAACGCACCTATTTTAAAATTTTATTCGAAAATTTTCGGTTGTTCATTAAAAATTTATTTGAGATATTTTTCCAATAATTATTAAAAATTAAAATTTCTACATCAAAACAAAAGAATAAAATAAATAAATTAAATTAATAAATAAATTGAAAGTGAATTAATTGAAATGAAAAAATTTTATTAAAATGGATGAAACGGGAAAACAATTATTAAATAAAGATTTAAAAGCATCATCAAACCAATCTCGAATAATTGGAAACGTGGAGAAAAAGAAATTTAAATGTGAATTGTGTTCGAGAAAATTCACTTGTAAAACTAATTTAATTATACACCAACGCACGCATACTGGCGAGAAACCGTTTGAATGTAATGTATGTAAAAGAAAGTTCACACGAAAACAAGATTTATAACGACATTTACGAACACACACTGGCGAGAAACCGTTTGATTGCAATGTGTGTGAAAGAAAGTTCAGTTACAAAGTAAATTTAACACAACATTTACGAACACACACTGGCGAAAAACCGTTTAATTGTAATGTTTGTGAAAGAAAGTTCACACGAAAACAAGATTTAGAAAGACATTTAGGAACACACACTGGCGAGAAACCGTTTAATTGTAATGTGTGTGAAAGAAAGTTCAGGCAAAAAGCAAATTTGAAACAACATTTACGGACACACACTGGCGAGAAACCGTTTGGTTGTAATGTATGTGAAAGAAAGTTCACACGAAAACCACATTTGAAACAACATTTACGAACACACACTGGCGAGAAACCTTATCATTGTTTCGTATTTAAAACCAGATTTAGATCATCGCCTGGATTGAGGTTCCACTTAATACGAAAAAAACATTTAAATGGACACAATCACATGAAAATTCTTCATAATTAATTAATTAAGCAACGATGAGACATATTTTATATATTTTAAATAAAATGCAATTTCCCACAAAATATTAATCGTTTTGAATTGACGCTTTGACAAATTGTTAATGGAAAATACAATTATTAAATCAATACATTTGAAATAATTATAAAATTTAGAATAAGTTCATTTAATTATTTGTTAGAAATCATTATTTTCCATTAATTTAATAAATTTAATTCATATTTAAATACGAAATATTTTGTTTTTATCATTTTTTAGATCACTAAAAACTCAAGATTGTTTTAAAATTATGGTTACAATGCCATCATATCTAATGGAAACAACAACGAATACCAAATTTTGAAATTATAAATGCAATGAAAGTTTATCTTAACAAGTATTGTAACTCTAAATATTGGATAAACTGCGATCAAATCATATGTTTACAAATTATAGTTCAAATCAAAATCGGAAACCATTTGACCAACAACCCGATCGAAAGTAAATTCAAAGCTGCATGCCCACAAGCAAAGAGACAAATACCAAATACTGGGCAGTAATTAATAGAAATAAAATTTCACATAATAACATGTTAATCAGTACTTCAGAAGCAAAAATACTCTTATTTCATTTCACAAATCTCGAATAAAAATTAATTCATCTGATAACACCAAAAATATTATTCGAAGTTATTGTTTAATTAATAATTGACATGAATTTTCTAGAAATTACCTTAATTCGAATTTAAGTTATTGAGGAACTATCGAATTGATAATTTATTGAATTCACAATATTAGTCAGACTGCAAACGTTAAACGATTCAAATCGCACCTATTTTAAAATTTTATTCGAAAATTTTCGGTTGTTCACTAAAAGTTTATTCGAGATATTTTTCCAATAATTATTAAAACTTAAAATTTCTACATCAAAACAATAGAATAAAATAAATAAATTAAATTAATAAATAAATTGAAAGTGAATTAATTAAATAAAAATTTAATTAAAATGGATGAAAAGCGAAAACAATTATTAAATAACGATTTAAATGCATCATCAAACCAATCTCGAATAATTGGAAACGTGGAGAAAAAGAAATTTAAATGTGAATTGTGTTCGAGAAAATTCACTTGTAAAACTAATTTAATTATACACCAACGCACGCATACTGGCGAGAAACCGTTTGAATGTAATGCATGTAAAAGAAAGTTCACACGAAAAAAAGATTTAGAACGACATTTACTAACACACACTGGGGAGAAACCATTTGAGTGTTATGTTTGTGAAAGAAAGTTCACAATAAAAGGAAATTTAGAACAACATTTACGAACACACACTGGAGAGAAACCGTTTCAATGTAATGTATGTGAAAGAAAGTTCACAACAAAACAAAATTTAAAACGGCATTTACTAACACACACTGTCGAGAAACCGTTTGATTGTAATGTGTGTGAAAGAAAGTTCACACTAAAACAAAATTTAAAACGGCATTTACTAACACACACTGGAGAGAAACCGTTTGAATGCAATGTGTGTGAAAGAAAATGCACACAAAAACAAGATTTAGAACGACATTTACGAACACACACTGGCGAGAAACCTTATCATTGTTTGGTATGTAAAATCAGATTTAGATCAACGACTGTGCTGAAACGGCACTTAATACGAGAAAAACATTTAAATGGACACAATCACATGAAAATTCTTCATAATTAATTAATTAAATAGCGATAAGACATATTTTATATAAAATGCAATTTCCCACAAAATATTAATCGTTTCGAATTGACGCTTTAACAAATTGTTAATGGAAAATACTTATTAAATAAACATTGGAAATAATTATAACATTTACAATAAGTTTATTTAAAAAAGCTTATTTAATTATTTGTTGGAAACCATTATTTTCCAGTAATTTAATAAATTCAAATAAGATATTTTGTCTTTATCATGTCTTAGATCACAAAAAATACAAGACTGTTTTAAAATTATGGTTACAATGCCATCATATCTAATGGAAACAACTACGAATCCCAAATTTTTAAAATTATAAAGGTAATGAAAGTTGCATCCACGTAATGTAACTCTAAACATTGTATAACTTACAATTAAATCATATGTTAAAAAATTATAGTTCAAAACAAAAACGGAAACCATTTGGGTAACAACAAAATCGAAAGTAAATTCAAAGCTCCATACCCACAAGCAGAGAGTATAACTCCAATGACTGGGAAGGAAGTAATAAAATAAATATTCACTTGACGTCATGTTGATCAGTAGTTCAGAAGCAAAAATACATTTATTTCATTTCACTAATTTCGAATAAAATTAATTCATCTGATAACACCAAAAATATTATTCGAAGTTATTGTTTAATTAATAATTGACATGAATTTTCTAGAAATTACCTTAAATCAAATTTAATTTCTTGAGGAACCATCGAATTGATTATTTATTGAATTCACAATTTTAGTCAGAACGCATATGTTAAACAATTCAAATCGCAACTATTTTAAAATTTTATTCGAAAATTTCCGGTTGTTCACTAAAAATTTATTTGAGATATTTTCCCAATAATTATTAAAAATTAAAATTTCTACATCAAAACAATAGAATAAAATAAATAAATTAAATTAATAAATAAATTGAAAGTGAAAATTTAAAAATTTAATTAAAATGGATGAAAAGCGAAAACAATTATTTAATTACGATTTAAATGCATCATCAAACCAATCCCGAATAATTGGAAACGTGGAGAAGAAGAAATTTAAATGTGAATTGTGTTCGAGAAAATTCACTTGTAAAACTAATTTAATTATACACCAGTGCACGCACACTGGCGAGAAACCGTTTGAATGTAATGTATGTAAAAGAAAGTTCACACGAAAACAAGATGTAGAACGACATTTACGAACACACACTGGCGAGAAACCATTTGAGTGTAATGTTTGTGAAAGAAAGTTCACAATAAAACAAAATTTAAAACGACATTTACTAACACACACTGGCGAGAAACCGTTTCAATGTAATGTATGTGAAAGAAAGTTCACACGAAAACAAGATTTAGAACTACATTTAAGAGCACACACTGGCGAGAAACCGTTTAATTGTAATGTGTGTGAAAGAAAGTTCACACTAAAACAAAATTTAAAACGGCATTTACTAACACACACTGGCGAGAAACCATTTGAGTGTTATGTTTGTGAAAGAAAGTTCACAATAAAAGGAAATTTAGAACAACATTTACGAACACACACTGGCTAGAAACCTTATCATTGTTTCGTATGTAAAATCAGATTTAGATCAACGACTGTGCTGAAAAGGCACTTAATACGAGAAAAACATTTAAATGGACACAATCACATGAAAATTCTTCATAATTAATTTATTAAGCAACGATAAGACATATTTTATAAAAAATGCAATTTCCCACAACATAGTAATCGTTTCGAATTGTCGCTTTAATAAATTGTTAATGTAAAATACTTATTAAATCAAGACATTTGCAATAATTATATAATTTACAATAAGTTTATTTAATTAATTGTTGGAAATCATTATTTTCCAGTAATTTAATAAATTTAATTCTTATTCAAATACGAAATATTTGGTTTTTACCATGCCTTAGATCACAAAAAACGCAAAGTTTGACTGGGTTAAATTTATTTTAATGGAAAAATCGACACTGTCAAGCACGTAAGAAATGTCCATAATATACATTTTACATTTGATGGATATCTTATTCTAATGTTGAACCAAAAAAAAACTTAGTAAATTGAATTTAAATCATACCTCTGAACCCCAATATCTGAAAGAGATATAGTTCTGTTTTAAAATTACGGTTACAATGCCACCATCTAATGGAAACAACAACGAATCCCAATTTTTGAGTTTATAAATTCAAGTTGATTCAACCAAGAAATGTAACTATAAACGTTGTATAACTGAGATTTGAGAGATTGCATTCAAGAAGAGAGACAAACACCAATTAAGAAGCAATTATAAGTTTATTTTATTTCATCTACTCTTGCTACTAGCTATTATTTTACTTATCCAAAAATTTAATGTAACCATTCCATGTAATTTCAAAATTTCGAATAAAAATTAATTCATCTGATAACACCAAAAATATTTTTCGAAGTTATTGTTTAATTAATAATTGACGTGCATTTTCTAGAAATTACTTTAAATCGAATTTAATTAATTGAGGAGCTATAGAATTAATAATTTATTGAATTCATAATTTTAGTCAGACTGCAAACGTTAAACGATTCAAAAGACAATAATTTTACAATTTTATTCCAAAATTTTCGGTTGTTCATTAAAAATTTATTCGAGGTATTTATCCAAAATTATTATTAAAAATTATAATTTCTATATCAAATCAATTGAATACAATAAAAAAATAAGATTAATTAATAAATTGAAAGTGAATTCATTAATTAATAATAGAATTAAAATGGATGAAATGCAACAACAATTATTAAATAATAAGTTAAGTGCATCATCAAACCAATCTCGAATAATTGGAAACGTGGAGAAGAAGAAATTTAAATGTGAATTGTGTTCGAGAAAATTCAATTGTAAAGCTAATTTAATTATACACCAGCGCACGCATACTGGCGCGAAACCATTTGATTGTAAAGTGTGTGAGAGAAAGTTCACAAAAAAATCAAATTTAGAACGACATTTACTAACACACACTGGAGAGAAACCGTTTGATTGCAATGTATGTGAAAGTAAGTTTACACAAAAAATTAATTTAACACAACATTTACGAACACACACTGGTGAGAAATCGTTTGAGTGTAATGTGTGTAAAAGAAAGTTCATACAAAAAATTAATTTAACACAACATATTCGAACACACACTGGCGAGAAACCGTTTGATTGTAATGTTTGTGAAAGAAAGTTCACACAAAAAGCAAGTTTGAAACAACATTAACGAACACACACTGGCGAGAAACCGTTTAATTGTAATGTGTGTGAAAGAAAGTTCACACGAAAACCATATTTTAAACAACATTTACGAACACACACTGGCGAAAAACCGTTTGGTTGTAATGTATGTGAAAGAAAGTTCACACGAAAACCACATTTGAAACAACATTTACGAACACACACTGGCGAGAAACCTTATCATTGTTTCGTATGTAAAACCAGATTTAGATCATCGCCTGGATTGAGGTTCCACTTAATACGAAAAAAACATTTAAATGGACACAATCACATGAAAATTCTTCATAATTAATTAATTAAGCAACGATGAGACATATTTTATATATTTTAAATAAAATGCAATTTCCCACAAAATATTAATCGTTTTGAATTGACGCTTTGACAAATTGTTAATGGAAAATACAATTATTAAATCAATACATTTGAAATAATTATAAAATTTAGAATAAGTTCATTTAATTATTTGTTAGAAATTATTATTTTCCATTAATTTAATAAATTTAATTCATATTTAAATACGAAATATTTTGTTTTTATCATTTTTTAGATCACTAAAAACTCAAGATTGTTTTAAAATTATGGTTACAATGCCATCATATCTAATGGAAACAACAACGAATACCAAATTTTGAAATTATAAATGCAATGAAAGTTGATCTTAACAAGTATTGTAACTCTAAATATTGGATAAATTGCGATCAAATCATATGTTTACAAATTATAGTTCAAATCAAAATCGGAAACCATTTGACCAACAACCCGATTGAAAGTAAATTCAAAGCTGCATACCTACAAGCAAAGAGACAAATACCAAATACTGGGCAGTAATTAATAGAAATAAAATTTCACATAATAACATGTTAATCAGTACTTCAGAAGCAAAAATACTCTTATTTCATTTCACAAATCTCGAATAAAAATTAATTCATCTGATAACACCAAAAATATTATTCGAAGTTATTGTTTAATTAATAATTGACATGAATTTTCTAGAAATTACCTTAATTCGAATTTAAGTTATTGAGGAACTATCGAATTGATAATTTATTGAATTTACAATATTAGTCAGACTGCAAACGTTAAACGATTCAAATCGCACCTATTTTAAAATTTTATTCGAAAATTTTCGGTTGTTCACTAAAAGTTTATTCTAGATATTTTTCCAATAATTATTAAAACTTAAAATTTCTACATCAAAACAATAGAATAAAATATATAAATTAAATTAATAAATAAATTGAAATAAAAATTTAATTAAAATGGATGAAAAGCGAAAACAATTATTAAATAACGATTTAAATGCATCATCAAACCAATCTCGAATAATTGGAAACGTGGAGAAGAAGAAATTTAAATGTGAATTGTGTTCGAGAAAATTCACTTGTAAAACTAATTTTATTATACACCAACGCACGCATACTGGCGAGAAACCGTTTGAATGTAATGTATGTAAAAGAAAGTTCACACGAAAACAAGACTTAGAACGACATTTACGAACACACACTGGGGAGAAACCGTTTGATTGTAATGTGTGTGAAAGAAAGTTCACACGAAATGCAAATTTGAAACAACATTTACGAACACACACTGGCGAGAAACCGTTTCAATGTAATGTATGTGAAAGAAAGTTCACACTAAAACAAAATTTAAAACGGCATTTACTAACACACACTGTCGAGAAACCGTTTGATTGTAATGTGTGTGAAAGAAAGTTCACACTAAATGCAAGTTTGAAACAACATTTACGAACACACACTGGCGAGAAACCGTTTAATTGTAATTTGTGTGAAAGAAAGTTCACAATAAAACAAAATTTAAAACGACATTTACTAACACACACTGGAGAGAAACCGTTTGAATGCAATGTGTGTGAAAGAAAATGCACACAAAAACAAGATTTAGAACGACATTTACGAACACACACTGGAGAGAAACCGTTTGAATGCAATGTGTGTGAAAGAAAATGCACACAAAAACAAGATTTAGAACGACATTTACGAACACACACTGGAGAGAAACCGTTTGATTGTAATGTGTGTGAAAGAAAGTTCACACTAAATGCAAGTTTGAAACAACATTTACGAACACACACTGTCGAGAAACCGTTTGAATGTAATGTATGTAAAAGAAAGTTCACACTAAATGCAAGTTTGAAACAACATTTACGAACACACACTGGCGAGAAACCGTTTGATTGTAATGTGTGTGAAAGAAAGTTCAGACGAAAACCAGATTTGAAACAACATTTACGAACACACACTGGCGAGAAACCTTATCATTGTTTCGTATGTAAAATCAGATTTAGATCAACGACTGTGCTTAAAAGGCACTTAATACGAGAAAAACATTTAAATGGACACAATCACATGAAAATTCTTCATAATTAATTAATTAAATAGCGATAAGACATATTTTATATAAAATGCAATTTCCCACAAAATATTAATCGTTTCGAATTGACGCTTTAACAAATTGTTAATGGAAAATACTTATTAAATAAACATTGGAAATAATTATAACATTTACAATAAGTTTATTTAATTAATTGTTGGAAATCATTATTTTCCAGTAATTTAATAAATTTAATTCTTATTCAAATACGAAATATTTGGTTTTTACCATGCCTTAGATCACAAAAAACGCAAAGTTTGACTGGGTTAAATTTATTTTAATGGAAAAATCGACACTGTCAAGCACGTAACAAATGTCCATAATATACATTTTACATTTGATGGATATCTTATTCTAATGTTGAACCAAAAAAAAACTTAGTAAATTGAATTTAAATCATACCTCTGAACCCCAATATCTGAAAGAGATATAGTTCTGTTTTAAAATTACGGTTACAATGCCACCATCTAATGGAAACAACAACGAATCCCAATTTTTGAGTTTATAAATTCAAGTTGATTCAACCAAGAAATGTAACTATAAACGTTGTATAACTGAGATTTGAGAGATTGCATTCAAGAAGAGAGACAAACACCAATTAAGAAGCAATTATAAGTTTATTTTATTTCATCTACTCTTGCTACTAGCTATTATTTTACTTATCCAAAAATTTAATGTAACCATTCCATGTAATTTCAAAATTTCGAATAAAAATTAATTCATCTGATAATACCAAAAATATTTTTCGAAGTTATTGTTTAATTAATAATTGACGTGCATTTTCTAGAAATTACTTTAAATCGAATTTAATTTATTGAGGAGCTATAGAATTAATAATTTATTGAATTCATAATTTTAGTCAGACTGCAAACGTTAAACGATTCAAAAGACAATAATTTTACAATTTTATTCCAAAATTTTCGGTTGTTCATTAAAAATTTATTCGAGGTATTTATCCAAAATTATTATTAAAAATTATAATTTCTATATCAAATCAATTGAATACAATAAAAAAATAAGATTAATTAATAAATTGAAAGTGAATTCATTAATTAATAATAGAATTAAAATGGATGAAATGCAACAACAATTATTAAATAATAAGTTAAGTGCATCATCAAACCAATCTCGAATAATTGGAAACGTGGAGAAGAAGAAATTTAAATGTGAATTGTGTTCGAGAAAATTCAATTGTAAAGCTAATTTAATTATACACCAGCGCACGCATACTGGCGCGAAACCATTTGATTGTAAAGTGTGTGAGAGAAAGTTCACAAAAAAATCAAATTTAGAACGACATTTACTAACACACACTGGAGAGAAACCGTTTGATTGCAATGTATGTGAAAGTAAGTTCACACAAAAAATTAATTTAACACAACATTTACGAACACACACTGGCGAGAAACCGTTTGATTGTAATGTTTGTAAAAGAAAGTTCACACAAAAAGCAAGTTTGAAACAACATTTACGAACACACACTGGCGAAAAACCGTTTGATTGTAATGTGTGTGAGAGAAAGTTCACACAAAAAGCAAGTTTGAAACAACATATTCGAACACACACTAGCGAGAAACCGTTTGATTGTAATGTTTGTGAAAGAAAGTTCACACAAAAAGCAAGTTTGAAACAACATTTACGAACACACACTGGCGAGAAACCGTTTAATTGTAATGTGTGTGAAAGAAAGTTCACACGAAAACCACATTTTAAACAACATTTACGAACACACACTGGCGAAAAACCGTTTGGTTGTAATGTATGTGAAAGAAAGTTCACACGAAAACCACATTTGAAACAACATTTACGAACACACACTGGCGAGAAAACCTTATCATTGTTTCGTATGTAAAACCAGATTTAGATCAACGCCTGGATTGAGGTTCCACTTAATACGGAAAACCATTTAAATGGACACAATCACATGAAAATTCTTCATAATTAATTAATTAAGCAACGATAAGACATATTTTATATATTTTAAATAAAATGCAATTTCCCACAAAATATTAATCGTTTTGAATTGACGTTTTGACAAATTGTTAATGGAAAATACAATTATTAAATCAATACATTTGAAATAATTATAAAATTTAGAATAAGTTCATTTAATTATTTGTTAGAAATCATTATTTTCCATTAATTTAATAAATTTAAATCATATTTAAATACGAAATATTTTGTTTTTATCATTTTTTAGATCACTAAAAACTCAAGATTGTTTTAAAATTATGGTTACAATGCCATCATATCTAATGGAAACAACAACGAATACCAAATTTTGAAATTATAAATGCAATGAAAGTTGATCTTAACAAGTATTGTAACTCTAAATATTGGATAAATTGCGATCAAATCATATGTTTACAAATTATAGTTCAAATCAAAATCGGAAACCATTTGACCAACAACCCGATCGAAAGTAAATTCAAAGCTGCATGCCCACAAGCAAAGAGACAAATACCAAATACTGGGCAGTAATTAATAGAAATAAAATTTCACATAATAACATGTTAATCAGTACTTCAGAAGCAAAAATACTCTTATTTCATTTCACAAATCTCGAATAAAAATTAATTCATCTGATAACACCAAAAATATTATTCGAAGTTATTGTTTAATTAATAATTGACATGAATTTTCTAGAAATTACCTTAATTCGAATTTAAGTTATTGAGGAACTATCGAATTGATAATTTATTGAATTCACAATATTAGTCAGACTGCAAACGTTAAACGATTCAAATCGCACCTATTTTAAAATTTTATTCGAAAATTTTCGGTTGTTCACTAAAAGTTTATTCTAGATATTTTTCCAATAATTATTAAAACTTAAAATTTCTACATCAAAACAATAGAATAAAATAAATAAATTAAATTAATAAATAAATTGAAAGTGAATTAATTAAATAAAAATTTAATTAAAATGGATGAAAAGCGAAAACAATTATTAAATAACGATTTAAATGCATCATCAAACCAATCTCGAATATTTGGAAACGTGGAGAAAAAGAAATTTAAATGTGAATTGTGTTCGAGAAAATTCACTTGTAAAACTAATTTAATTATACACCAACGCACGCATACTGGCGAGAAACCGTTTGAATGTAATGCATGTAAAAGAAAGTTCACACGAAAAAAAGATTTAGAACGACATTTACGAACACACACTGGGGAGAAACCATTTGAGTGTTATGTTTGTGAAAGAAAGTTCACAATAAAAGGAAATTTAGAACAACATTTACGAACACACACTGGAGAGAAACCGTTTCAATGTAATGTATGTGAAAGAAAGTTCACAACAAAACAAAATTTAAAACGGCATTTACTAACACACACTGTCGAGAAACCGTTTGATTGTAATGTGTGTGAAAGAAAGTTCACACGAAATGCAAGTTTGAAACAACATTTACGAACACACACTGGCGAGAAACCGTTTAATTGTAATTTGTGTGAAAGAAAGTTCACACTAAAACAAAATTTAAAACGGCATTTACTAACACACACTGGAGAGAAACCGTTTGAATGCAATGTGTGTGAAAGAAAATGCACACAAAAACAAGATTTAGAACGATATTTGCGAACACACACTGGCGAGAAACCTTATCATTGTTTGGTATGTAAAATCAGATTTAGATCAACGACTGTGCTGAAACGGCACTTAATACGAGAAAAACATTTAAATGGACACAATCACATGAAAATTCTTCATAATTAATTAATTAAATAGCGATAAGACATATTTTATATAAAATGCAATTTCCCACAAAATATTAATCGTTTCGAATTGACGCTTTAACAAATTGTTAATGGAAAATACTTATTAAATAAACATTGGAAATAATTATAACATTTACAATAAGTTTATTTAAAAAAGCTTATTTAATTATTTGTTGGAAACCATTATTTTCCAGTAATTTAATAAATTCAAATAAGATATTTTGTCTTTATCATGTCTTAGATCACAAAAAATACAAGACTGTTTTAAAATTATGGTTACAATGCCATCATATCTAATGGAAATAACTACGAATCCCAAATTTTTAAAATTATAAAGGTAATGAAAGTTGCATCCACGTAATGTAACTCTAAACATTGTATAACTTACAATTAAATCATATGTTAAAAAATTATAGTTCAAAACAAAAACGGAAACCATTTGGGTAACAACAAAATCGAAAGTAAATTCAAAGCTCCATACCCACAAGCAGAGAGTATAACTCCAATGACTGGGAAGGAAGTAATAAAATAAATATTCACTTGACGTCATGTTGATCAGTAGTTCAGAAGCAAAAATACATTTATTTCATTTCACTAATTTCGAATAAAAATTAATTTATCTGATAACACCAAAAATATTATTCGAAGTTATTGTTTAATTAATAATTGACATGAATTTTCTAGAAATTACCTTAAATCAAATTTAATTTCTTGAAGAACCATCGAATTGATTATTTATTGAATTCACAATTTTAGTCAGAACGCATATGTTAAACAATTCAAATCGCAACTATTTTAAAATTTTATTCGAAAATTTCCGGTTGTTCACTAAAAATTTATTTGAGATATTTTCCCAATAATTATTAAAAATTAAAATTTCTACATCAAAACAATAGAATAAAATAAATAAATTAAATTAATAAATAAATTGAAAGTGAAAATTTAAAAATTTAATTAAAATGGATGAAAAGCGAAAACAATTATTAAATAACGATTTAAATGCATCATCAAACCAATCTCGAATAATTGGAAACGTGGAGAAGAAGAAATTTAAATGTGAATTGTGTTCGAGAAAATTCACTTGTAAAACTAATTTTATTATACACCAACGCACGCATACTGGCGAGAAACCGTTTGAATGTAATGTATGTAAAAGAAAGTTCACACGAAAACAAGATGTAGAACGACATTTACGAACACACACTGGGGAGAAACCATTTGAGTGTAATGTTTGTGAAAGAAAGTTCACAATAAAACAAAATTTAAAACGACATTTACTAACACACACTGGCGAGAAACCGTTTCAATGTAATGTATGTGAAAGAAAGTTCACACGAAAACAAGATTTAGAACTACATTTAAGAGCACACACTGGCGAGAAACCGTTTAATTGTAATGTGTGTGAAAGAAAGTTCACACTAAAACAAAATTTAAAACGGCATTTACTAACACACACTGGCGAGAAACCATTTGAGTGTTATGTTTGTGAAAGAAAGTTCACAATAAAAGGAAATTTAGAACAACATTTACGAACACACACTGGCTAGAAACCTTATCATTGTTTCGTATGTAAAATCAGATTTAGATCAACGACTGTGCTGAAAAGGCACTTAATACGAGAAAAACATTTAAATGGACACAATCACATGAAAATTCTTCATAATTAATTTATTAAGCAACGATAAGACATATTTTATAAAAAATGCAATTTCCCACAACATAGTAATCGTTTCGAATTGTCGCTTTAATAAATTGTTAATGTAAAATACTTATTAAATCAAGACATTTGCAATAATTATATAATTTACAATAAGTTTATTTAATTAATTGTTGGAAATCATTATTTTCCAGTAATTTAATAAATTTAATTCTTATTCAAATACGAAATATTTGGTTTTTACCATGCCTTAGATCACAAAAAACGCAAAGTTTGACTGGGTTAAATTTATTTTAATGGAAAAATCGACACTGTCAAGCACGTAAGAAATGTCCATAATATACATTTTACATTTGATGGATATCTTATTCTAATGTTGAACCAAAAAAAAACTTAGTAAATTGAATTTAAATCATACCTCTGAACCCCAATATCTGAAAGAGATATAGTTCTGTTTTAAAATTACGGTTACAATGCCACCATCTAATGGAAACAACAACGAATCCCAATTTTTGAGTTTATAAATTCAAGTTGATTCAACCAAGAAATGTAACTATAAACGTTGTATAACTGAGATTTGAGAGATTGCATTCAAGAAGAGAGACAAACACCAATTAAGAAGCAATTATAAGTTTATTTTATTTCATCTACTCTTGCTACTAGCTATTATTTTACTTATCCAAAAATTTAATGTAACCATTCCATGTAATTTCAAAATTTCGAATAAAAATTAATTCATCTGATAACACCAAAAATATTTTTCGAAGTTATTGTTTAATTAATAATTGACGTGCATTTTCTAGAAATTACTTTAAATCGAATTTAATTTATTGAGGAGCTATAGAATTAATAATTTATTGAATTCATAATTTTAGTCAGACTGCAAACGTTAAACGATTCAAAAGACAATAATTTTACAATTTTATTCCAAAATTTTCGGTTGTTCATTAAAAATTTATTCGAGGTATTTATCCAAAATTATTATTAAAAATTATAATTTCTATATCAAATCAATTGAATACAATAAAAAAATAAGATTAATTAATAAATTGAAAGTGAATTCATTAATTAATAATAGAATTAAAATGGATGAAATGCAACAACAATTATTAAATAATAAGTTAAGTGCATCATCAAACCAATCTCGAATAATTGGAAACGTGGAGAAGAAGAAATTTAAATGTGAATTGTGTTCGAGAAAATTCAATTGTAAAGCTAATTTAATTATACACCAGCGCACGCATACTGGCGCGAAACCATTTGATTTTAAAGTGTGTGACATTGACATGAATTTTCTAGAAATTACCTTAATTCGAATTTAAGTTATTGAGGAACTATCGAATTGATAATTTATTGAATTCACAATATTAGTCAGACTGCAAACGTTAAACGATTCAAATCGCACCTATTTTAAAATTTTATTCGAAAATTTTCGGTTGTTCACTAAAAGTTTATTCTAGATATTTTTCCAATAATTATTAAAACTTAAAATTTCTACATCAAAACAATAGAATAAAATAAATAAATTAAATTAATAAATAAATTGAAAGTGAATTAATTAAATAAAAATTTAATTAAAATGGATGAAAAGCGAAAACAATTATTAAATAACGATTTAAATGCATCATCAAACCAATCTCGAATAATTGGAAACGTGGAGAAGAAGAAATTTAAATGTGAATTGTGTTCGAGAAAATTCACTTGTAAAACTAATTTTATTATACACCAACGCACGCATACTGGCGAGAAACCGTTTGAATGTAATGTATGTGAAAGAAAGTTCAGACTAAAACAACATTTAAAACGGCATTTACTAACACACACTGTCGAGAAACCGTTTGATTGTAATGTGTGTGAAAGAAAGTTCACACGAAATGCAAGTTTGAAACAACATTTACGAATACACACTGGCGAGAAACCGTTTAATTGTAATTTGTGTGAAAAAAAGTTCACAATAAAACAAAATTTAAAACGACATTTACTAACACACACTGGAGAGAAACCGTTTGAATGCAATGTGTGTGAAAGAAAATGCACACAAAAACAAGATTTAGAACGACATTTACGAACACACACTGGCGAGAAACCGTTTGAATGCAATGTGTGTGAAAGAAAGTTCACACGAAAACCAGATTTGAAACAACATTTACGAACACACACTGGCGAGAAACCTTATCATTGTTTCGTATGTAAAATCAGATTTAGATCAACGACTGTGCTGAAACGGCACTTAATACGAGAAAAACATTTAAATGGACACAATCACATGAAAATTCTTCATAATTAATTAATTAAATTGCGATAAGACATATTTTATATAAAATGCAATTTCCCACAAAATATTAATCGTTTCGAATTGACGCTTTAACAAATTGTTAATGGAAAATACTTATTAAATAAACATTGGAAATAATTATAACATTTACAATAAGTTTATTTAAAAAAGCTTATTTAATTATTTGTTGGAAACCATTATTTTCCAGTAATTTAATAAATTCAAATAAGATATTTTGTCTTTATCATGTCTTAGATCACAAAAAATACAAGACTGTTTTAAAATTATGGTTACAATGCCATCATATCTAATGGAAACAACTACGAATCCCAAATTTTTAAAATTATAAAGGTAATGAAAGTTGCATCCACGTAATGTAACTCTAAACATTGTATAACTTACAATTAAATCATATGTTAAAAAATTATAGTTCAAAACAAAAACGGAAACCATTTGGGTAACAACAAAATCGAAAGTAAATTCAAAGCTCCATACCCACAAGCAGAGAGTATAACTCCAATGACTGGGAAGGAAGTAATAAAATAAATATTCACTTGACGTCATGTTGATCAGTAGTTCAGAAGCAAAAATACATTTATTTCATTTCACTAATTTCGAATAAAAATTAATTCATCTGATAACACCAAAAATATTATTCGAAGTTATTGTTTAATTAATAATTGACATGAATTTTCTAGAAATTACCTTAACTCAAATTTAATTTCTTGAAGAACCATCGAATCGATTATTTATTGAATTCACAATTTTAGTCAGAACGCAAAAGTTAAACGATTCAAATCGCACCGATTTTAAAATTTTATTCGAAAATTTCCTGTTGTTCATTAAATATTTATTTGAGATATTTTCCCAATAATTATTAAAAATTAAAATTTCTACATGTTTTGAATAAAATAAATAAATTAAATTAATAAATAAATTGAAAGTGAATTAATTAAATAAAAATTTAATTAAAATGGGTGAAACGCGACAACAATTATTAAATAACGATTTAAATGTATCATCAAACCAATCCCGAATAATTGGAAACGTGGAGAAGAAGAAATTTAATTGTGAATTGTGTTCGAGAAAATTCATTTATAAATCTCAATTAATTATACACCAGCGCACGCACACTGGCGAGAAACCGTTTGAATGTAATGTATGTGAAAGAAAGTTCACACTAAAACCAGATTTAAAACAACATTTACGAACACACAATGGCGAGAAACCCTTTGATTGTAATGTGTGTGAGAGAAAGTTCACACGAAAACAAAATTTAAAACGACATTTACTAACACACACTGGCGAGAAACCGTTTGAATGTAATGTATGTGAAAGAAAGTTCACACAAAAATCAATTTTGAAACAACATTTTCGAACACACACTGGCGAGAAACCGTTTGATTGCAATGTTTGTGAAATAAAGTTCACACAAAAAGCAAGTTTGAAAAAACATTTACGAACACACACTGGCGAGAAACCGTTTGATTGCAATGTTTGTGAAATAAAGTTCACACAAAAAGCAAATTTGAAAAAACATTTACGAACACACACTGGCGAAAAACCTTTTGATTGTAATATTTGTGAAAGAAAGTTCAGACGAAAATCACATTTGAAACTACATTTACGAACGCACACTGGCGAGAAACCGTTTGAATGTAATGTTTGTGAAAGAAAATTCAGACAAATACCACATTTGAAACAACATTTACGAACACACACTGACGAGAAACCTTACCATTGTTTCGTATGTAAAACCAGATTTAGATCAACGGCTGGTTTGAGGCTTCACTTAAAACGAGAAAAACATTTAAATGGACACAATCACATGAAAATTCTACATAATTAATAATTTATGCAACGATTCGATGGTTACGATGGAATGAAGTATTTTGTTTTAATTGGTTCGCTTTATTTTAATTATAATTAATCATAATTAATATTTTATTTTTATGTACATTTTATATAAAATAATAATTTCATGACAATAATCAAATTTGATCATAAATAAATAAATAAAATAATATTATAAATTCCAGTAATTGTGTTAAATAATTAAATATGTTGAACTGTGTGAAGATATAAATAAATACCGCTTAGTTAAATAGTTTCTTGGAATACTTTTATTTAATTTTCTGCGAAATTGAAAGTAATACTTTCATCTTACATAACCAGAAGCAGCTCAGTAAACTGTGTAAGTAATGACGATATTGCTCCTTTAATAAAATAATAGATCTAATAAATAACAAGTTAAGTAAAGAGCCATTTCGAATAGCTATCGAATTTTTAACTTCTTGTTTAAACAGCATATTTAGATTGCCTGGTAAAAGGTTAACTGGACCAATTGTAGCTAAATTCAGTTTTGGGTTAGTTTAACATGAATTTTTCAACCTGTATAAAACACTATGTTTACTGAATCTTGGTTTAAAGTCAATTGACCGCATATTCATTAATGATTCTGTGACTAAATAGAATGCGGAAATAAAGAAAAATGTGTTAATTTTACTAAAAACAACAAGGTGATTCATAAAGTTGGGGTCAAATTTGATCTACTGTACCATATATAAAAACTAAACCCACTGCTGCGGGAAATATGTGATTTGGATGATTTTCCTACAAAGTCATTTAATAATAATAATCTCTATTTTATTCATATTTATTTGTGGTTATTATTTTGCACTCCTACATCTGTTACCTTATATTTTATTAGTCTCACCCATTCCATGGTATTATCATTTTGTGTTTATATTTACACACACCTATTTTTCTGCACAATTATTATGGAAAATAACCTTGCTCTGTTTGAATATTAAATTACTTCTATAGCTAGTGTGTAGCGTCATGTGTTTCCACGAATTACATCTGTATACCAAATGTGGAGTTAATGTCCAGTATTAGTTCCAGTCCTTCGGTTATAAACATCTGTCACTTGGACGCTTGTTCTATATTTAATAAGATTGAATACTGTACGTTTGGTTAATCTACATGTAATTTATGGTACAGAATCGTGGTTGTAGAATTCTGTAACCAGTGAAATGAACAATATGTTGAGCTTCAGGTGTTATCGCTGTGTGACATCTACTGGGGGCGGCAATGTACTTGTCGGTTGTATATACTTGCCATTATTTTTATATTTCTCGTGCCCAATAACATCAATTTTTAAATTTAACAGATTGTTAAAATTTATTTAATTTAGCGGAGAAAATTTAACTTGATCACATTCTGTAAAGAATTTAAATGAATTTATTAAATTACCGATATCTTTTATGCGTCTGTCACTTGTCAATGATGACGTTATGTCACACATGTAAACATTTACAACCAACGACCGACAACTATATACACAATGTTCTACTATAAAGTAGAAACATTTAAGAAATTGTTAACAATTATCGGACCCGGAACGCAAACGTAAAAATAAAAACACACCGGACGTAACGTTGAACGGTTGAATTTGCGTGGAAATTTTTAACAATATCCTATTGTTAGCCAATATAAGGGATAATCCAATGGATAAAATACCCGATGGGGGTGTATTAGTCCACAGTAATGATATATAATATAATAATAGACCATGCTATGTAATGTAGCACCGTGGCGTTAGCAACTATTGTGGAAAATCGAAAGGAAAAACTGACGGATGGATTATCCGATTATCAATGGTGAACAGCGTAATGCATTCGTGTACCACCAGGGTGTCAGTCAATATATATAGAGGATAATTCAACAGCCGACGGAGGTTGCACAGTAATGATAGACAAAACCATGCAATCTTGCAACTTAGTGGATTGGTGGATGGATTGTCTGATATAATGGTTGATAACGTGGTACAGGGGCTAGATCAATATATGCATCAGGAGATCCGTACCGGCAAATAAAGATGACATGGATACCACATATGTGTCTATGATATATTATAAAATCGAGAATTTTATAATTTTTATAATTATTTGAACTTTGAATTGAAACACAAAGATTTTATGTTATTAACTGAATACTGGTTATGCGGGTGATGGGTACAGATAAAACGTTAAACAAAAATCCAAATCACTACTACTTAATATTATTAAATTATCGGGTGTACTTACTTGTTATACGTGTTTGCAGAGAATTCATTTTAGTCGCGTATCCAAATAAAATATAATCTATATTAAATTATTTTATAAAAACTATATAAGAGCCCAATTTCTATTCAAACCATATTATTCTGTCGCTGTATATATTCTCTAGAATAATAATAATAATAATATAAACAATGCCATAACTATAAATTCCAAACAAAAAAAGAAACCAACCGCAGCTATTATAGCACAACAGCAACCAAAATCTATCCACCAAATAAAAATTCACCCACTCCCAAATAAAACAATCTTTTTATGCATGTCCGTCAGTGTGTGAGTGTCAAGGACAAGGAGTACGTCTTTCAATGTTTTTTATATTTTATATCTGTTTTCTCTATTATTATACATTCATAAAATGTTCTGATTGTCATTAAAAATTAATAAATTCCTTGAACATTTTCACTTCTTTTTTGATTGGATTATATCATTAAATACTTATGTTTTATGTCTGTGTTTCTACAAAATCGGAAAATTAGTTTAAATCGTATATGCGTAAGATTGATAATCTGTGAATAGCAGTGCAACACCAAATTAAATAAAAATTATTCGTTCTTTTCTGATTCCACCGCGGTCATAAGCTGATGACTTAATGTTAGCTGAAACATTTCTATATAAATAACCGGTAAACATTAATTTTATTTTGCATTGATTGAAATTAAACGGTACGAAATTTTTATAGAAGATATATATTTTCAAAGTCTATCAATAAATTTCACATTGGTTTGATAAAAATTACCACCAATTGCATGTAATTTCTATTTGACAGTTGACATACATTTTTATAATAATTACTAATAAATATTCAAATCACATGTGACAATACCAAAAAAAAATCATTCGAAGTTTCAGTTGAATAAAATTATATGAATTTATTTTATGTTTGAATTGATAATTTATTGATATCACAGTTTTAGTTTAACAGTTCAGAAGTCAATAATTGTATCTAATGATTATTAAAAAATTTTTCCAGATACATTTTGATTTACCAAAAATTTATTTCTCTAAATTGAAAAATTAAAATAAAAACTAAATTCTAATAAATTAATTAATAGTTTCATTAAAATGACTGAAATACAACAACAATTCTTAGAAAAACATTTGCGCTCATCATCGAATCAAACTCGAAAAATTGGAAACGACGAGAAGAAGAAATTTGATTGTGGATTGTGTTCGAAAATATACACAAGTAAATCTGCATTAATATTGCACATGTGTATACACACACTGACGAGAAAAGGTTTGAATGTAAAATATGTGGAAAAAAATGTAACCAACAAAAGGCTCATTTCAATTATCATTTGCGTACACACACTGGCGAGAAACCGTTTGATTGTCATGTATGTGAAAAAAAGTTCCAACCAGAACAAGCTTTAAAACGACATTTACGAACACACACTGGCGAGAAACGTTATCATTGTTTAGTATGTAAAACCAGATTTATATCAACGTCTGCATTGATGGCCCACTTAAAGTGTCATACACATTTAAATGGACACAATCACATTAAAATTCTTCATAATTAATTTTTGCATCAACGATATGACAAATTTTTGTTAAAATAAAATATAATTTTCATAAAATATTAATCATTTCGAAAAGACGCTTCAACAAATTGTTGATGGGAATTACTTATAATGTCAAGACATTTGAAATAATTATTAAATCCCAGCAATTAATATCGACACAGTAATTTTATGTAATCATTTGTTGATAATATTCATTACACTATTTTAATAAAATTAATAATTATTCAAATAAGAAATATATTGTTTTTATCATGTTCGAAAAACGATGTCGCAAGAAGTCGTATTTACAAACAACATCAACAATAGTAAAATGGTCTTAATCGAATATTCTATTTTGACTACACCGTAAAATATAATATCGATTACCCATAAATTTGAGTTTGGCATAATACGACTGCAGAGTTGTCTTATTTAAATCTCGAACCAAAAAACTAAGTAAATTGATTCCCAATCATTCTTCTAAAAGCTTGATTTCTGATCATTTTTCTAAAAACTTATTATCTAAAAACCATTAAATTCCATTTGAAAATTGTGTTTACAACAACATCACCTCATGGATACAAAACCCATACGGATTTTAGAGCTTATTAATAGTACATTTGTTAAAAATTACAAAATTTAAACTTCTCAAGTACACATAAGTATTCTCATTTTACTCACAACATGTGTGTGAGACTAAAACCAATCATTGGAACCATTCAATGCCATTGATGAAATATCGATATATATGTGAAAGAAAATTACTTAAATTTTTCGGGACACATTGTATTAGCCCCAATTTGGTTCAATTTCGTTAAACTGGCATTTGTTTCATATTTCTCATACCTGAAAACTCAAGTATACATTTTAAAATTCTGTTTGCCTTGAATTTTACATGTTATGGTTTTTTCGGGACATCTTTTTATATCACAGTTTACTGAATCTAGCCATCGCGCCTTAGGTCTTCAGTCTCTCCTTCTACCTTCTGGTTTACCATTTAACAGTTTTTTCGGCACACGCTCCTCCTCCATGCGTACTACGTGTCCAGCCCATCTCAATCTATTGATTTTGATGGTTTTGAAAATATTTGGTTAAAATTTAATTTATAAAATTAAATGATTATAAAAATTCAATGAAATTACAAAATTCAAAATATTTATTTGAAACAACAAATTGTTTTGGATAATTTTTAGTCAATAAACAATAAATTTTAATTATAATTCCGTGGAAAATAATTGGATCATTTATCCGAAAAATTATTAATTTGTTCGTTAAATTTCATTTTTTATATGTTCGATTATTTTAATTTAGAATTCGAATTTAAATCAATCAACTGCGTGACATTTATTATCCGCCAAAAAGGTTGCCATCGTTAAAGTTTATTATCTTGAATTTTATGATAAGTTTTCTCGTCATTTTATTAATTGGTGTGTGGATGTAAATATTATAATATTTTTGAAATTTCTTGAAATTATTAGTGAAATGTCAATTAATCATGTTATCGTTTTTCTATTCCGTATCGCATTCACTGGATGTGTAATCGGAATCAATATCTGCAGCATTGGATTGAATGTTATTTTTATTCACAATACGCGATTGACACATTCCACTTGGACCCGGTCGATTTTCATTGGAAAGTGATTTGTTGACATTTGAATGACTTTTGTGTTTGTGATTCAATAGTTGATTCAATTTTTTAAATGTTCTCAAACATATTGAGCATGGAAACGGTTTGTGCTCATGTTTCATATGTGAAGTTAAATCTGATCTTCGTTTAAATCGTTTATCACATTTGGTACATTTGTGATTCTTAATATCGGTATGAATTAATTTGTGTTGTCTTAACCCCGTATGTTGTTTAAATGATTTCGAACATATATCACATTTATATGTTTTCTCTGCGTTATGTATTAGTTTGTGATTTATTAGAACACACGGTTGTTTGAATGCTTTCGAACATATATCACATTTATATATTTTCTCTACGTTATGTATTAGCATGTGTTGTCGTAGATTTGTCAAGCTTGAACATTTCTTCTCACATTTGGTACATTTGTGCAATTTGCCACTATGTACTTTCATATGATTAATCAAATTTCGTTTTTGTGAATAGTTAAGGCAACAAATATCACATTCAAAATTATTTTCACCTCTATGAATTTTCATATGTACATTTAAGTTCGATTTATTTGATAGTATTTTCGTACAAATTCTACACGTTCGTTTACACACCATTTGATGATCATTTAAATTTTCTTTCGTTGTAAAAGTTCCGTTACAAATATTACATTTTAACAAATGTTGGTCAGTTGTTAAATTTTCATTTGGTTTTTGTTCCATTTCTAAAATACGTTTCTTTTCACCTGGTTGTTTTGAACAATTACGAAATAAAATAAAATATATTCAATTTCGATTAATTTTTTAAAAAAATAATATTTTAATGATAACAATCTCTCTTTAATCTCTCACTTAAAAACTGAAAACTAACGTCCGTTCACTTTGAATATTATTTTATAACTGCCATTGATGGAATGTTGAGATAAGCAAATAGTAATAAAAAAGAAATTGGTGTTACCAGATTTATAACATAATTTCGATAATTTTCGACGGTATTGTCACATAAATAAAAATATATAATTTGACATATTTACTGAATGTAAATTGTCACTTTGGTCAAATTATTAACAATAATTGGTATTGTGAGCTTTGGTGAGGCCGCAGTTGTTATACACTAACACGTTTGTATTTTATCTGACAAACCGATCAAGCGATTAGCTAATTTTCCGATTAAATATCGCATAGTGTTCACAAATAATATAATTCTTGATCATAAATTGGGAAACTTTCACTCAGTTTGGTTATAAATGACGTATGTAATGAGCAAACGATTTTTGAATCAGTTTCATGTTTTTTCGTCAGATCTCACCAACTAATTATTTTTCCATTTACTAATATCTTAAGCCATCAACTTACTTACTTACTCCATGGCGTTACAACCCGGGTGCAGTTTTAGCCTTCTGCAACACGCTATTCCAACCTGATCTATCCGCAGTCAATGTTTTCCAATCCCGAATTTTAAGGATCTTTATATCACAGTTTACTGCATCTAGCCATCTCGCCTTCCGGCTCTCCTTCTACCCTCTGGTTTACTATTTAACAGTTTTTTCGGCACACGCTCCTCCTCCATCCGTACTACGTGTCCAAGCCATCTCAATCTTTTGATTTTGATTGTTTTGACAATTGGTTGGTTGACCGTACAACTTGTCTAATTCAAAATTGTATCTTCGCCTCCAGCCATTCTGTTCTTTCACGCTGCACCAAATATGCCACGGAGTACCTTTCGTTCGAAAATCCGAAGTAATTGTTCCTGCTTCTGTGTCCGGCACCAAGTCTTCGACACATACGTTAATATTGGACGTATTAATGTTGTATATAGGTTGCACTTAAGATCTCGCTGTAATGTTTTCGATCGGAATTGTTTTTTTAACCCGTAATAACATCTGTTTCCAGTTGATACCCTGCGGCGAATTTTTTCTTCAATATCATTTTCTACATTTATCAACGATCCTACGTATACAAAACTGTTGACTATTTCAAAATTGTGTTCTCCAATATTAACCGTTTGATCTCGAATTCGCGATGTATTCGTTGCCACTAAATATTTTGTTTTTTCTGCATTCACTTTGAAAGTTATACCTCAAATTAAATATGAAGAAATTCCCCATCAACTTTATTTAAAGTTAATTTTTAAAAAACTAGCTCATTTCAAAGTTACGTTAAGTTAAGTTCACATTTTTTTTATATAATTTTTCAAAATTCGTAACTTTTGATACACCCCCTGTGACTAATTAATTAATTTTTCAAAAAATTTTAATGTGGTATGTAACACATTCTAGATAGCTATTAATTCCAACTTTGAAAATGTTAGTGGCACTTCGGGTTCAGCAGCTATAGATTGTCTTAAAATGTTTTTAACTCCTACAGAGGGCTAATTACCGTCTTCGAAGTGAAATTGAGACACAAAAATTTTACATCTAGAATATAGTTTTGTCGAGTACTACAACCTGGCAAAGTTAAATTCGAATCGGAGTGTAACACCTCAGGTGGTTCCTGTGTTAGTGTTAATATTACATCAGAATAATCGGATTCTAAGTTAAAATTTGCTTAAATTTTTATGTAGTTAACTGACACTTTCCTTGTTAGGACAATACGATAAGATCTGGGATTTTATAAACAACCGTTGTCCAATATATCGGTTCACCTGTTATGTGAAAATTACATCCCAGTTTTTTAGCTGCTATTCTAAGTTCTTTTACCTTTATTGTAGTAGTTCTCGAGCTCCAATCGGTGAGTTTAGCGTTGAAATCTCCTCCGTCGATGAATTTGTCCCCCAAATGCTGGAAGATATTTTTATAATCTCAATTGTGTAATTTTTGTAATTAGTAATTTTTGTTTGATGCACTTATTACAAATAACTGTAAATTGCATTTCCTCAAACCTTAATTGTCGCTCGTCGTAATGACCAATGTTTTCTTTTATAATAATAGCACTTCCCCCTTTTGTTTGGTTATTCGGATGATTTGCCTGGTACGTTTTTGAGCCCCTTATTGTTATACTAATTTGATTATTCAGATGTGTTTTTATTCCGTTAGCATTCCACGTGACTATACGCAAACTAGTTTAATCCATCATTGTTTCTCTGAGCTACTGCTCTCGTGGGTTTTACTTCCAGTTTGGTTAGTCTTAGTGATTTCTCGTTCTTTTTATTTAGCAGGTTCTGCATCATCTGAGTTATGCATTGTAGTTATTGTCGTCTCAGATCACTGAGGCTGGTTCATTTCTTTTTGCGCACATGTTTGTTTATTGTTAACTTTGCGGTATAGTTAATTATTCTCGGTTTCTTTTGCTATTCTATTTCTATTCTGTAGCTCCTTGGCTACTAACCAACGCCTACAGTGTGCCAGATGTGCTTCACTGTAGTTTGAACACTTTGCTGGCATACTTTTTGGATTGACACATTCGGCTGTTAACACAATTTGTATTTCTCTGGCAGTATTTTTGAGTGAGTTTATTGCTTCCGGTTGCTTCTATTCCAATTTTTATGTGTTGGATGTAATGTATTTCAAAAAAATCCATTGTTTTCGATTAAATCGTTGTAGCTGCAGTAACGAACTTAAAAAAGAAATAAATAAATAAATAAATAAATAAATACATAAATCCTTATTCGTATACAGAAAGTCCTATTGACATTATTAACAATTTACAATAGGGGTGAAACACCCTCCGTCGTCTGTTCTATATCTATATACATTTAATTTAGGTCAAAATATTGTATGCAAACAAAGATTCAACATCATCATCATCATCATTTTCACTAATATAAAAATATAAAAGTAGGTTATGCCATTCCTTGCCGTGTGCATATAAAAATAAAATGATAAAGACGATAAAATAAACAAAGACTCACAATGAACGATAATATAACAAAAACTCCCCACAAATTCGAAAATGCACCCCAAATAAAAAAGGAAAAAAAAATAACAAGCAAACAAAAAAGAATCAAAAAAACGATAGATGTATTAGAAGAGAAGACGAAGATCTGTAGCAGTAGCAGAAAAGGAAAAAAGTGTTGGGTTGTGAATACACAAAAAGTTGTCGCATATAACCAGGCCACAGGCGGTAAGAGAAGTAACAATTACCCAATCTAAATCATTTTGATTCAGTCAAATTCGATCAAAATTTTAATATTTTCTCAAATAATCCTTGAATATACTAAAAAGCGTAGGCGAATTTATATTTTTATTTATTTCTTTTTGCCATTTCAATCATCTCATCACAGTTCAGTCAGTATTCGAACAACGACAGTCCAATTCAGTTCAGTGTTTACGTTATATATTTCATATTTCCAATATTTGATTTTTATAAAATTTATTTATTTTCTTTTAATTTCATCATTCGATACAAAGTGATTTTTGTAATTGTGTCGGGTAATAAAATATTGTGAAATTATAAACTTAAAGTTGAAGTAAATATAAAATGTTTTATTCTAAAATATTTATTTTTACGAAATTCTCTAATTTTAGTAATTTTGCATCGTATATTTGAAAAGAGGGTTGCAAACGAAGTATATTTATATACCAGGTATAGGAGTATGAAATGAGCCCTTTTTAAAGGAAGAAAAACACATTATTTAGAATAGAAAAATCAAAAATATTTTATTCAAAATAACTTCCATCGCTTGCTACACATTTTAACCACCTTTCAGGCAATTTTCGCATACCACGTCGAAAAAATGGTGGTGCTTTGGACGAAAACCATTCAGATAGCCAATTTTCAACTTCTTCAGATGTTTTGAAGTGCTGTTCTTTCAAAGCATGTCCCATCGATGAAAACAAATGGTAGTCCGAAGGAGCCAAGTCTGGTGAATAAGGCGGGTGTGGTAACAGCTCTCATCCAAGCGACTTTATCGTATCCTGAACTGGTTTTGCTTTGTGTGCTGGTGCATTTTCATGTTGCAAAATTACCTTAACAGATTTTTTCTTTCTTTCTGTCCATTCTGGTCGGTTATCTAATAATGCTTGGTTCAAATCGATTATTTGTTGTTGGTAGCGAACCGTATCACCAGGTTTCAGAAGTTCATGATACACCACACCTTCCTGATCCCACCAAACACAAAGCATTCTCTTCTTACCGAATCGTTTTGGTTTTGCAGTCGATGTTGCTGCTTTACCTGGTGTAATCCATGATTTTTTGCATTTAGGATTCTCAAAATATATCCACTTTTCATCACCAGTCACGATTCAATGCAAAAAAGACTTCCTTTTGTATTGTTGAAGGTGCAATTCACAAATGGTTTTTCGATTTTCTTGTTGCCTTTCAGTCAATTCATGTGGAACCCATTTTCCACACTTTTGAATCTTTCCCATTGCTTTTAAACGATTAGAAATTGTTTTTTGATCTACATTTAAGGCTTCTGCAAGTTGTTTTTGAATTTGTGTATCATCTTCGTCCAACAATGCTTGCAATTCACTGTCTTCAAACTTTTTTGGTGGTCTTCCACGTTCTTCATTTCTCAAATCAAAATCTTTGTCTCTAAATTGTTGAAACCATCTTTTGCATGTTGCTAATGATAGAGCATGATCACCAAAACCTTCTACAAGCATTCGTTGAGATTCAGCTGCGTTTTTCTTTAAATGATAACAAAAAACTAATGATACCCGCAAATCGTTTGTTGAAGGCACAAAATTAGACATTTTTAACACGATAAATATTTATTTATTTATGTTGTTGTATTACAAATGGAATTTACCACACTGAATGTTGTTGACAGATGTCAAAACAATAAAAAAAAATCGCATTAAGGCTCTTTCACAATTACTAATATAAGTACGGCCATTTATTGGTAGCGGCTCACTTCATACTCCTATAACTGGTACATTCATATTTTATAATACCCAATTCAAATGAACCCACAATTTCCCATCCGACCCTTATCGTCCCCCTTCCCCCCCCCCCCCCCCACTTTTCACTGTATTTTCTTTTATAGAAAATTCTTTATAGTGGTTTTTCGTTATTATATTATTTCCGATTTTCTAACCCTACAATATTTCATACAATGAGAAAGTAACAATTGTACAATTATTTGTTTGAGCAAGTGCGCAGTACCGGGGGGAGGAGGGGGAAGGAGGGGGGCTTGAAAGTGAGGGTAGAGGTGGGGGCTATATGAACCAGTGGTTATATATGAATCATTAGAAGATAAATGCTGCTATTGTTAAGAAATCCGCGTTCGAGTGTCATTCAGTGAACTTACAACAAGGTAAAACTGTTATTTGTGTACAAAATGTGAGACTATGATCGGATTTTTAAAATATAATCGTTTTTTGAATTTGTAAATTTTTAAACGGTTTTTAGTATTTTTTTTTCGATTGTGTGTAGCTAATGATTATTAAATATTAATTTGGCACATTTAGGAGGTGTAACCGAATGAAATGGTACGTAAACAATATAATCATTAATTCTCTGAATTGATATAAAATATTTTTTATTCTTTTGACTTCATATTCATAATTTATTTAATTATATTATTGTAATACATTACAGATATTTACGCTAGAAACACTGTCCGTAGTTTGATCGTAAAATTTCTGCATTTTATATAGTAGTCAGTAGGTTCAATGCGAAGAAATATCTATAGATTTCTTACGGATGTCCGCTAGAATTTTATATGATGAGTGCAACCCTATCCATGGATTTTTATAAAAAATGTCCTTAGATTATCCGTATATTTCCGGTGATAATTTGTACATATTCTCCTTAGAAGTATTTCTCCGTTCTATTATTCTACACAGAATATCCATAGAATTTATATTCGCATTTTTTTTGAGCAGATCCACGGATTTTGACAAAATTTTATCTTTATATTTTACATGTATTTGGGCAAGTAATACTCGTAAATTGTCCGTATTAGTAGAATAAATTATATTATCACTGAATATGATGGTCGAACGATGGTCAAAATTTATCGATTGTAATAATCAAGAAAAAAAAACCGCGGATAAAATCCATGAAAAGTCATACAAAATTCCACCGAAATATTATATATCGATTTGAGTTGCTGGTCGTTTCCATTTTTCAAAGTACCGACAAATTGTTACTGGGACAGTCCCAGATTTCACAAATAAATATTTATATACAAATTATTAACAATTTTCCCATCATGTTCTTCTAATGTTATGGCGAATAGATTCACCCATTTGAATAATATATTTTTCAGAAATTTCTAGTGTTCATTAGTTACAAAGTTGCCAATATTTTAAGTAAAACTATAATAAAACCTGCATTTTAGTGTACAAACAAAATGGGAAGTACACTACAAATTTCTGAAAAAACCGACATAATTGAATTCAATGGAATATACAGACTTGATGATAACTCTTGCTCTGCAGTTTATATTGATCAAATGGGCAAATCTTTTTGCATAAGATTAAAAGAATATGTTATAGAATAGAATTCTCGACTGTTTCCAACACATGAAATCAGAAAATCATGCACTTTGACAAGTGATAACCGGAAAGTTCTGCATGTCAACGAAAAACAGTAAAAAATTGGAATGTCTCGAAAAATTAGTAGGTTATTATTTTTAATTGTATAGAAATATTTATTTGTGAAATCTGTGACTAAATATCTGTAATATTGCAATTAATTAAATTATAATGGACATTTTGGTAAGAAATATAAATAAAATTATTATAATTATAAAAAAAATTCATGTTTTTTAGAATTCATTTGAATAATAAATCTATATTCATTTTACATCAAATTAAATATATAATTCCAATATGTTAGTTACGAACCCACTATAAATCCAAACAGCGTGTAGTTTAAATAACCGCAATTTGAATCTATTGAAAGTTGACTCATAAAAACGATAAATATTTCCTCTTTCAAACGCATACAATTTCATGCAAATCGGTTGACAGACTAAAAAGTTATACGCCAATTTGAGTGGCAGTAGTTTTGTATCGTGAAAATACAAAACGGAACAATAAGAGCAAATATTAAATTTTGTTTTGGAATTGGAACAAAAAATATACGGACAACTTACAAATTATTGAAAAAAGTTTATGGTATGTCTCACCGGCAAGTTTATGATTGGTTTTCACATTTTAAAAAATTGTCGTGAGGAACTTAAAAATCGTGCTAAATTAGTCGAAATAGTCCGGTGGAATCATTACTTTCGATGGTTAAATTTCATTGTGAAAATGTTGGCTGATGAATTAAGTACCAATAAAGGCAATATTTGGACGATGCATTAATCGGCAGAATGGAAGTCGAAAGCCAACCCAAAACCAAAGAAATTGGTTTTTCAAAAGTCAAGAATGAAAACAATGCTGATAATTTTCTGCGATTCAAAAGGTATTGTTTACAAGGGTACATTTGTCCCAGAAGGTCAAACTGTTAATGGAAAATAGTATTAAAATAGCTGTTTTTATTGCACGATAATGCACAACCGCACAAGACAATTGATTTTACTTAAATTATGGTGTCAATGGTATAGTAAAAAATTGTATATGAAAAATGTTTTTCCCTGTAACACTGGCACGAGAAATTTTAGTAAATCCGCCACACACACACACACACACACACCCACAAGACCAATTAATAACTATTAAATAATTAATTATTATAAAATAGTTGTGTAAATAATGGACGTGCGTGAGGGTCGTAGAGAAATCCGAATTGGTTTTACATAAATTGCAGTGTTAATGTTTCAGGAAAAAATTGTATTTGAAATTAATTTTACCCTGAAACATTACCACTAGAAATTTTTGTAAATATATTATCATCGTCATCATCATCATCATCATCATCATTATCATCATCATCAACATCGGTGAAATTTTTTGATTATTTATTTTATTTCTATTAATTTAATTTCCTACATATTTAATTTCCTATTCTTCTACATCCACACCTCATCCACTTATATCATTAAATCCTTACTATAACAACTATCTCAATCTATATGACTTGTTTTGCAACACGGTTTATAGCAATAGAATGAAGGAAAACAAAGGGTTTCCCTCCAAAGCCAAGCAGAAGGGACTACACTGAGTCAAATTCGTTCAGATTAGTTTGAAATCATTTCTTTTGAAAACAACCACTCTACACTGATAGCTAATCACTTGGAATGGACAATGCTAAAGGTAATGATTTTCATAATTTTGCTGCATGTACAAATAAGCATAATGACCAATGACGTGATGCATAACGGAAAGGAATTAAATTGCCAGTTCTGTCTAATGTTACGTATGTTGTCCATAAGATACCCAGACCGTGCACATCTAAATAATTTGTAAATGATAAGTCCACACCTGTCATTGTAATAATTCAAAATTGAACACCCTAAAATAGAATTAGTGTAATTCGATATACCTATAATCGTATTGCCGTAAGCTGAAAATAAATCTTAAACAAGAATTAAAGACAACATTCATTTTGATGTAACAGTAAAAATCTAGAGGAGTGAAAACAACATCACAGTACAAAAACTGAGCAGAAATTAAGTCCCTAATTAGGAGTTAACAAATGAGTATCCCACGAAAGCAAGGCAGAAAACCTCCATAACCGACGCGACAATCCAAAAAGAGGTCCAGTCACATTGCCCATATGATCGACCCATGTCAGAATTTTATTAAACATCATGCCAAGATTTCTGACCGTATCAACACAAATAGAATATGAATACAATTTAGAACCAAATTAGAAGTATTTGTGGTATTAATTTCATCTTTATAAATAACAATTGCACCCAATTTATTTTCATTCACCTGAGATAGATCTGACCACATATTGATTTTAGTTCAGCGTTTATTGAAGCCACACCCGAATGAATTTCAGATAATGCACATTCACGGTATACCTGTACATCATCAGCAAACATATTGTAAAATATTAATGAATAAACTGATTAACAATGGACCACGAATAGATCGCTGGGAAACATCCGAATCCCAAGTTATATGAATTAAAAGAGTATCAATATCATCAAGAGACGCTGGGAAATTAACAGAGATGGCTTTGCATAAATTGGTGGCGGTCATCGAAGAAGAACTGAATACGGGTTGCATTGTGATGGTTACCATCATGTGCATCGAGGGTGCTTTGATAAAATCCGGTTCGGAAAATTCTGAAAAGAGTTCTCAGGGTGTGTGGCTTCAACCCAGATATAGTGAGATGGGGAACATAAGCTCAGAAAAACAAACCAATAAATATTCAGATGGGATTAGTGGTTTATGTTTGAGGGATAAAGTGTGTATAAGATGTCCCGATGGTGGATTATTATCTATTATTTTCCGTGGAATATTACCGTAGACTATTTAGTCAACCGCCTTGAAAATAAATATATGTCTATTACGAATATGCAGATGACATATTGAGGGGAAGATTCATGGGTACTTTTGCCAATGTTATGACTGTTGCAGTCCGTGAGACAGAGCAATGGTGCGAGGATTACGGCCATTTCAATAATGCTAGTAAGAAAAACACTAAATTATATTTTCTAAAAACTTTACAAATTTGGAGTTTGAGCCTTTGGACATTTTTCGAATCGATTTGGGGGTTTCCAAGTTGTTCAAATACCTATAGGTGTACACCAAGATTGGAGATTAACCTGGAATTGGCACATTGAAGAAAAACCAAAAGGCAAACATTGCAATATATCAGCATCGTATGGTAGCTTAGATGGGGACACTCATCGAGGTCAACGCATTGGATGGTAAATAATATATAAATATTTTATATGCTTCTATTGTATGATGGCATAAGGCCGTACCATAATACATGGGATTCATTTGGAAAGAGTACAAAGACTGGTATGAGGGGCAATTACTGATGCCATGCGGACGTACTACTGGTACTCCTACCGGTGGATTTGTTTGTTACAAAGACGGTGGTAACCACTGCGTTCAAATTGGTAAGGAATGCCATATAACCGGAATCTGAATCTTGTAAATTGGATAACAGAAATGGATATGGTCAAAGGATAAAATCAACAGAGTAGCTAGGTATGAGAAAGGTAACATAAATCTGTCTTTGGAAATGGTACGCTTCCTGAAATGAAATCGGGTGGCGGATCACTTGGAGGTTGGTCGGTAAACACAATAGTAATTGCACTCGATAACTAGACGGGGATCAAAAGCATGGCACGGATAAAGAAGCCTAACATATTTGGCTGAAGAATGTGTACAAGGGCAAAACGTGTTGTGAATCGAAATTAATTCAATTTTGGGTTGGGCATGGGGATCGTTGGAAATGAAAGGGAGCACAATCTTGCAAAGCGAGTTCTGCCTTGAATTTCAATGTTGCTGAAACATATTCCATATAAATATAAATCTAAATAAGCTATGGAAATAACATCAGAATGGTTGTAAGCATGGTGCGTGGAGTTTGAATAAAAATTTCTGAAATTTATCAACTGCAGAGTATCAATGACAATATTTGGCGCACCTTTAGTTTAGGATGGTGTCTAGCTCGAAAAAACGTATTTATACGCAAAAATGGATTTAACCTATCATCAGTCTGAGGTATATCCTCTTTGCAGCTAGAGTTAATTTTTTTAAAACTCTCCTACTCTCTCTCAACTCGAGTCAACTTGGAAGAGCTTAACATATAGACAATGTGATGTAGATTTGTTTTCGTTATCCTTTTTAGTTATGGCGATGGCATAAACATGATCCAGTTAAATTCAAATTCATCATTCCATCGTTTTTGGACACAAATCCCATAAAAGTTTTGATTATCGGTTTTATTTTTTCACTCAGATTTTATTTGTTTCAGTGAAATTTTTTTAAAATTAAAAAATTTTAATTTAATTTTTAATTCTTTTTCATTTATTTATTTTATTTTCGACATAGGTTATTTACAAAAATAAAATGACAATTAAAAATGCGTAGGTTTTAATTTATTATTTTAAGTTTTTAATTTAATTATAAATTATAAATATATTTTCGTTTGTGTTCATGGTTTAAAACACCTTATAATAAATAATTATGTTAATTAATTAATTAGATAATTTAAAATAATATTATAATAAATTTTTAATGTTTGTGATTTGCGTATATTTTATTGTGTTACAATAATGAGTAGTGTAAAAGAGTCCCACGTCCATGTACAATATTTTAAGATTTCATGCAGGTACCCGGATACAGAATATTCACAGTGAAATGTGCAATCATTGAACAGTTTGTGATTTACTATTTCTCATTTAAATTTGGTGTGCGTTAGGTCTTCTGTGCAAGCATGTGATATTATTGAAAATTGTGCTATTGTTGTGAAAAAATAAAAATCGTGTTAATCAAAATCAAGGCACAAATAAAAATACTACAATTAATAAATGACTCGGTCTGAATATTCTTTTATGCTTATTTGAATTTAATTGGTTGAATAATTATAATAATATTTTAAGAATAATCGGTCGCGAAATCTAAACAGATAGAGATATCCGATATTATTGGGTTGCACAATAATAAATTGTAATTATCACATGATATAGATGACTTTTGATGAATTTTGACGTATGATTACGCATTAGAAATGTCAAACCATATTTTTTTTCTTTTACTTCAATTGTCAGTCTGAAAAAAAAAAATTTTTGTTTCGATCGGTTGTGTATTTTTTATGGTTTTTGTTGAAAAATGGCCAATCAAAATGAGCATTTTTTTCATATTTTGATTTTAGCTGTCACAAAGGAAACAACGCATCACACGCTCACAAAAATGTTATGTGTTATGTGTTTATGGTGACAAAGCCCCGTTCTGCAGATTTGCGATTCAAAGATGGACAACGTTCCGGTCGTCCATCGTTGCAGTTGATGACGACCAAGTCAAAGCAATAATCGATGCGTATCGTAATAGCACAACACGTGCGATTGCAGACAGGCTACACATATCACTTTTATGCTGGCTACGAAAAAATATTAGATATATGTGTTCCGCATAAACTAAAAGCAGTTCACTTGCCGCACAAATCATTAACATTTGCGATTTGCTTATTGAAACGTTACGAAAATGCACCATTTTTAAAACGGTAGCCAGTGCTGATAAATGTGTTGTATACAATAATGTAAATCGAAAATATCATGGTAAAAGTAAGATTAACTATTGCAAACAACATATCCATTAAAAGAAGCCGTGATGAAGCCGGAGAAATAGCTTTCAGTTTCCAATATCACTATATTTTTCTTATAACCTGAGCGAAATTAGACTAAATTTCGGTTATTTAATTACTGGCCGTAGTTTTGACGGATTTCTATTTTTGTGCACAGAACTTCAAATTCCAGTCTTTATAATTTTTAAAATCGACTCACTCACTCAAAAGATTATGATCGATTTTCCAATCGATAAATAAATGTAAACGATGTCATTATTTCATACAAAATTTCACTGACATCAAACGGAAAATCGGTCATCGCTTTTGAAGACGTGAATCAACGTTAAAAAAAATCTCTTTAATGCGAACGATTGGCAATTTACTATAATTTTCAATAGTGTATAGAAGAAAAGAATCTGTTAAAATTATTACCCGTAATTTAAAAAAAAAATGAAAATTCTTAAAATTCAATTTTCCGCAAAAATTTGGTAAGTGGATATTCCAATTTTTTTTTTCTCATAATGTCGACTACAAACAATTTCATCTCGGCCACGAGAAAACCCAAAGTGATATTGCAATCTGAAAATATTTTTTTTACTCTTCGCCGCCGAAAAGAAGTTTATGCTTTATCAGTTCGATGGGATTACAAAGGTATTGTTTATTTTGAACTTTTACCGCGTAACAGAACGATCAAATCCAGAACTGGCAAATCGAAAGGGCTTTGTGTTTCACCTTTAATCACTCGTCAAAAATCATTATGGCTTGAATGCGAAAGTGTTACCACATCCATCATATATAGGCCAGACCTGGACCTAAGTTTGCAAAACTTCTTATATGTGATAAAAATTACAATAATGATGAGCGGAATTATGATGCTACCTAAAATATGGCCAAAGATCATCGACAAAATTGACAATACAATACTTAACACAGTTATTTAATTCTATCAAAAAATTTCAAATTTTCTTAAAAAAAAATGCAATTTATTAGTGTACAACCCAATAATTCTATTTTGAAACAGAAATATTTCAAAATTTTAGTTTTTTTAAAATTTTTCGCGGAATTAATACATTAAAATGGAAAAGAAACGCAACACTTACGGACTTAATTCCATATATTAAAATGGAAATAATAACGAAAATATTACCCTTGAAAAAGGGAAAGTTTCGGAAATAGTCTCACGTTTCAGTAAATTGTAATATTAATTTTGCCTATCTGTTAGTTGCAGATGGGTCCGGTTGGAATTTTAATGCCATGCAGTAAGTAAATAAGTAAGTAAGTAAATAAGTAAGTAAGTAGCCATAAACAAATATTGAGAATAATCATAAAATAGAAACGGTAAAATTGGAAATATATTAAATTCGGACGAATCAATCGAGACTGCATTAATTAAATACATATATTTCCCGTAGAAGACGTGAGGAAATTCAATTTCGAGATTATCTGTAAAAATTGTCCCGGCATTACTTCTATTTAATATCCCAATTTTCTACTTCGACTACAAAACTTTTGTACATGTTTATCGACATGTGGCGCATCGGCTTTGAAAGTATTTACATCACAGGGCATTTAGTATACATTTGTTTGTCCGAGACTAAGTCGAGATATGTTTTTTTTTCATTTTTTTGAGTCTTAAAAAAAACTAAAATTTAAATAAATGTAAGTAAAATAACCGTTTTAAAAAATATTAAAATACGTTAGATTTTATTCAAAAAACCTATATTCTAAATCTAAATAATTTTTAATATAAAGTGTGTTCAAATTTGACTTATCTTTTTAAATTTACCAAAAATTTTTTTGACAGGTACTACATTACACCCAATTTTTTTTTTTTCTATTAGCTATAAAGTAAATACATTCCGATTGGTTAAAATTGTATCGCTGCACAAGTGAACAGCGTGCATTCATTATTAATACTTATTTTAAATATGGTGAAAGTTATTCCGAAATTGGAACAAAAATTTTGTTTAACATACGGTATAGAAAAAATGCTTCGACAACGCGTGCTGTTAAACTTATCATTGATAAATTTGAATAAAACTATACTAGTCGAGTTCAAAATTAGGGAAGTACAATTTATCATACGCGTAGTGATAGTTCCAGTGAAAATATTGTTGCTGTTAGCACAAGTGTTGTCCCCGAGAAACCACAAACATCAATTCGTTGTCGTTCACACAGATGATTAGAAATTTTTTTGTGCTTGGTCAATTGAAAGATATTGATTTCGATAGGACGGTGCAATATGCCACAGTAACAGAAACGGAAAGAAACGATGTTTTAAAAGAAATTATTTAATATTCCACTTCATAGACGCGCATTAACTCCACCCAAAAACATGCGATTTATCACCATTAGATTTTGTTCTATTGTGGGATTTCTTGAAGAGTAAAGTTGTTCAACACCTCAACTACAACGGCATCGGATCATAGATCACTAAATTGAACGAAAAATTATTAGGCGAAAAAGTTATTCAAAATTTTGTTAGAAAATCAATAGCCGATCGACTTAGCAGAGGCGGTCAATTGATATTATTAACCGGAATACAATGTACTTTTCCATTTCCAATAAAAATAACTAAAGATTTCACACAATTTAATGTAATTTGTTTAAAATTTAAAAAGATACGTCAAATTTGAATAACCCTTTTTAATATTTAATTCATAAAATATTTTTGAATTAAATAATTTAATATCTAATTAGTTATAATTTAACTAATAATAATTGTTATAATAATAGTAATAATGATAATAATAATAATAATAGTAATAATAATAATAATAATAGTAATAATAATAGTAATAATTATAGTAATAATAATAATTATATAAAAGCCGAAAAAAATACTATTAAAATAAGTAATTAAGAATGTACCAAGAGATAAAATAAAACCGTATTTAAATGATAGTATTAAATGATAAATTCAGATACTATTTAAGTGAGAAAACCGAAAGTTAGTATCGTTTTTAGTTATATGAGGATGAAATTGGAAGTATTAGTAGGAGTAGTAGTAGTAGTAGTAGTAGTAGTAGTAGTAGTAGTAGTAGTAGTAATAGTAGTAGTAGTAGTAATAGTAATAGTAGTATTAGTAGTAGAAACAATGATAGAGCAAATGCAATTCATTAAATGACATGTTTACAATATTTAATTATTTGTGTATGGTGTGTGCATAAGTTTTTGTTCGATTGAAAACTAAATATTATTTCTCTGTTGTGTAATTAATAAAAATTTACATAAACACCAAAACACCACACACAAACACACACAAACACACACACACACACACACACACACAATGCAATTACATGACTAATTGTAAGTTATGTACAATTTCTCGAATTCATTTCTAATCTGTAACAACTTTTACATTACATCAACACCTACATTTTTTCGCTATTTAATTTTTCGATTAAAATAATTTAATTCTATTATTTAATTTATTTTTGTTTGCTTGTTTGATGTTCTACTAATAAATAAAACGCACACTAAACGACACATGTTGTTATTGTTTTTTTAACAGCATCACGTGCCCAAGGAATATACGATAGCGAATACCATGTCATGGCTAACGATTGAATAATTATAAATAATAATGCTAATCCAGCATTATGCAACTACAAAAAATAAAATATAAATTAAATTAAAATCTATAAAAAATAAGAACAACAAAAAAAAAACGACGAAAAACTAAAACAAAATCTAATAAAAATAATTTGGTATAAAATTAGTAATTACAGCAATTAAGACAAGCATTAAAGTTTTAAAAAAACATATTTACAAATTTTATAATTAAATTTTAAAAATGTTTTGTGTGTCTCTCTCTCTCTCTCTCTCTCTCTCTCTCTCTAATAATATATTGTATTAAAACATCACAAATGAAGTTCGTTCTTCAACCATAAGAAGATTAGTGTGTGTTGGGTGCTAACCGTTGGCTAATGTTGGCGAAACTAAATAATGTATTACACAAGGGGGCGTAATTAGGGGCGGGGCATGCTAAATTTTTTTTTCATTTTATCATATTACATTTAAGGCATTTAAGTCTAGTTGATGTTTTGTTATTTATACTTGGATACATACGTCATACGAGGAGGTACAACTGTAAAATATTTTTATACATATTTAGTTATTAGACCATTAATTACATCCCCCTTTTTCTATCTACACATCCTTACTTAATGGTCCATGTCCAAATTTTCCATTGTTGAAAACAATGTTGCTTTGTGATCGTTGATCCTTTTTTTCTGTATCACAGTTTCAACGGTCTGAAATCGTGTTCCTTGAAATGCAAATTTGAACTTGGCGGTGGGGGGGGGGGGGGGGGGGGAGGTGGGAGGTGGGAAGATAAAAGTCATACGGTGCCAGGTCAGGTGTGCATTAGACGGATGATCTAAACTACCCTGTGCACTTATGATATACATTCATTGCCGCATACACATCATTTAATAAAACGATAAATTTCAGTATCGGTTTTCACCAATTTCACGACAATTCGTTAAAAACAAACAAACCTTATACAAACTAAGGCCACGACCAGACTAGTGAAGAAAAATTCAATCAATATTTTATTGTCACACTTCATGTAGAATATCGTTTCGTCACATTGATTGAGCGATTGAATTTTAAAATGGAGAAAGATTTCCGAAACACAGAGACCACGGTAGGTCCATTGTGCTCATGTAAAATGTCGTTTCGTCACATTGAATTTTAAAATGGAGAAAGATTTCCGAAACACAGAGACCACAATAGGCGTCCATTGTGCTCTCTCTCTGATTCCCCTCATTAACCATACGAGTTATTAAAAGTGTCGTTTGAGCATCCATCAAACATTGCATTGCAAGTTTGGTAAATTACTCCGTATGCATATTTGAAACAATTCGTTAAAAACAAACAAACCTTATACAAACTAAGGCCACGACCAGACTAGTGAAGAAAAATTCAATCAATATTTTATTGTCACACTTCATGTAGAATGTCGTTTCGTCACATTGATTGAACGATTGAATTTTAAAATGAAGAAAAATTTCCGAAACACAGAGACCACGGTAGGTCCATTGTGCTCATGTAAAATGTCGTTTCGTCACATTGAATTTTAAAATGGAGAAAGATTTCCGAAACACAGAGACCACAATAGGCGTCCATTGTGCTCTCTCTCTCTGATTCCCCTCATTAACCATACGAGTTATTAAAAGTGTCGTTTGAACATCCATCGAACATTGCATTGCAAGTTTTACTCCGTATGCATATTTGAAACAATTCACCAATTGGGTCTGCCAATTGTTATTTGATGGCACTTAATATTAATCTCTGAATAATACCATATTTTCCAGTAACATTCGCTTTCTAATTTCTGTTCCCATTCATTCGAAATGCTTTTGATGAATTCTTTTGTTCTGAATTTTACACGATGACATACACTTCAATTTTATCGATTGTAAATTTTCCATTACATTTTTTTGGAATATAGCGCAAACCTAAAAATCAATTAGTCTGAATTACCAGAACCGGATGCTAACACAACAAATGGAAAATGTTAAAAAACATCAATTAATTTCAAAAATTTTGTACACAAAACTAACTAATTAATACATGAGATGTCTGTCATTTGTCGGTGATGTGACAATTTGAACGGATTGCAGGATAGTAGAACTAACGTACATATACTTTTTGTCCGCGTAAACATTTGCATCAGTTGCTGTAATTTGAAATGAATGAAAGTGTAAAATAGGAATACAAAAATCCAAATAGAGATTATATTTTGAAGGTTTTTATGAAATATTTGCTCCTATCAAAATAGTTATTAAATATTACGATTAAAGAATTTGAAAAGAATGTAGGGTATTACATTTAGAACACAATTCCATTTGTGTATACTGGAGTTAAGCACAGTTGTATCCTCTTGTCAACAACCTGTTATTCATCAAACTTATCGATTGTATAAGGTGATCCGGTAATACGCGTCCTAGTTTTTAAGTAGAAATAATACAATCGACTTTGAGTACACTCGATTGTGTCAATGATATTTGTTTGTTAGCACATACAAACAAATGGTTAATAACGGCTGCAACTTGTGCATACGTGAATCTTTGGATCAACGTGTTAAAAATTAATAAAATAATAATAATAATAATGCAATAGTTTCATTAATTTTGTTACGCCGATAGTGCTGGTAGTGACACGGAAACCATTCAGTTCAATCGATCTGGTAAAATTTGCACCGCCTACACATTAGATATTAAATAAAAATTGAGGGAAAATGTTTCTGTATAATCATATTCCAAAATAAAATATCAGAATTGTTTATGAAAAACTGAGAAAATTCTAATGTAATTTAATATTGCCACAAGATCAGATTTTCCATTTGTTTGCAAACAAATATATATAAATTCATCCGGGATACGATAAATTTTGTACTCGTACCGTAAGTAGCTTTTGTGACATTACCGACTCTTGGCATCGCTCAAACATTACAGTCAAGCGGACGGACGTATGAAATAAATATGAATAAAAACTCACTGATTGGGTCTGCAATGCAATTGCTTTAATAAATGTATTTCGATTATACTTAGATTGGGGTGACCAGCCCATAATGTTGTGTATACGAAATGTATGCATTTAATTTTTTGTTGACTATATGGAAAAATGTTTGCTGCTTGGCCTACGATATAGTCATCGTAAATTAGATGGAATCCTAATGCAAAATTACACACGTTAGTTGTGTTTGTTTCCGTTTTAATAATGTAATTATTTTAAAAGCATTTTTTAGTTCAGGGGTATTTTAACAGTACCAATATGTGTGCTTTCAAGGATGCCTTGGAGCATTTACCAAACACGCTGTTTCCATAAATAAACAAATGGTAACTGAAAACCAAAAAAATTTTATCATTTTAAAATAAATACCGAAAAATTGCATGTGTAATTTTTTGGAAATTGAACCCGGTATTTCCCAATAGATTAACATTGATGGTATCCATTGAATGAATGAATGATGTTGGCATACATTTTACCATTCCATTTACCATCCTAAAATCTTTCGTTTTAACAGATAAAAGTAATGTACTAAAATGTAGAAAAACTTTTCCCACATCCCACAGAGGACACGACACGTTAATTTATAAACATATAAACATTTTTTAAATATGTTTATCATCGTTTTATGATTGGGAAAAATCTTTTTTCTTTCTAACGATAACGTTCTGGGCGGGCTGGTTAAAAAATCAATTTGAAAATTATCTTTGCAATATTAATACACTAAAAACAAAGACCAAAAACATACCCAAACGGCAGCTATTAATGTCATAATAAATGATACAATTACAGTTGATGTTGCAATTAAACGTGTTGAGGCAAACATTTTTTGTATTTGATTAAATGGGCCCATTAAAAAACATGTACTGTAAAAATAAAAAAAAAAATAATTAATTAATTAAACACAATTTTAATAAATAAAAATATTAATTAATTTTACCTTGCCATCGATAAAATATTACCAAGTGTATAAAATATTGCAAATACAGTTAGACCACGTTTTAGGAACAATGCAAATGAACCTAACAACGATAATAATATACCAATCACAAAGCATATGCAAAAACCTTTAATACGCGTTGACCAGCTAAATGTTGTCGCTTCACTGAACTAAAAATAGAAAATAATTATAAATTAAAACATATTTCCCTATGGATTTTACGAGGAAAACTTTAAAAGTATTGTATTGTCTAACATAAGAACACCCAGTGGAATGGAAAAGAATGAAAAAGCTATGAAAGTTATTTGTACAATATTTGTATTATTAATGAAATTTTAAGTTCGATGTTAAAGGAAACAGCTGCAAATAAATTAATTGGATTGAAGGTATGTGTTCGTTCCATTGCTTTCATTTAAATAATTAACCGAAAAAAATTGAAATTTCTAAATTTGTTTGTACAAAAGATTTAAATACGCAGTTCTTAGAATTAACTTAGCATTCTAGTATTCTTAAAACACTCTAAGATTGCTAGCATTTTTCTTAATCTATCGTTTGGTTAGAGCAAACGTTTTACTATATAGATTTAATTCGGGTACTATGAAATGATAAAATGTTATTAGCATAAAAAAAATTGCTCAATTAAATTACAAATTATTTCCGGTTAAGATGGAATCAAAAAGATAATATCTTTGAATGCACTGTGGTGTTGGATGCTATTCGGCCATTAACCACTTAATTGTTTCGATCTCTTTGGAAAATGCGTATCTTAATTGTGTCTCGTAAATTGTCAATACTTATTACTCAGTAGCGCAGTTGCATCCAGGTGTACCGGTATCAAATGAACGTTTTTTTTTTGTGAAAATAAAACACTAATTTTAAATGGGAAAGTAAAAAACATTTTATTCTCAAAATATTGGCCATTGCTTTCTACATATTTTGACCACCTTTCTGGCAATTTGTGGATACCACGCCAATAGAATTGTTCGTCTTTTCAATGCAAATCAATCAGACACCCAATTTTCGATTTGTTAACAGGAATCGAAGTGCTGCTGAGCCAATGCGTGTCCCATCAATGAAAACAAATGGTAGTCGAAAAGACCCAAGTCTGGTGAATTCGGCGGCGGGTGAGGTAGCAGCTCCCAGCCAAGTGCTTTGATTGTATCCTGAACCGATGTAGCTTTGTGTGCAGATGCATTGTCATGGAACAAAATTATCTTGTCTTCTGGCCCATTTTTGGTCGTTTTTCAATCAATGCATAGTTCAAATTGATCATTTGTTGTCGGTTGTGATCAGCATTAACAGTTTCACCAGGTTTTAGGATTCTTAAAATTAATCCATTTTTCATTGCCATTAACAATTCGATGCAAAACTGATTTTCTTTCGTGTCTGGCAAGCAAAATTTCACAAGTGTTTTTTCGTTTTTTTCCATCTGGCTTTCAACTCAATTCATGTGGCACTCATTTTCCACACTTTATGGATCTTTCCCATAGCTTTTGGCAACGGTCAGAAATTGTTTGTTTTGCAAACATTTAACATTTTTGCCATTTGCTTTTGATTCAAAGTATCATCTTCATCCAATACATTGCTTGCAATTCGTCGTCTTCAAAAATCGTTCTTGAAATGATCTTTTGCATGTTGTTTCATTCGATGCGACTCTGCAGCACTTTTCTTCAAATGAAAACAAAAATTTAATGCTTTACGTAAATCATCATTTTCTGGTATAAAATTCGACATATTTAACACAATGAAAAAATATGATGTTGTTTGTACAATGACATAAACATGTTTGACAGATGACATAGCATTACCGATTAACAATGTCTGCACGCACACACACACACACACACACACACATCACTAAGGACTAATAACCCATTTAAAAATAATAGAATTTTCAAAAACATCTATCTTTCGTTAATTACAGTACAATTGGTGAATTGTTATATAATATATACCCCATGCGGGAATTAATTTACCAACTTGGCTGTAATGAAAGTTTTATTAGATGACATAAAGCTCCACTTGGAGTAATACTCATCTCGATTAAATTCGTCTTGATCTCATCATCCACCACACACAACACTTCGCGCCATTCAACCATAAGAATAATTGATTTACTAAAACAAATTTACTGAAACATAATTGAAAATCAATCGATGAATTTTTAAATACTCCTCGCTACGAAGTAATGTTCCAATACCACTTCTTATGTTTTGTTTGTCATCAACATACGATGGGCACATCGAAATACAAGTAAAATGATAAAAAAAAAAACCATTAAGTCAAAACACTATTTGGTACAGTAGCGAAGTAAGGTTTTGGTGGCCCAGACTTTTACCCAGATACTCTTTCCCATACATAATGAACTACATACGCCACCACAAATCATTCACCGAATAGTTTTGCCTTTACACTTAAGTTATCTACTAAAAATCACTGTTAAGTTGTTAAATGACTCGAAATGTGTGTGGGTGTGTGTGTGTGTGTGTGTGTGTGTGTGTGTGTGTGATGATATTTAACATCACCACCAATTAATATGTAATTGCGTTTTTGACGATGATATATTTTCTTATAAATTATTCATAAAAAGGAATAAATGAATAGTCCATAGAGGAGCTGCCGCTCTGTGTGTGTGTGTGTTTGTGTGTGTGTGTGTGTGTGTGTGTGTGTGTGTGTGTGTGTGTGTGTGTGTGTGTGTGTGTGCGTGTGTGTGTGTGTGTGTGTGTGTGTGTGTGTGTGTACAAATACATAAACTATATGAATAGCATCTTTTCACAATTCACTAATTTCACTTTCTGATTTCATAAATGATTATATGATAATAAATTCACAGTTGCACAAAATTTTTATTGAGAAAATTAATGGAAAAAAATTGTTATCAACGTGTCACGAATTGAATGCGCCATGGCTAGGAATTGAAACGTGGTTAGGCGAGACTCGACAAAGGCTCATGAAAATCATGAAAATTTTATTATGGTTAAACGTTAATGTTATTTCGTTGTTTTGTTTTGTAGACGTGTGTGTGTGTGTGTGTGTGTGTGTGTTGTGTGGATTATGATTTTAAGTTTATAGTTGAACATGTTTTTCATATGAAATTCTTTTCACATGACATGATTTTCAAACACTAATTAATTTTATACAGAAAAATTATTGAATTTAAAAAAAAAAAAAATAGTGTGGGCGGATAAAAAATTACAATAACAAAACTTACATTTGGCATAATACTACTTTCTTCATCATTTGTACTGTCATTGCCACTTAAAACTCTTCTTAATTTATCCATATTTATTTTTATTATTATTATTAATTTATATTTAATTTAATTTTGAATTGAATTTTATTACAAATAAAAAATTATTTGGTTTTTTTTTTCGCTCGCAACAAAAGAAATAAATCAACAAATGAAAAGATGCAACAGCTTATTTTTTGTTTCTCTACTTTATTTTGATTTCATTAAAAAAACAAACACAAAAACTAAAAAAAAAGAAAGAGCATTTATAATTTTTTTTGTCTTACAACAAATTTTTTTGATTTAGTTAAAAGTAAAACAACGATTTTCAGCAGTTTTTATATTTATATTTTATTAGTTTTATCTTTTTTAATTATTTTATAGCTTCACTATTATTTAATTGCTTTCATCATTTATTTAGAGATGATTTGGATGGTGCAGATGATGTTGTGTTTTTTTTTTTTTTTCTTCTTTTTCTAGACAGATTCTTTCTTTTATTCTTCTCTTTTATATATGTAAAATGTGATAATACCAAATGTTAACATAACCTAAAATTTAAACTTTGTTATGGGCCACAATGTTGACGCTGTCAAATTATGAATTGTGACAGATTTTTAAAGAGAATTGTACCAGATTGGCATATATGCGGTAGGAGTATATTTTTATGACAACAAGATATTGTATTTGTGTACAAAATAGTATTTGATTTGACAATTGATTTTTGTGATTGTGAAAACTAATTTTAAATGAGATGTATAACTAAGTCCTGGGGATAATGTTATAGGTGTCGTAAGTAGTACTGTTTGTAGGCAGAGTGTAGTGACAATACTTCGCTATTGTAGTAGTTAAATCCACCTTTCATATTCAGTATTTTGACATTTAGTTGAAGTGTAAACAAGTATTCGTTTTTAGTTGATTAAAAATGGAAAATTTTGTACCCCAACAAAACAGCATTTGCGCGGGAAGTTATTTTATTCAGAAGAAAAAACAGCAGCAGAAACTTATCGCTTTTTGTTACAAATTTATGGTGAACATTCCCCAACACAAAACAATTGTGACCGTATTGGGGTTTAGACGACGGTTTAAAATTAATGATTTTGATGTAACTGATAAAGAATTGGAAGCTTTACTCAGTGAGAAGATCCATGTTAAAAACGGAAGGAGAATTAGCATTGGCATTAGATGTTACCCAAAAGCTATGGTATTGGGTACCACATGAACATTGACAGAAAGACAACAAGAAAATCGAAAAACAATGTGTGAAATTTTGCTCCAAAGACATTCAATTTTGCATCGAATTTTGAATGGTAATGAAAAGTGGATCCATTACGATAATCCAAAACGTCTGAAAGCATGGGTGAAGACAGGTGAACCAGGTCCATCGACACCAAAATGCAATATTCATGGTTCTAAGGTTACGCTGTGTATCTGGGTGGGATCAGCTTCGTGTAGTGTACTATGAGCTGCTTAAACCGGGACAAACCATTACTGCTGAAAGTTACCGAGAGCAATTAATCGAATTAAGCCAAGCATTGTATCAAAAACGACCAGAATATGCCAACAGACATGACCGAGTGATTCTGCGCAGCATGATAATGCTAGACCACACCTTGCAAGACAGGTCTATGAGGGAATACATAATTTGCCACAAAGATGGTCAAAAGTTGTAGCTTCAGATGGCAAATACTTTGAATAAAATATAATGTAACTTTACTTTCAAGTAAATGTTCTTACCAAAATATACCCAAAACTTTGCTATAGACCCAATAAAAATTTGGAATTTAAACATTTTATAACCATTTCATGAAATTTCTGTTCTAATTTTGTAAGTTTTCGATATATATTCACTTTACAATAATTTCGGTAGGTAAGTCTATATATTGGTACAGCGTTTACGATTGTAGTAAAAGAAGAGATTTCGGAATCGGTTTTTATAGTTTTTTGGTAAGGCAAGAGTTTCAGTAATTGATTTAAAATGAAAGGTGTGAGTTTTCATTGAAAACCCTGGAAATTTTCACTCAATTTGACTTTTAACAAATAAGCATGTATTCATTTCTCAATGATAATGGTTCATCAAGTAACAGTAGAAGTACTTCTAATACCAGTCATTTATAATACCACTGACAGTGTATCTGGGCCTTCAAAACCAGCAAGTTCTTGATCTTAAACTGGGAGTCTTTCACTCAATTTGGTTAAAATGACGTATGTAATGAGCATATATGAAATTTGAATCAGTTTCATGTTTTCTCGTCAGATCTTACAAACCAATTACTAAAATCTTATGCCATCAACTGCAAAAGTTAACGATAATAAAAATTCAACGAAATTACAAAATTTAAAATAATTTGAAACAACAAATTGTTTTGTAAAATTTTAAGTCATTTATCCGAAAAGTTATTAATTTGTTCGTTAAATTACATTTTTTATATGTTCGATTATTTTACTATAGAATTCGAATTTAAATCATTCAACTGCGTGACATTTATTATCCGCCAGAAATGTTGCCATCGTTAAAGTTTATTATCTTGAATTTTATGATAAGTTTTCACGTCATTTTATTGGTTGGTGTGTGGATGTAAATATTATAATATTTTTGAAATTTCTTGAAATTACTCGTAAAATGTCAATTAATCATTTGATAGTGTTTCTATTCCGTATCGCATTCACTGGATGTGCTATCAGAATCAATATCTGCAGCATTGGATTGAATGTTATTATTATTCACAATATGTGATTGACATAATCCACTTGTACCCGGTTGATTTTCATTGGAAAGTGATTTGTTGACATATGAATGACTTTTGTTTTTGTGATCCAATAGATGATTCAAGTTTTTAAATGTTCTCAAACATATTGAGCATAGAAACAGTTTGTGCACATGTTTCAAATGTCGAGTTAATCCTGATCTTAGTGTAAATCGTTTCTCACATTTGGTACATTTGTGATTCTTAATATCGGAATGAACATATAATTTGTGTTGCATTAGCCCACTCAGTTGTTTAAATGATTTCGAACATATATCACATTTATATGCTTTCTCTGAGTTATGTATTAGTTTGTGTCTCTTTAACACCTGCAGTTGTTTAAATGATTTCGAACATATATCACATTTATATGTTTTTTCTGCGTTATGTATTAGCATATGTTCTCGTAGACTTGTCATATTTGAACATTTCTTCTCACATTTGGGACATTTGTGCAATTTGCCACTATGTATTTTCATATGATCAATCAATACATATTTTCGTGAATATTTACTGCAACAAATATCACATTCAAAATACTTTTTACATTTATGAATTTTCATATGTCGATTTAAGCTCGATTTATTTGATAGTATTTTCGTACAAACTCTACACGTTCGATTGCACACCATTTGATGATCATTTAAATTTTCTTCCGTTGTAAAAGTTCCGTTACAAATATTACATTTTAACAAATATTCGTCAGTTGTTAAATTTTCATTTGGTATTTGTTCCATTTCTAAAATACGTTTCTTTTTTCCTGGTTCGTTTTAAACAATACGAAATAAAATAAATTATATTGAATTTTCGAGTAATTTCTCAGAAAAATAATATTTTAACTGTAACAATCTCTATTTAATCTCTCGTCTAAAAACTAAAAATAACGTGCGTTCACTTTGAATATTATTTTATAACTGCCATTTATGAAATGTTAAGATACGCAAGGAGTAATAAAGAAGAATATTGGTGTTACCAGATTTATAACAAAATTTCGGCAATTATCAACGGTATTATCACAAAAATAAAAATATATAATTTGACATTTTTATTGAATGAAAATAGTAACTGTGGCCAATTTATTACCGATAATTGGTATTTTTAAATTGTGATCAGTTTTTGATGAGTCAACTGTTGTCATATTTTGTACAACACTCCAAGTCGCAGTCCGTCAAATATTGAAAATCAAGTGCTACATGTAAGATTTGTGTTGACGGCTGCAGCTGTTTATGGATGGCCACTGCCGGCTATGCTATGCCCTAACACCTCAGTTTTTTTTTATTCATTATTGGCATCGCAGCCGTTAAATAAATGTGTTCATAACTGCTGTACATGAGTTTCCAGTGACAGAGTACCTCTAGGAGGTGGGAAACCGGACTTGAGAATATTACAAGTCATAGATATTACCAATTATTTGTACAACACTTGTTCAGTTCACGTGTGCATATACCAATCTACTGTCTACTGATGCTGTGTGCATAACAACAACAAAAACAATAAAAAATCCGGTTATTTTTTGGACAGAAGTTTTACACTTCCACATTTTTACGTACGATTACACTATAGAGAAAAGAAAATGCTATAAATGGAAAACATTTGGTTTGGTAGAAAAACTACACAGTTATATTAAACATGAACAGTCAACACTTTCGATTGTGATGAATGTGATCTAGACTGATATCCTATATGTAAAATATTGATGTTAGAAGAAATGTTAGAATAGAAGATTGTCTACTCTCCTCCGGTTCTGTGATTGTAAATATAAATAATATGGAAAAATGTAAACCTTTTTCATTTGTATTTGATCAATTGGAAAAGTCCTTCAGTTAACCGTTTTTATTATTAATTTTAATTATTTAACAAACAACTATTCGTTAAAGTTTTAAATATTTGATTGGGCTAATAAGTCGTGGTAATCAAACCCTATAGTCTTTAACAAAATTTTGGAATAAAATTTGCAGTTGAACAAATATTTGGAAAAAAATTCGTACTAGTTTATTTATGTATTATTCTTCTCACACTTAACCTCAATAAATGATCCGATATTAGAATATTTAACAACACCGTTAATTGCAATAATAGCGAAATTCTTGTCCTTAACAAAACAATACTAAATTTTTCTTTAATTTTGATGAGACCGTACGCTTTGGCTTTGTGGTACTATTAAGCTTCCCGTTGGTGGTATAGATTGTCAGTGAATATTTCTTAAATAAACTTAAAATGGGTATATAACTAAGTCCTGGGAATAAACTACTTTGCTATTGTAGTAGTTGAATCCACCTTTCATATTCAGTATATGACATTCAGTTGAAGTGTAAACAAGTATTCCTTTTTAGTTGATTAAAAATGGAAAATTTTGTACCCCAACAAAACAGCATTTGCGTGGGAAGTTATTTTAAGTAATTTTATTCAGAAGAAAAAACAGCAGCAGAAACTTATCACTTTTTGTTACAAATTTGATGGTGAACATTCGCAATCACAAAACAATTGTGAGTATTGGTTTAGACGACGGTTTAAAAATAATGATTTTGATGTTAGTGATCAGGAACGCGTTGGAGCACCAAATGAAAATTTGAAGACGAAGAATTGGAAGCTTTGTGGGATATATAAGTTAGGATTTATAATTACTAAAATAACTAACTGTTCCACTATATATTTTTATTTATAATTAATTATTTTTTTAGATTTTATTTACTTACTTTTATAATATTAAATTTATTTAATTATTTTATTTATATTTATTTGAATTATATTTTATTTAATTAAATATTTATTTGAATTATATTTTTATTTAATTATATTTTATTTAATAATTAATTTTATATTTAATTTAATTATTATATTTTACTTGTTATAATATTTGCACGTCCCGTCGGCGTAGCTGTTTGTAATCGTCTTTCTTGTCCACGTCTCGTTTAACCGTCAATTTAACAAGGCTTGTCAGTTAATTGTCATTGTCGATGTGAACCGTTATCTGCTTGTGTTCCTTGCTGAATACAAACCTATGACCTGTTCACACCGACGTCGTCTTGACTTGTCGCCACAGCTTTACTCAGTGAAAATCCATGTTAAAAACGGAAGAAGAATTAGCATTGGCATTAGATGTTACCCAAAAGCTATCGTATTGGGTACCACATGAACATTGACAGAAAGACAACAAGAAAATCGAAAAACAATGTGTGAAATTTTGCTTCAAAGACATTCAATTTTGCATCGAATTGTGAATGGTAATGAAAAGTTAATCCATTACGATAATCCTAAACGTCTGAAAGCATAGGTGAAGACAGGTGAACCAGGTCCATCAACACCAAAACGCAACATTCAGCTGGTGTGACCAGCTTGTTGTAGTGTACTATGAGCTGCTTAAACAAACTATCCCTTTTGAACGTTACCGAGTGCAATTAATCCAATTGAGCCGAGCATTGCATCAAAAACGACCAGAATATGCCAACAGACATGACCGTGTGATTCTCCGCAGCATGATAATGCTAGACCACACGATGCAAGACCGGTCAAAGAAACATTAGAAGCACTTGGCTGGGAAGTTCTACCCCATCCGCCATATACACCAGAAATTGGTCCATCAGACTACCATTTGTTCCGGTCGATGCAGTCAGCCCTTTCTGCGCAACGGTTCAATTCATACGAAGATATGAAAAAATGGCTGGAATGAATTGCTTCAAAAGCTAAGAAGTTCTTCTATGAGGAAATACATAATTTGCTACAAAGATGGTGAAAAGTTGCAGCTTCAGATGGCAAATACTTTAAATAAAATATAATGTACCGATACTTTCAAATAAATGTGTTTTTCTTACCACAATATCCACAAAACTTAGTTATAGACCCAATAATTGTAGTACGAAGACGTTATCAATAGTTGACGAATGAAAAATTTGTGAACAATTTTTTACTTTAACTTATTATTATTATTGTACTGCACCCTAGTAACATTGTCCGTAATATGTTCGCAAAATTTCCGCATTCAATGTGGTAGTCCTCAGTTTCAATGCGAGGAAATGAAATCTATGGGTTTCTTACGGATGTTCGTTTTTTTTACCGATAAACCAGAAGTTCTATGAGCACGGAACGGATGACGATGGCAAAAATTTGTCGATTATGCATTTTTTTTTTGTAATAAACAAGAAAAAAAACGCGGATAAAATCCATGAAAAGTTTTTTAAAATTCCTCAGAAAAATATCGATTTGAGTTGCTGATTGTTTTAAAAATTATGAAAATAAATTAAATGGAGTGAGGATTTTAGATCTAGATAAGCGAAATATACAAAATTTGAACCACTGTCTTGAATAATTGGTGAAGTAAATTATGAATACAATACCGCGCGGATATATGTTGGACATATTTCCCAGACAATTTTTGGACAAATTTCAATATATCTTTTTCATGGAAAATATGTGGATTATTTCCACGGAGATGTGCCTTATTTTTCAAAGTACGGACAAATTGTTGCTAGGGATAATACCCAAATCAATATTTCATTCATATTCAATTTCGCGATATTTTTCCATAACAGATTAGTCTTATTTCAATGACACATTGGTGGAATTTTTCAAAATAATATTATTATCTGTCATATATATCCAGAATAGATTATCTAATTGAATTGATTTGGCGTTTAATTTCGTACAATTTTTGATCATCTGCTAATTGATGTGGAACAAACTTTGAATTCACCTATCCATAGACCAGTTAAAACTCGATGAATTATTGTTTTCGATATTCCAAGCTCCATTTCGACGAATCTAGCTGAAGGTTACTTTGAAATTTTTACGAAATAACACATTTTTTTAATGTTATCTTCGATAAATTGCTTCAGATGGTCAACCTGGACCTTTAGCTCTCTTGACCAGAACGAACATAGCAACGGGGCGCGTATGGGTTAGGGGCACCGAAAAGTGAAAAAAAAACACTCAAATCATCTCACAACTCAATTTAAAATTAATAATACTTTCCAACGACTGTTTTGGGGTATCGTTTTCAGTATTATCTCGGATTGTAGTTAATATTTTTACATAAAATAAAGAGCAAATGAAAGATGGCTGTCTTTGTCAATTAAGTTTACTAATTTAAAATTGATTGCTTTTTTTACCATTTAATTACAACCCGAGATATTACGAATCACGTTATCTAGAGCTCTATTCTCTATAGGGGTAAATCAATTAGTCGTAATCGATCTAAAACCGTAGGAGGGTTTTGAAGAATATATAAAACCCTGATGTTAGTTATTTTCATTAGTTTTTTACTTCACGAAAAATTTAATCATTTGGATGTCGATTTTTGCCGGAAAATTAAACCGAAAGGAGGGGTTAATGATAATTAAAAATAAAATTATATTCTGCAGAAGACTAGGTCTGTAATGGGCAAACCTCATAAAAATGCATTGAGAATCTACCTCTGGGGTGATGTAAAAACGGTTCTATAACACACAGCAAAAAATAAAAAGTAGCTGCAACTGAAATAAAATTAAATTGCTAAAAAAAGGGGGTGGAGTTTTTGAAAATTTTCAGTTTTTGGGAAATAACTGTTAAATGGGTAATTTTAGGATATAAAAATGTTTGACCAACACCTGTTAATTTTTGTTAACAAATTTTTTGCAATCATTAAATTTACCTCCACTCCCCACGCTCACCATATTCGAGCCAAAAAGTAGTTTTTTGGGTTTGCAATTTTTATAACAAGAAAATTATGAGGGATATTGTGAAAATATTGAGGGGAAGTTGTTCCTCGACGTTAGTGATTGACTTTAAAACACCAACATTTGAATTACTAAAATGATTTAAGTGCTGCCAAACAAATCTGAAAACGTTGGTGCCGGATATTTTGCCGGAATTGAATATTATCCATTTCGTAACTATAATCACATTCTTTTTTAATTGTAATATTATTTTCTTCACTTTCAACATAAATTACATCTAGTTCGGGATCTAATCGGGACAATTCTTCAGTCTTAATTTCACTTTGCTTGGCGATGATTTGTTGTTGCATATCATCATAAATATTATCATTTTCATTTCCGTAGAAATAAGCGCTTGTGTTTGGTTCGACGAAATTTCGTTCTGATTTAATTTTATTATTCATTGTTTTCGTTGGTTCATCTGATGTAGATTGGGTTTCTTTTGTCTTACTTTCTGAACTTTTACGTTTTATTTTGTGTTTGGTTAACTGACGATAAAATGCGAATAATTTTGAACATACGGAACATTTAAATTTTTTATTATGTATTTTCAAATGTTTGTTTAACTTTGAAGTAGTGAGAAATTCCTTAGGGCACTGGTTGCATTTATATGAAATATTTCCATTATGTTTGAGCATGTGCAATTTCAGCTGATGCAATTTTTCAAATTTACTTAAACAAATGTCACATTGAATTTTTTTAATTCTATCATGTATAAGCTTATGCCTCTTTAAGCCTGAATCACGTGTAAATTCTCTCGAACAAATATTACATTTAAATGGTTTGTCACCTTGGTGTATACGCTTGTGACGGTTCAAGTTTTGCTTTTGATTAAATACTTTCGAACAAACATCACATTTAAATGGTTTCTCGCCGGTGTGTAACCGCTTGTGACAGTCCAAGCTTGTCTTCTGCGTAAATGCTTTGGAACAGACATCACATTTAAATGATTTTTCACCTTTATGCATTTTCATATGTCGAGATAAACTTGATTTTGCAATAGTTTTGGAACATAATTTGCATACAATTTTGTTATGTTTTTTCTGGTGAGATCTTAAATCTTTTTCATTTCTAAAAACTTCCCTACAAATTTTGCATTTTAATAAATTGTTATCTTTGGATAAATAGTTCTTCTCATCATTTTCAATCGGTTTTGAATTCATTCCGAATTATTTACGAAATTTCTAGTAATTTTTATTTAATATTTCGAAAATTATTTTCTATTCATAATTTTTGCAATTAACGATAACCATTCGCTTTGAAAATTTCAATGTAACTAATTTCAAAATATCACAATATTTGTTTTGACACGAAATTTTAAAAGTATTGCCACATTTGAAATATTATGAATATGTTCTTTAGAAAGTTCTTTTGTCTTCTTAAGCATTAGTTAGGATTGAAAATGCATTGAAAAAGTATAACAAGATGTTGTTTGAGAAGAAACAGTGAAAGTGTAGTTGCTTTTTCGATCTGCATGGAAAACAAATATGAGAATTTTGAAAATTGAGATTTTTTATTGTTATTGTTGATAATAACCGCTCGATTTCTAATAGAAATTCCAAAAACAAGCGGGTCTGTTCTGTAGCAACAAGAATCCGATGATATACAATATATACGATTATACGAAACAGATAAGTTATAAATTCGAAAATTTTCATAAATAAATTTTCGATATATTTTTATTGGCCACACGCTTTCATTTCATTTCTCTGACAATGAGGCATTATTAAAAAGACGAATAAAATTAATGTTTTGGCATTCAATTTTTCAATAAATTATTGCCTCAGTATTCAACTCTCGATACGCTTAAACTACAATATTTGTTTCATCTGATGTTTCGCATAATTTACTTGTACTACCAAACTACTCGTACTGATAATTCTGTTAAGAATATTTCACAAATATATTAAATGATTCTCCAATAACACTAGCTCAATTAGTGCCACTCGTTTCTTCAAAAGGTTTTGACCAGGTCATTTTAATATTTATTAAATGATTCAATAAGGCATTTACCCTCAACAGTATATTGATTTATTGTTACTTTTTGTACTGAAAATTTTATCGACAATTCATCTTTTTTACGGGTTAAAGATTTTGGTGTGTACGAATTTTTTTTAATTGTTATGCATTGGACTATGAAAAGAATGAACATTTTTCAATTTATGATTAAAAACAATATTAAAAAAAAAATACAACCTATTGATTTTACAAATCGGGAATGAATGAAAATATGCAATCATCAAATACCTATCGAATAATATAGTACGAATAAAATTAAATAAAAAATGTAAACGAAATTATTCCTAGGTATTCTGAGGATTATTTTCAAAATATTGAAATGTATTAATAGTTTATGTTGTATGTTATTGACATTATTATTTAGGTATTTTTGTATTTTTGTATTTTATAATTGGGGTATGCAAAGTGTTGTAATTATATATTTTCCCTATTACAGAAATCTATTTATCTTAAATCAATATTCTTTTTGAAATTATAAAAAGCCATTCCATTTAAAATAGTAATATTAGTTCTTGGTATTTTTAAATGTATCTTTATTTGACGTTAACTTATTCTATTTGAATTAAATAATAAACATTTCAATTTTAAAAAGATAAAATAGTCATTACAAATAATTAAACTATTTAGATTAAATAGAATAACGTAATTTTCAAAATAGAAAACGTATTTAAATTAAGACAATTTATGCTTAATGTTTAATTTTCAATCATTTTGATTTAAGAAGAAATTCAATCTTGATTTAAAACCAAACAAGATTTGGCTAAAAACTATGAGTTTTTCCACTTAAACATTTGATTTAAATAGTTTTTATTTTGTTTTAAAATTTTATTTTTCTGGATGTAGTAAATGTTTATGTCCTTTCTTACGCTAAATCATTTATTCAGCGAAGAGGCTTAACAGACCATATTACAAAATGCATTCCAATGAGAGGAAGTACAAATGTTTGACGAGTTCGAAACCATTTCATCAATAATCAAACTATATCATTCATATAAAAATAATTGATAAATGTTGCACCACATTCTAGTCGCGAATCGACCTATGCTTAATTATAAATGAAATAAGGATGATACACTTCAAGTATGTAATAATAATATTAGGACACACACACCACACATTTTATTGAAGTTTGAACCTGAGATTCTAGTTCATTCTTGCAACAACAGCCAAACAGAAATATAATAACTGCAGAAAACATAAGAAAAGTTGTAACAAAAATTATAATAGGAAAAAATTATGGTTTGATTAATTAACATCTTTGCTAACCCAAAAGTTAGATTACATTAAGAAGACAATTCAATGTGAATTTTGTACACAAAAAATAACATTGGAATTAGACAATTGTAATAATTTTGAAATCTACTCGTATTCTAAACAAAACCCCGCAATTTGTGACATTTCACTAATTGTGAGTCAAAATGTATAATTAATTTTGTTCGACTGTATTTATTGTGCATTGGTCAAACAATGAATAAAGAAAAAAATCGCTTTGTTGTCATTTAGACGTTGGTGATTGACTTTAAAACAACAACATTTGAATTACTAAAATGAACTAAGTTCTGCCAAACAAATCTGATAAATAAAGTAAAAGTAATCAAGTATTTTAAAAGGACATTTATTGCAATAAAATTTTTGTATAATTTTCGTAAAATAGAAATTTCTAATCAATATTTTCACTAGTCATTGAATGAATCGTTAAAATTAATTATTTCAATTTTGGATACATTTTTTTTGAAATGTTGATAGATTTTTCATAATATTTTTAAATATTTTCTCGTCAAAATCTTAATAGCTTAGTCCATTGATTGCATAAAATTATATCTTTATAATAAATTCCTGGAGTAATTCAATTTGTCTTTAATAATTCTGTGTTAATTTTATTAATATTGAGGTTCATCTTTAACGATATCGATAATGGAATGTAGTTCACCGTCTTGTTCTTCTGCATCGAATTGAATATTATCCATTTCGTAACTATAATCACATTCTTTTTTAATTGTAATATTATTTTCTTCACTTTCAACATAAATTACATCTAGTTCGGGATCTAATCGGGACAATTCTTCAGTCTTAATTTCATTTTGCTTGGCGATGATTTGTTGTTGCATATCATCATAAATATTATCATTTTCATTTCCGTAGAAATAAGCGCTTGTGTTTGGTTCGACGAAATTTCGTTCTGATTTAATTTTATTATTCATTGTTTTCGATGGTTCACCTGATGTAGATTGGGTTTCTTTTGTCGTACTTGCTGAACTTTTACATTTTATTTTGTGTTTGGTTAACTGACGAGAAAGTACAAATAATTTTGAACATACGAAACATTTAAATTTTTTATTATGTATTTTAAAATGTTTGTTTAACATTGCAGAAGTGAAGAATTCCTTAGGGCACTGGTTGCATTTATATAAAATATTTCCATTATGTTTGACCATGTGCAATTTCAGTTGACGAAATTTTTCAAATTTACTTAAACAAATGTCACATTCAATTTCTTTATTTCTATTATGTATGAGCATATGCCTCTTTAAGCTTGAATCATGTGTAAATTCTCTCGAACATATATTACATTTAAATAGTTTGTCACCTTGATGTATACGCTTGTGACGGTTCAAGTTTGCCTTAATCCTAAATACTTTCGAACAAACATCACATTTAAATGGTTTCTCGCCGGTGTGTAACCGCTTGTGACAGTCCAAGCTTGACTTCTGCGTAAATGTTTTGGAACAGACATCACATTTAAATGGTTTTTCACCTTTATGTATTTTCATATGTCGGTATAAACTTGATTTTGCAATAGTTTTGGAACATAATTTGCATACAATTTTGTTATGTTTTTTCTGGTGAGATCTTAAATCTTTTTCATTTCTAAAAACTTCCCTACAAATTTTGCATTTTAATAAATTGTTATCTTTGGATGAATAGTTCTTCTCATTATTTCCAACCGGTTTTGAATCCATTTCGATTTATTTACGAAATTTCTAGTAATTTTTATTTATTGTAATATTTCGAAATATATTTTCTATTTATAATTTTTGCAATAAAATTAACGATAACCATTCGCTTTGAAAATTTCAATGTAACTAATTTCAAAATATCACAATATTTGTTTTGACACGAAATTTTAAAAGTATTGCCACATTAGAAATATTATGAATATGTTCTTTAGAAAGTTCTATTGAAGTCTTAATCGAAAGTTAGGATTGAAAATGCATTGAAAAAGTAAAACAAGATGTTGTTTGAGAAGAAACAGTGAAAGTGTAGTTGCTTTTTCGATCTGCATGGAAAACAAATATGAGAATTTTGAAAATTGAGATTTTTTATTGTTATTGTTGATAATAACCGCTCGATTTCTAATAGAAATTCCAAAAACAAGCGGGTCTCTTCTGTAGCAACAAGAATCCGATGATATACAATATATACGATTATACGAAACCGATAAGTTATAAATTCGAAAATTTTCATAAATAAATTTTCGATATATTTTTATTGGCCACACGCTTTCATTTCATTTCTCTGACAATGAGGCATTATTAAAAAGACGAATAAAATTAATGTTTTGGCATTCAATTTTTCAATAAATTATTGCCTCAGTATTCAACTCTCGATACGCTTAAACTACAATATTTGTTTCATCTGATGTTTCGCATAATTTACTTGTACTACCAAACTACTCGTACTGATAATTCTGTTAAGAATATTTCACGAATATATTAAATGATTCTCCAATAATACTAGCTCAATTACTGCGACACGTTTCTTCAAAAAGTTTTGACCAGGTCATTTTAATATTTATTAAATGATCCAATAAGGCATTTACCCTCAACAGTATATTGATTTATTGGTGGTCGTTCAAACCGCTACAAATTTGTTACTTTTTGTACTGAAAATTTTATCCACAATTCATCTTTTTTGGGTTAAAGATTTTGGTGTGTGCAAATTTTTTTTAATTGTTATGCATTGGACTATGAAAAGAATGAACATTTTTCAATTTATGATTAAAAACAATATTAAAAAAAAAATACAACCTATTGATTTTACAAATCGGGAATGAATGAAAATATGCAATCATCAAATACCTATCGAATAATAGAGTACGAATAAAATTAAATTAAAAATGTAAACGAAATTATTCCTAGGTATTCTGAGGATTATTTTCAAAATATTGAAATGTATTAATAGTTTATGTTGTATGTTATTGACATTATTATTTAGGTATTTTTGTATTTTTGTATTTTATAATTGGGGTATGCAAAGTGTTGTAATTATATATTTTCCCTATTACAGAAATCTATTTATCTTAAATCAATATTCTTTTTGAAATTATAAAAAGCCATTCCATTTAAAATAGTAATATTAGTTCTTGGTATTTTTAAATGTATCTTTATTTGACGTTAACTTATTCTATTTGAATTAAATAATAAACATTTCAATTTTAAAAAGATAAAATAGTCATTACAAATAATTAAACTATTTAGATTAAATAGAATAACGTAATTTTCAAAATAGAAAACGTATTTAAATTAAGACAATTTATGCTTAATGTTTAATTTTCAATCATTTTGATTTAAGAAGAAATTCAATCTTGATTTAAAACCAAACAAGATTTGGCTAAAAACTATGAGTTTTTCCACTTAAACATTTGATTTAAATAGTTTTTATTTTGTTTTAAAATTTTATTTTTCTGGATGTAGTAAATGTTTATGTCCTTTCTTACGCTAAATCATTTATTCAGCGAAGAGGCTTAACAGACCATATTACAAAATGCATTCCAATGAGAGGAAGTACAAATGTTTGACGAGTTCGAAACCATTTCATCAATAATCAAACTATATCATTCATATAAAAATAATTGATAAATGTTGCACCACATTCTAGTCGCGAATCGACCTATGCTTAATTATAAATGAAATAAGGATGATACACTTCAAGTATGTAATAATAATATTAGGACACACACACCACACATTTTATTGAAGTTTGAACCTGAGATTCTAGTTCATTCTTGCAACAACAGCCAAACAGAAATATAATAACTGCAGAAAACATAAGAAAAGTTGTAACAAAAATTATAATAGGAAAAAATTATGGTTTGATTAATTAACATCTTTGCTAACCCAAAAGTTAGATTACATTAAGAAGACAATTCAATGTGAATTTTGTACACAAAAAATAACATTGGCATTAAACAATTGTAATAATTTTGAAATCTACTCGTATTCTAAACAAAACCCCGCAATTTGTGACATTTCACTAATTGTGAGTCAAAATGTATAATTAATTTTGTTCGACTGTATTTATTGTGCATTGGTCAAACAATGAATAAAGAAAAAAATCGCTTTGTTGTCATTTAGGCGTTGGTGATTGACTTTAAAACAACAACATTTGAATTACTAAAATGATTTAAGTGCTGCCAAACAAATCTGAAAACGTTGGTGCCGGAACGGAAAAGCGTCTACTTCAACTGATATAAAATTAAGATTAAGGGTGAATCATAAACAGAATACAATTCGTGGACGTTTTTTTAGTATTATTCGATGCACCACCAACAGATAAATAAAGTAAAAGTAATCAAGTATTTTAAAAGGACATTTATTGCAATAAAATTTTTGTATAATTTTCATAAAATATAAAGTTCTAATCAATATTTTCACTAGTCATTGAATGAATCGTTAAAATTAATTATTTCAATTTTGGATATATTTTTTTTGAAATGTTGATAGAGTTTTCATAATATTTTTAAATATTTTCTCGTCAAAATATTAATAGCTTAGTCCATTAATTGCATAAAATTATATCTTTATAATAAATTCCTGGAGTAATTCAATTTGTCTTTAATAATTCTGTGGTAATTTAATTAATATTGAGGTTCATCTTTAACGATATCGATAATGGAATGTAGTTCACCGTCTTGTTCTTCTGCATCGAATTGAATATTATCCATTTCGTAACTATAATCACATTCTTTTTTAATTGTAATATTATTTTCTTCACTTTCAACATAAATTACATCTAGTTCGGGATCTAATCGGGACAATTCTTCAGTCTTAATAATAATTTGTTGTTGCAATTCATCATAAATATTATCTTCATTTGGTTTATCGAAATTTCGTTCTGATTTAATTTTATTATTTATTGTTTTCGATGGTTTACCTGATGTTGATTGGGTTTCTTTTGTCGTACTTGCTGCACTTTTACATTTTATTTTGTGGTTCGTTAATAGACGAGAAAATGCAAATAATTTTAAACATACGTAACATTTAAATTTTTTATTGTGTATTTTCAAATGTTGGTTTAACACTGAAACACTGAGGCATTCCTTGTGGCACTGGTTACATTTATGTGATATGTTTCCAGTATGTTTTAGCATGTGCAATTTCAGTTGATGCAATTTTTCAAATTTACTGAAACAAATGTCACATTCAATTTCTTTATTTCTATTATGTAAACGCTTATGCGTGATTAAGTTTGAAATTTGTGTAAATGCTTTTGAACAGATATTGCATGTATATGGTCTTTCGCCAGTGTGTGCACGTTTGTGATAGACTAAATTGTTTTTTCGTGTAAATGTTTTCCCACAAATGTCACAGACAAATGGTTTCTCACCGGTGTGTACACGTTTGTGATGAACTAAATTTGATTTTTGTGTAAATTTTTTTGAACAAATCTCACATTTAAATGAATTTTGTCCAGTATGAAGGTTTACATGACGATTTAAATTAGATGTACTTGCAAAAGTATTCGAGCAAAATTTGCATGTAAATTTGTTATGTACCTTTTTGTGAGATTTTAAATCGTTTTTATTTTGACAGGTTTTTTTACAAATCTTACATTTTAATAATTTTTTGTCAATTGACATGTTTTTTTGATTACACTTTGTTTTAGGGGTCTATTTATATCCTCCGTTAACAATTGTACTATTTATTGCTAGTATAAATTTCTTTTATATTTTGAAATATTTTTAATAAACTTTTAAATTGGTTTTCTTAATTTTTTAATACTATGTTTTATATTCTCACTTTTAATACATTTTATAAATTTATGTCTATTATTATATGCAAGGCCTCATGTCAACTAACTTTTTTTTAGCGCATATCTTCAAATTCCCTCCAAATTCTTGCTTTATGTATTTCTAATTTTTAACATGTTGTACACCTTCCCAATATCCAAAGGTCAGTTCACACTCACTTGTTATTTGTCAATTTTACCAACAACAATAATTTATAATAATTTAATTATTTCCGAAATTTCGAATAATTTTTAGTTAATATTTCTAAAATTTATTATCTATTTCTTACTTTTAAAGTTTAATAGAAATTGATGCGAAGAACAAATCACTTTGAAAATTTCAATAGAACTAAACTCGAAACATTATAAACATAATGTTTTAGGCAGTATCATGAGCAATATTTTGTGTATTTAAAACCTTAGTTTCGCAAGGCATCATTGTACCCAGATTTTTAGACATCATCAATTGTGATGGAGAATAACCCATATGTTTTAACTTAGCATTTCTATATTCCATTAAACCCAATGATATTTCTTCCTTTATTTCTGCATTCCGTTTTATGCCCTCAGAAATTGACACAAATGACTGAAACTTAAAATCTCCGAATGGATTATTATCAGTTAACAATATGCTAATCTTGAAAATATATACGTGAATACATAAATAACATCCGACACACAGATTGGTCACTAATTTTTTCAAGTTTTACCCAATTTGAATAAGAATCAATGACAACAAATCATTATAGATTTCAAGTAAATCCGCAGATATCATTTCCCATGAATGCCTAGCAATTTCATGTTTAATGCTACATTTGCTTACAATTTGACTTTCCAAATTTCTTTACACTTTTCTATATATTCCTTAATTTCGTCCATCATACCGGGCCAATATAAACCATCCTTTAACATACCTTTAAACTAAATTTTTCCATTGACGCGCATGTCACTTTTTTATGCCGGTGGCACAATAATTCTATTATCTTAAAACAACTAAATAAATAATGCATCCCTTATCTTGTTCCAGTTCGCTTGACATCTCAGTTGACTTTATTTTTTATTTTGCTTTCAATAAATCATTTCCAATTTTTTTCATTTAATGCCTGTAACGCACATTCATGTTCTTCAGTCCATATATTAATGGAACGTTGTTTTTTTGTAAGATCCCTCAAGGAAAATTTAAAAATACCCAATATTTTTAATAATTCTTTTCTATTCTCACTCCTTTTTAATTCCCTTATCGCACGCAAGTGTTTGTCATCTGGTCTCTCATATCATCCTTTGATAATTCGGCGTTACCGATATTTTCCAAATGGCGTATTAAAACACGTTAAATCGATACTATCATCATCCAACTTTATTTGATAGAAACCCTCTTTAGTAGGGTCTATTACCGTAAATAATTTCTGTTTTGTTCAATCGCGACGTAATGTCATCCGACGTAGGAATTTCATAGTGTTCACGCATTATTTGAGCATTTAAGTATTTCGGATCTATACAAATTAGTAAACTTTTATCTGGTTTTTCTATCATCATCGATGAATTTACGACAAATTCTTTAGGATAATCCACCACCTTTGAAATTTGATTCCGCTTATCCCAATTATTTAGGGTATTTTTTAATTGAACATGCAAACCTGTATGGTACCCGGTTGGTATTCACTGTACCAATATAATTATTAATTAATTTTATTTTATTTTACAACCAAGACCCGAAAATTAATTATTAACATAAATGTTTTAATAAATTCTGTTTTCATATCATATTTATGCCTTTATTTAAATATTGTCTTGACATAACATTGATTTCAGCACCAACTTCAAAAATTATTGTGGCATTTCTAATTTAAATTTGACATTTATCTTACCAATTACTAAATCTTTATATCAATTTCATTATTATTAATACGCTTAGATTGCTGAATTTGATGTATTGGTCCATTATTGTTATTATTACATACCATTGCAATTTACGTTATTTTGATGCTAATATTTTTTATATTTATTTGACTGAATTGGTTGTTCTTCTTTACATACGTTTTCTATTTGTATCAGATTAATATGACATTCATTTCGTTCATTCAGTTCAGTTCAGTTCAAAATTACCATTCGAAGTGTGAGGACGCAGTACATTTTATCGTAAGTTCTAAAAAAATAAATAAATTAAATCAAATAATCAAAAATAAAAATAAATAAATCCATAAATAGAATTTAATAGAATTGAAACAAACGTTTAAACATTTAAATTGTTAAATTTTTATATTGTGAACAAAGTACGCAGTAAATAGTGGATATATCGAAATAATTTATAATAAATTTGTCAACTTATGTGGACAATGTTTTTGAGTTGTGTAACATAACTATTTCATTAGTGGTGGCTCAAAGAACACCACCACCCAAAACTATAATAGATGAAAATCGACCAATAATACAACAATTCCCAAACATGATACGTAATCAACAGTCTGTAATACAACCTCATCAAATGGCATATGCGACAACCTATCCACCTTGTGAATCACCAAGATATATACAAACAAATCTACCATATATAGTAGAACCTACTTCAATACAATCAATCGTATACAATAAACAAATGCAAAAATAATATAGTTCACCATCAACCGAACTCACAAATCAAAAAGAAGATTTTATTACTACTTCCAGCAATAGAAAACAAAAAAAGGTCCCCAAACTAAATCAAACAAATAAACAAAAGTATATAAAAAATAATAATTGATTAAAACCCTATTACCACCTCTAATACATATGACCCACTATAAACTGACATAACTTTTAGATTCCTCCAACCAAAGTACCTCAGATCAAATCATAAAAATAAAAATTTTACCATCAAAAACATTGAACATATGAAACACCCTGTTATAAAAATATACATAACTTCATAACAGGTAAGCCAATATTAAAAAATTATGACTTAATTTCAAGGTGAAGAATTTCTCCATCGGCTTTGTTTAAAGTAATTCTTTAAAAAACTTGATCCTGACAAAGTTATAAACATAAATTAACATTTTTTTGACACAATTTTGCAAAATTCAATACTTTTGATACGACCCTGTGACCAAATCCAATTAATTTTTAAGAATTTCATTTTTTTTTTTTGGTGGTGAAAGGAAGAACACTTTAGATAGCTATTATTTCCAACTTCAAAAATTATTGTGGCATTTCGGGATCAAAGGTTAGAGATTTTTAATAAAATGTTATGTTTTGTAGTCCTTCGGCAGGATCGTTACCTCCTTAAAAGTGAAATTGGGGAAAAGAAAAATAAACTTTGTTTTATACTTTGGTGAGTACTATAACCTGGCAAAATTTGATTGGATTCGGAGTATGACACCTCATGTGGTTCCCTTGTTAGGCTTAAGTTCAACAAACTGGAATGTGTTATAAATATTTAAACCTTTATCATTAATTTTAATACGAGGCACCATGTACTATTTACATGTTTTTTTGATTACACTTTGTTTTAGGGGTCTATTTATATCCTCCGTTAACAATTGTACTATTTATTGCTAGTATAAATTTCTTTTATATTTTGAAATATTTTTAATAAACTTTTAAATTGGTTTTCTTAATTTTTTAATACTATGTTTTATATTCTCACTTTTAATACATTTTATAAATTTATGTCTATTATTATATGCAAGGCCTCATGTCAACTAACTTTTTTTTAGCGCATATCTTCAAACTCCCTTCAAATTTTTGCTTTATGTACTTCTAATTTTTAACACGTTGTACACCTTCCCAATATCCAAAGGTCAGTTCACACTCACATGATATTTGTCAATTATACCAGCGGCGTCTCATCCATGTATTCAATGCATTCAACATAAGCCACACAATTTAATTTACATTCACTCGACTGTTAAACTTATTTTCATTTAAACTTTAATCAAAATTTCATATTTGTGTAAATGAAAGCAAATAGAGAATGATCTTCCTTCCGTTGTGTGTAATTACTTTGTCTTTTTTTCCAGCTGGTTGTGAAAGATTGTTTTCATCTTTAAATAGGTTTAAAAATTATTGCAAAAATACTATTGGACAAGAGCGCTTAAATGGTCTTTCACTAATGGCCATTGAGACGGGAATGCTAAAAAACCTCATAGCTTCGCCTAACTTTTTCGATAAAGTTAAAAGTATATTCTGTGACAAAATCGCGTAGAATGAACTTTATATGTAAAATAATATAAAGTAACCGCATGTAAGCAAGATTAACATAAAATCAAGCAACCAACGTGAGAGGCAAGTGGACTCACGAAAATCAAGGACCCCGAAGGGATCGTTTTTTTTGCCACATCCACGTCGTTGATCCTGGGTCACGTTAAGCATGGAAATTGGAAGTATTTCTTCTATGAAATTCAATGGAGCTAATAGATCATAGTCATTTTGAGGCACCTTCATGGTTTTATTCGTACTCAGCTCATCAAAAAACATGGGTAAACCAACTGTAACGCTCATTTGAGAGGTACATGGTACACTATATAATTATGTTTTTACTTGAGTGAATGCATTGGCAAAATTTTCACCAGACGCTACTGAATTTTACCAACAACAATCATTTATAATAATTTAATTATTTCCGAAATTTCGAGTAATTTTTAGTTAATATTTCTAAAATTTATTATCTATTTCTTACTTTTAAAGTTTAATAGAAATTGATGCGAAGAACAATTCACTTTGAAAATTTCAATAGAACTAAACACGAAACACTATAAATTAACTATATTAAACGAAATTATGAAAAGTAGTGCCATTGAAGAAGAATACTGTCATTTAGGCCCACTTTTGCTCTTCATTCATACGGTGGTTTATTCACGGCCAATTACACTTTATTTGAACTCTCAATTGAAGTTCGGTTGTTGAAATGTCAGTACAATAGTTTGGAGTAAATAAATCATAGAATCTTAGCCTCTATTTAGACACGAGACCAGAATACCGTAGATTTTTGGGGATATAGAATTGTACTTATTCGACCTAGATTATCGCAGATTAAGGAAAAATTAAAGTCATTTGAAATACAATATATAATATAACCTCTGACTTATAATATTCCGGAATGGATTAAAAAAACACAAAAAATAAATATTTAATTTTCATAAAAACCATTTTAATTATTCAAAATAAGCTCCATCAACTGAAATACATCGATTTTGGCACGTTTAACGAGTGAATTAAATCACTGTTTTATGTCTGTGTGTATGAAATGCTGTTGAGAACGATAGTTGAATACCTTCAACTGATGCAAAACGGCTTCCTTTTCGTATTCAAATGAAGTTTAGGTAATAGAAATTAGTCGCAGTGTGTTAAATTAAGTGAATATGGTCAATGATTAAGCTAAAAAATTTGATTATTATTTCAATTCGGTGCAATTTTTATTCATCATTTAATTGATGTGGAACAAACTTTGAACTGTTGTTACTTACTTACTTACTCAATGGCGATAAAACCCAGGTGCGGTTTTAACCTTCTCCAACTTGACCTATCAATTTTTTCCAATCCCGGATTTTAAGGAACTTTATACCACACTTTACTGTATCTAGCCATCTTGCCATCTTGACTTTCTAACATTCCAAGATGCAAGTTTTAAATCATTGTCCTTAACAAAAATTCAACTCGTTGCCATTTATCGTCTCCGATCCGAGGTCGTGTTGTAGAATTCATAACTGGTAGTATTTCCGGAGTTGGTAGTTAACCATAAGTACAACCTACTTACTCATTCTGTAAATTCGTAGGGAATTTAAAAGGGTATATATCACCTTTCTTCCGAAAACAGTTATAATGGCGCCGCTGATTCGCCGTAATCACCGAATCAAACGAATAAAAAAGTTTTAATCGGATGCTGCTTTAACACAACACCCAATAGTAATTCTCATACACAGCTGCCAGATTGTCCGCGCGGCTACTTATTCTTAATTCGTAGCTAACCCATTATATTATAGGCCGTTCCACTATCCGCAACCTGTGGACACGTTCGGTGGCAACTGGCAAGTATTCTATACCCAACATACCATCCGAACACCGATTGTAGACCAGTTAAAATTTGATGAATTATTTTTTCCAAGCTCAACTTCAATGAATTTCGCTGAAGATTTCTTAGAAATTGATGGTCAGATGGTCGACCTGGACTTTCATCATCACTTATAGATTCTCTGCCTTCCTTACTTACTTACTTACTCCATGGCGTTACAACCCGGGTGCGGTTTTAGCCTTCTCCAACACGCTTTTCCAACCTGACCTATCCGCAGTTAATGTCTTCCAATCCCGAATTTTTAGGATCTTTATATCACAGTTTACTGCATCTAGCCATCTCGCCTTAGGTCTTCCGGCTCTCCTTCTACCTTCTGGTTTACTATTTAACAGTTTTTTCGGCACACACTGCTCCTCCATCCGTACTACGTGTCCAAGCCATCTCAATCTTTTGATTTTGATTGTTTTGACAATTGGTTGGTTGACCGTACAACTTGTCTAATTCAAAATTGTATCTTCGCCTCCAACCATTCTGTTCATTGACGGGACCAAATATGCCACGGAGTACCTTTCGTTCGAAAAGCCTTCCGTGAATTATTTGTGCCGTTTAAAAATTTATGCTTTTAACACACAATTATCAATTTTCACAAAACTAATCACAAAACATAATCATAAAAAAAAACTAAAACTACATTTCGGTTTTAATGGAACAGAAAGTGTATATTTGCCAGTGTGTACATGAATACTGGAATTTTGTATGATTTAATATTTGTGACTAGGGCAAAGTAAAATATATAAATCCTGCTTCAGGATCAACGACATCCAATAAATCGAAACTGGAAAATCTATTGAGAATACATACAATATTCTAAAAATTATTCAGAACTATCCTAAGAAATATTATTATCAATATTTCAGGATGTCCAAAAAATTGTTTGACAATATTTTATCTTTAATAGCACCTGCCTTTATACCTAAGAATTCCAGAGTTGACGTTAGCTCCGCCATTGAAAAATTAGTGTTAACGTTACGGTAAAACCATTAATTTTACAATTATACTTTGATATAAGTTTGTTTTATTTAAATAGATATTGGTTTTCTACTGACGCCAACTTTTCGGATTTGCCACTAAGGTTTTTTAATGATAAATCTGCTGTTACAATATTTGCGTCATATGTGTTAATAGATAATGATTTCAGACGTACACACATATCCAAAAATCAATAACTTTTACATATTTCAAACATCAAATTGTATTAACTCACAGATTATCTCGGGCGCCGACGCGTAGTGGAAAATGCTTTTGGTATATTAGCAGATACATATTTAAAAACCCACTGAAATCTGAAACTGTACAAACAACAAAAACCATATTTGAGATTAAAAATACATACAATTTTTTTATGCGTTTGTTCTCAGCAAATGTTTTTTATTGACGGTCGGAAATCGTTCAGTCGTACCTCGTACGACAATTATTTTGAAATTAATTTTTTCCATAAAAAATGTAATAACTAATTCGATTTCAACGTTGCCACATTTACTATATATACAGATATTTGTCAAAGCTGAACCCATGGAATGTCATCTTATAATAAATGATAATAATAAAAGAATTAAAATAACAACAACATTACGGTCGACGGCGACTGATATGAAACAAATTATTCAAGTTGTTGTTTGCAAAACATTCGGTAACGAAGAAGTAGATTTAATAATAATTTGTTATTCACGTTTAATTATAATCATGCATCATAATCAAGTTAACCAACTAAATTTTTGATCAATATTGTTTATAATCCTTTATAGTAAACAGAACCACAAGGAATTGTTTTGATGTATTTTTATAATAAATTTAAATTATTTGCATCAAATTTAATGTTTCGCTTCAATTTTAAATACATAAACACACCTTTATTTATTTTATAACATTTTGACAGTTTACTTTAACGTATTGTCATCATTATTCGCACAGCCGCACCATGGCATAAAATTCATTTTTTGAAATAAATTTTCTCACAGGTTATTTTTTGAGTTGTTTTTTATATTGTTTTGACCGGTTTGATTCGTTGGTTATGGTTTATTTTGCTTGATTATTATCATTATTTTATTCGTTCTGTATTCTATTTTATTTTGGTGTTTCTTGAAAAGTAAAAGAATTTGTTTTTCTTTAATTTTATTTATTATTATTTAAAAAATAATCTCAAAAGAATAATATTATAAAGAAATGGCGGACGATGGTCATGAAAGAAAACAAGAACTGAAACGTTTGTTAGATGTTGGTGGAAAAATAAGTATAAATAAATAAAGAAACATAAAATTATTGTTTTGATAGGATAAAATAAAATTGAAATTTATTTTTCAGAGGATGGTGTTGAGAATGAACAAATTGGTGTAACATTACAACGTGTGACAAATCTTATGAAAGCGGCAAATAAATTAAATGATGCCTTTCATAAATCTGCTAATGCTCTGGATAATACAAGTGAATTTGTTTTGGATGTCCAATTGTTACATTTAGGACATGAAATTGTAGAAGGAGCCTGTCGCAAATTTGGAACAGACACATTTTCAGAAGAAGAATACGCAAATTCAATTGTAAGTTTATTATTTATTTGTAATTTTATTAAACTTTTTGCCAACGGACGGGGCCGGCAGCAGCAAACAGAATTAATGAAAATTAAAAAATTATTTTCCAATAGAAAAATAAAATACAAAATTCGAATGGAAAATTAGATTGGTCTAAAATAACGGATATTAGTGTTGGAATTGCAAAAACATGCAGCTTTCCACATTCATTTTTCGGTACATTTAAACCCGAACCTGATGGAGACCAAAAAGTGGTTGTTAAAGCGCGTCAAAAACATCCACGATCAGAATTGGTAATTAAAATTTTTTTTTCTTTTCACACTTTATTAGTAAATTTCTTACGTTACAACCGCAGGCAGAAAAAACAGCACCAACCCTTGTGACCCAATTGCCAATGGAAGGAAATAATGCTCAACAATTAACAACAATAATAAATGATATTAATCAAATATATGAAGATAATGATAAAAAACCGATACCATATTATAAATTGATAATTGATCCAAATAATTTTATGAACTCTGTTGAAAATGCATTTCAATTATCATTTTTATTACGTGAAAATTTTATTGCAATTGAATCAAATTCGATGGATAAAAATTTACCATATGTACGACCATTATCAAAACCGGAACGACTGTTAGCTGAAACAAAAGAGACAAAACAAGCAATTAGTACAATAACACCGCAATTGTGTCAGGTAATAAATAATAAAATTTAAATTATACCAATTACAAATTATTGGAAATAGTTTGTGTTTCTAAAAATTCATTCCAATTCAATTTGATATTGTAGAAACTGGCTGAATACTATAATGTTACAACACCTTTATTAAAGGTTGCACGATATGATGATGAAACTTATGAGACTTAAAACATTTCAATTAAACATTAATAACATAATGAAATTGGCTGCAAGTGGGTAAGAGAATTTTTTTATTTTCTTTAAATTGTAATCATTATAAGCGGCTTTCGGTCGCATTCTAATTTAATACATTCACTTAGAGAATTTTTTTTTATTTTATTAACAAAGACACAAAATAACTTTCAAATAAACCTATAATATGTTTGTGTGCATCGAACTCTCGGTGTTCTTGTGGCAAAGTGGCACTGATAGGATTTAATGCATATTAAAATTCATAAAAAGATATAAACTTAAAATATTGATGTTAAATTTAAGTTCAATGATTTGTAGAATTAGGAATTATGTGATAATATTCCTTATGGGGAAGGTTCGACAAAATGTATTCAATACAATTGCTAAACAGCCATTAATTAAATTTTCTTTCATTTTTCTACTTGTTATGTACCAAATGATATGTTCTAATGATTTTTGGAAATAAGTGACACCTTGTGATGTCTTCTGCCGGGTCCTCCCCTAACATCCAAATACTATCAATGGAATTGATTGAGTATCATTTATACAATTATTTTGTATTTTTGAACTGAATTGTTTAATGAAAATATCAAAAGTTTTATGAAACATTGCGTGTTAACAATACTCCAATTCACAGCGGTTGCTTCCATGCCAGCTAAATATTCCCAATAGAATTTTTCGTGTATCAATTATCGGACTATCTTAAATTTTTCCATTTTTTTTTTTTAGTATTTAAGGCTCATTTAAGTTTCACAAATATTCTCAATAGGATTGCTAGAAAATATCATTGATTGAATGACAGGGTTTTTCCTCCAAATAAGTTGATACGTGAGATTAGAACAGATGCGATAGTCAGAAGGAGCAGGTTATGGATAGGTTGGTAGATGCTGCATTTCAGCTCACTCACATTTTGTAGTGCATTTTGTGCCACTTGTGGTGTGGACATTATCATGCAGAATAATCACACATGTTTGGTTCGGCCAAAATTGAATTGCTTGAATTTCACAATACCAGAGTTTTTTTTACAATTTTACCCCTAATTCGTAAGCCAACAATATGCCTTTATTATTCCAAACCTATGGAACCGTTTTATTTTATTTACTTGAACATTTTTTACACGTAATTATTTTAGGTGAAATTCTTTTGTACTGCCTCTAACTCAAAAAAAAATTTAATAAATTGGTTATTAAAATGTGTGAAACAAACCAAATATATATTTTTATAAAATTTATCGCCGCAAATCAATGGGTTTTTCTTTCCCAATGATTGTAACACTTTCTAAATAGGCAGTATGCCAGAACTATTGGCAACCAGTACGTTGGATTATCGCTAATTTTTAATGTATTTCCTGTTTGTCGGGGCAGGTGATCAGTAAATTGTACAATTATATGATATCATTCACTGCAAACGATGTTGGCTGTTGTTGCTATTGGATTAGTTCAGACAGAAAAGAAAGAAAAGTTGTCAAGTTGTGGAAATTTAATGGTTTTTTTAAAATTGTTTCCGTTACGATAATGATAGAAAGCGAAAATAAATGTTGTAGCCATTTTTTGGGAAAATTTAGAATTGCAAAATTTCCATAGAAACCTGGTATTGGTGTACCACTTGTAGAGTTCGTGTTGTATATGCGGTTTTGGTATGGATGAATGATTAAATTAAGTCTTTCATTAGTTTTATTTGAAAATTATTTCTTGTCTTTGCTAATAATATTTTTGTTTGTCAGTTTGTGACAGATTTTTATCCGCACCACATTTATCACCATTAATTTTCTTATTATTTTCCAGATTTCAAAGGATTCCATTTTTATTTTTTAATATTTTTTTTTTCAATAATATAATTTAAAAGACGTTTACTTTTTTCTCCAGTACCTAATTTAAAATACATGAATTATATCTTTTTTTTTTAACGAACATTATATCGAATTTATATTGAATTTAAAAAATGAATTTATATATTTAATTTAATAAAAAATTAAATAAACTATTTTATATGCAAATTTTTTTAACAGTAGTTTTGAAATTTCGTATCGTGGGCGCATAATTCCCAGAAAATTAAACAACTTTTTTTTTTTTTTTTTGCTACATTCGCCTTAATCTTTATTTGGATTCTCACAGAAAAATCACCGCATATTCGTACATAGAATAGAACTTTATTCTGGTTACTTTAATTTGTTATTGCTGTTGTTGGCTAAAATATAAAACGCTAACCATAAGGTAGCCATTGGGAATTTATTAGAACTACTTCTGTCAAAAAGTAAAGCCACATATAAGTCGCACACCAATAAGAAAATTGAAAAACCAAAAATAATGACAACAAATAATATATTAAGTAAGAAAAAGTGGTCACATTTGCAGGCCATTTGGCAGAGATATTTACACTAAACGAAATACATTCAGATATCACGACTTACCATAAATCCAACAGGTTTTGATTAAATAATTGGCGAAATAATAGACAAAATCATTCAACTATAAATCAAGAGTACATCGGATAAATGATAGGATAGAATGATGGAAGTAATCTAAGATGAATGCATCTAATTTCTTAGCTTTCACTCTGTGATCGCAATCAATCTCAACAATCAAATGGGAGGCGATATTGCAATTTTTATAATTAATCACACACACTATTGGTCGGGATTAAATCGATTAGGAAAATTAAGGAACATGACATTTAATATTAAAATTCAATCTTTTAATGTTAAACACAACTTATTATATATCCGTTAAATGCGATATGGCGATACCAGATTATTTAGACGAGGTTTGTATTGTGTTATAAAACTAATTAGTATTAGTGTGTAAATCTTATATTTTTGGTAGAATGCATGTTTTTTATTATGTTTATTAAAGATCTTAGTTATGGATACCATTGATTAATTGTTATTTGAATTGTCAGCGCAGCAGAAAGTTTAACTGTATGAATAATTGTGAAAATATAATAAATGTGTGATGATGGCCAGAATCCAGAGTGTACATGTGCAAAAAAAAGTTGCCTTAATCGTGTTGCACGACATGCAATTGAAATACAAATGAAAGTACTTATAGAACTGCTACTCGTCGTTGTTGGTGTGTACGACGTTGTCATAAATGATATTCCAAATGTGGCGAATATTTTGGTAAATTGAATTATATGCAAAACATACAAACAGCTACATTTGATTTTGAAAGAACTGTTTTGTTAAATGGTAACAATAAAAGTAATTGATATCAAAGAAGGTGTACCGTTGCCAATACGTTTACAGTGAAATGGCATTGTGTTCCATGAATGGTGTACTATTAACAATATGTTTTGAAATTATACTGAATAAAAGTCGTCCATTTAAATTATATTATTTTGGATAATATTGTCAAAACATTTGATCTAGGAGTTTACAATGATCGTAACCTCAAATTTAAATCACATATTGCTTACCATATGTAAATAATAATGCTAATATAGCAATAGGTTTTATTGGTCGTGTGTCTCGTGAATTATCTAGTCCGTATTGCATTCAGTCATATTACTCTACCGATTATGGACTAGCTTGGAATGCATACAAAAAACATTCCAGAGATTTGCGCTTAGAAGTCTTCCTTTTGTGTGATCCGATATGATTGCCAAGTTATAATTACAGACCTTCACTTCTAAATATATCCCACTAGATATATAATGCATTGGTTTGACTTTCATTTTTAATTTTTTTTTCGTAATTTAATATTGATTGTCAGCCGAACTTAATGATTCTTAATAGATTACATTTTAAATTAAATATTAGACACATATTAATTTAAAAAAAAATACGGTCAATGGAATTGTTTTCAATAGAATGATACCGCGTACCAATTATGGATGCTCCCCAGTTCATTAAATTCTATGATGATTCTTTTGTAATGAATAAATTTTTGCTAATGTTAAAAAATCAAAATTTTAAATTGTATTTTTCATTCAATCAAAATTAATGGGTCTTGAATAAATACACCGTCTGTCCCATGATAAACCGAAATGGATATGTAAACCATAGAACATGTGTGAAAATATCTCAATAAACTGTTCAAATTTCATGACATTACATTCGATGGAAACGAAAAAACATTGAAAAAGTACATGATTTTGTAAAATTTGGCAAGAAATCTTCAATCCGAATCATGGAAATGAAACTATTTTATTTAGTACAACTACAACAACAATGAATCGCTGAAATAACTGAAAAAATTTGTCAACTAAAACTGAATTTGAACCTGATGATCAAATCGACTTACAGATGATCAAAAATTGTACCGAATTGTGCATTGCAAAGACTTCATTGACCACTCGATCGACGCAATAAAAACTTCTTGACATCGATTGGTTACATGGAGTTTTCATTATACGCAAGTAAACAATTGTCGAAGTGCTGAGTGACGCGGTCACCAGACAGACCAATGAAATCCGATAAAATTTCATTTAATGAAGTCAATAATTAAAAAACAATGCTGATTTCTTACCAATTCCAAAGGAATTGTTCAATAGGAGTTTCTTCCAAATGGTTCAACGGTTACTGCTAACTATTAGATTTGTGTACTGAATCGTTTACTATATCGAATTTGCGTCGTATTCGTTCTGCGAATATTAAGAACCAGACAATTAGAGATTACTGCGCCAGCACATAGTTTAATTATCACTGAATTTTTAACTAAAATTTACATTATTTTTTTTCCAAAACTTCATTTGGCTATGAACGGAAGTCGTCATGTTGTCAGTTGGAGATATTCAAAAGCCGATGATTTTTATTTTTATGGTTTTTTAATCCATTCCTGTTTGTTATGGACAGAGAGTGTAAATAATATAGATAAACATCCGAGATGAGTTGAAACAATTTTTGGATAACTTATCAACATCATTACCGTCCCGATTATAATAGAAAGTAATATTTATTTTTTTTTTCGATTCTTTACACAATATTTAAATTGCGAATAGCAGCACCACTGGCCATTCTCTGCCAATGTTTAATTATAATAATAATAATATACGTTAATTTTGTATTTTGGTTTAATTAAAAGTTGAAGTGTTTGCCTAACACTCATACTTACACGAAATTTGTTGAGATCTCATTTTGTTTTGTTCATGTAATAAGTGTTATTTTTTGTCGTCGTAAAGGTTCTTTCTGTATGCAATTGATGAATATAAATATATTGGTGCGAGTGGGGAGTGTTGGTTATGTGAGCAGTCAAGATGGATGGACGAGGTTTAGCAAATAAGAAAAACAACATTGTTAATAGTTATGAATGTATTTACTATAATAATTATAAAATATCCTTTTCACATCGCACGAAGTTGGTTACTACACGAAGTACATAATTCGGCCAAAATTTTAGATGTGAATATCGGTCGACGCCATTGATACACACTCCACATCATTGTGGGGTATTGTATCATTCGCGTCGTCAATGTGTCTACTAATATTATTTTCATTTTTATCAAATTACAATATACTTAGATATCACTTTTAATGCAAATTCAACCCAAAACTCTACTGCCGATGTGAACCGCTTATATATAAGCGAATAATGAACGTTGCGAAGTAGTACCTTTTGAGCGATGTAAATAGGATAATAAACTTAATATTAAATGTTTTACTTAATTACATAATTATTACAGTTAAGCCTTCGTATTACGATGAAATATAGGTTTGCGTCCTTCATCTAATTTTAACCAAAACAAATAATAAATAAATAGTAAATGTAATGTATTAACTTCAATATTAATCTTAATTTTAAATTATAAGTTAAGCATAAACAGTTATATGAGCCCATAATTAATAACTAAAGTAATTCATAAATAAATGATAATTGTTAATTTGGTGTTGATTGTTGATTGTTGATTTAATGATAATCTAAAATTTAATGAAAACAATATAAATTAATTTTATTTTTTATAAACAATAACGCAAAATAGTTTGAACAGGATCGAAGAGTAGACTTTTAGCATTGAAATGTATTAAATACAAACGTTAATAATCAAAATATAACTGTATCGATCTAAACAAACAGTTGTTGGAAAGGATCATGGAGAATACGCCACATGCGAAAGAATTTCCAAGTCCAAATTTAAGATCAATTCAGTGGTTGTATTTGCTGAGTGTGGAGGGACGTTAGTCTGAAACAATATGATTGATCGCATTCACTGGCCCGGAAATGGAATTTGTCCTCTAATAAATCAGACAATTTATTCATTTGTATTTGATTATGTTCACCGTCGACAGTCTGACCACGTCCAAGGAATTTTTTTCGTTTAGTATTATCGTAAAGAATCCACTTTTCAGGTCCAGTAATAATTTTATGCAAAATAATTTTGGATTTTTTGAAGCGAAAAAGCAAATTAAAACAAATTGGAACCTATTTTCCTTCTTTCTGGATCTTTCTGGATTGCTTGGAATCGATTTGAAATTGATACTTGAGTAACTCCTAACCGTTTTCCAATTCTTGTTGACTTTGAATTTAGGTTTAGATTGATTAAGTAAAGTATCTTCAAACTGTTTTTCAGGATCTATGGTCAACTTTAAGATTAAAATCACGAAAATTCGTCAGCCAATATCTTACAGTTGCGGCGCACCAACAGAATTATCTTCTAAAAACCAAATTTATAATTTTAGAAATTTCAGGAACATTTTTTCCCAAATTTATAGTATTAAATTTTGTTGTGGAACATCCTTCTCTTACCAAATTTGATACACACACACACTGACGGAACGACAGCTTGTAAATGACTGAAATTTTTGTCATGTCAGTACTGTGTTTCCACTTACTTACTTACTCTTAGTCCATGGCATTACAACCCGGGTGCGGTTTAAGCCTTCTCCAACACGCTTTTCCAACCTGACCTATCCGCAGTTAATGTCTTCCAATCCCGAATTTTAAGGATCTTTATAGCACAGTTTACTGCATCTAGCCATCTCGCCATAGGTATTCCGGCTCTCCTTCTACCCTTTGGTTTACTAATTAACAGTTTTTTCGGCACACGCTCCTCCTCCATGCGTTCTACGCGTCCCAGCCATCTCAATCTATTGATTTTGATTGTTTTGACAATATTTGGTTGACCGTACAACTTGTCTAATTTAAAATTGTATCTTCGCCTCCAACCATTCTGTTCTTTGACGGGACCAAATATGCCACGGAGTACCTTTCGTTCAAAAATCTGAAGTAGTTTCCACTTATATTGATTGAAATATTTTAGAAAATAACGAAGTAACTCGTAAATGTGCGGATGATACTGCAATCATCTAAAATGATGGTTAATGTTAATCAAGAAACAAACAGTTAAGCTTCAAACAGCTATCAATTATATTATTGAAACGACTAATAAGAATTTGCTGATTAGGAAGAACGACAAAAGATTAGAATATATAACATTTTGCAGGAGATACTGGATGCGACAGCCAATTGGGTCCGTTTTTGTCCCCCTACCCAGCAAACTATACTGTTATGTCTTCCATGTACATACTACAAATATCTTCCGAAACTATTCCCAAACAGATTCCCAAAAGCTCAGATTTTAATTAATTTTAATTAATTTTAATTTTTTTAAAATAATTAACTAAATAACTGCCAAATTGATGGAAAAATAATATTATCTGAGCTATTGGTACATGGTATTACCTAAAATTAATCGTATTCGCAACGGATATAATCAACAACCGTTTTTGGCGCAACAGGAATGGTGGCTCCGAAAGTTGGGCCGACTGCTTTAGAAATCTATTATAGGAAACACGCTAGTAAAATTTGTGAAAAATATACAATTTCAAAGTGATTAATGGCATTAATAGCTAAACCATCAATACACGAATTAAAGAATGTTATTCAAAAGCTCAAGTGTTATAATTAGTAAGTTTCCAACTAAAATTCCAAACTTTTACTTACATCATTTATTGTCCACCTCTTGTAGATATTCGTCCAAAACAGAAAATGCTAAATTAATATCTCCAAAATGTCCAATGGTAACAATACAAATAATTTTTTGTTTACAACGATACAATAAAATCAAGAATAATATGTGCAAGTACTTGTAAATGGCATTGATTTGAGCGCATTAATACTGACTACCTGGTTCTGTTGTAAACAATGTGAAATATGATTTGAACAAAAAAATGTAAAATTCGGTTTAATTCTAAATGTTATGTAACGATTTCACTATTGAAATGATACTAGGAGAAAAATTTCAAATTTTCATAGGCCTCTAGGATAACCATTCAAAAAAGTGGCAATTGTAGGAAAAACAAATAAGAAAATAGATTAATGACAATATTATTATTCCCTTTAAATCCTATAATATGCAAGTCCTGTTGTTGTCGTACGGGAAAAGGGATGGAACATAATGAATTTATATTGATTATAGAAATCTGATCAAAAAAAGGGATAAAGGATAAATGCTCGATTACTTTGATTGATAATTTAATAGATGGTTTACAGAATGTGTAAAATATTTACAATATTGAATTTACGAATTTGGTTTTTTTCATGCTCCTGTTCATCCAAATAAGCCGTAAGTATTTTTATAATTTGTTACACAAATTGTAGTTGAACGAAGAATTTCTTTTGTAAAAGCTCAGATTTTGAAAATGCAAAATGAAAATCGGAAACAATTAAATAGCCAATGATAAACAACTTGCAGAATATAAATTAGGTAAACTAATTGTAGTATAGAGAGAACACAATGTGTAAGTGGAATTAAATTAGCTAAAAAATATTTGGATTCAAATAGAATTTTAAGAGTTTTAAATAATGAAAGATATAAAGTTACCACTTCCAGACGAACAAAATAAACTTCTGCAACAGCATTATATTAAAACTCCTATAATATCAAACGTTCTTCATTTACACAATGTAATACAAATCGGAGGACATCTTTGGCATATGATAACATAAAGGAGTATGTGCAAAACTACTATTTAAAAATAGTTTTTCCGGATAAATTATGGAAACTTTGAAATTTGACCAATCCAATTTTCATCTAATTTTGTATGCAAATTATACATTTATTGAAATAGTATCTACCGAACTTCTGTAAAATCGACACTCTTGGCAAATTTATTGACCAAATTCCCGAAATATTGGAACTTAATCAATTGAAGTATATTGGAATTATTATATGTGAATAATGAATTTCTATGGAATTGATATTGAAAATTGGATAAGAATTGGCCAAGTTTAATAGTTTTAAGAAACTGGTACAGGGAAACGGGTTTGGAATGAATTGTCGATTATTACCTTCGTAATTGCTTATATACATAACGTCAATTTTGAAATTTCCAATAATTTAAATAAAGAAACTATGAATCTATATCGATTTTAGTCCAGAACTTCAAAGATAATAATTATTTGAAAAAAATAATTACCCTTAAAATAAATTAGAGGACTTACATTTTTATATAGACTTTATTTCACATTTCTATCCAATCTGATTCCTTTCACATTGCGAAATAAAATTTTGGAAATAGAAAATAGTGGCAGCCATCCAAATCAGGTGAATATGGGGTGAAGGCATAATTTCTCAAAATGCCGTTTATACGATGATACGATGCAGTAAATGTTTTATAACTCCTAAATAATATTCACAAGTGACGAAATCACTTATTTTTTCGATTTTATCTACAATAAACGTCTTCCACATCTTTCAACATAGCCAATGTCTTCACAACCAATCTTATACCACTCCATAAGTTATTGTACGACATACACAATCATCACCAAAAACATTTCCAATCCATTCAAAAGTCGCAAAATGATTTTTTCTAAATTTGAAACAAAATTTAATTGTAGCTCTTTGTACGAACTGCATTTTTGCACCGTTGGTTAAATATAGAATTTCCCATTGAAGTACTTCCAACGTATATTTTACTGATTTTGCAACGTGTGATCGTACTTTATCGTGCAACAAAAACAATCTATGTTGTTTGTTGATTGATATTGGTTACTCATTCAGTGCATGGTTAAAATCGATCAATTGTTGTTGGTAACGTACAGCCGTAATAGTTTCATTTGGTTTTTGGCAGCTCATAGTACACCGCACTCCTTTCTGATCGCATCCATACGCACAACATGATCTTACTGCCATGAATGTTTTTCATTTTGGAATCGATGTTGATGGTTGTTACCCGATGCAGGTACGATTTTTTGCGCTTTGGGGTGTCGCAGTAAATCCACTATTCATCACCAGTTACTATTTGATGCAAATAATACTATCAACTATTTTTAATATTGATATCAGTCAGTTCATGTGGCATACATTTTTTTTCTTTATTAATCTTTCCCATGGCATGTAAACTTTTACATGTAGCGCTACTTATAACTTGCATGATATTTAATGCTTCTGCAAGTTCTGTTAATGTCTGTTCTTTGTCTTCCCCATTAAAATCACCACTTATAAATCTTCTAATTCAGTATTCACACATGTTTTGATTGACGGACCAAAATCACCATAAATATCACAGATATTTGTGTGAACTTCAGCCACTGATTTCAGCAACTGATTTTAATAATACGAATCCTACTAAAAATTGCAGTTATGTTGATCAATCTCAAATGAAGTATAACATTTTAAATTAGAACGGTGATGTGAATTAAAACCGAAACTACAACCAACTAAATTTCGACACTCAAAACTAAATCAAACTACCAATATTATCATAAATATTAATGACACAATATGTTAAGTATTAAATAAATATAACATTACCTGGAATTATTTCAAAATCTGGATATTTTTATGATAACACGACCAATAATTAATTTTTTAATTTAATTAATTTCATAGCATTAAAATTGTTTTAAAATTTATATTAATAATTAAAGTTAATACTAAATAATTATTTTTCCGAAAAAAAAACATGATAAATATTGTACAGGATGTTCGCCGAAAAGGTGCACTACTTTGATCTGGTTCCATTTTTGGGAAACATGAATTATTTTAATTCCTATTTGGCAATCATAAAGTATAGACGTGAAAAATTTATTATGGAAAAATAGTCGATAAACGTGTTTTCAACAATTATTATGATTACGTGAAATTTTGGCTATAAATAATGTGGGTTCAAAACAATTTAACATTCTCAATTGGCCACCGTGCTCAAATAATTGGAATTGAGACTGAACCACTGTGTGGTAAATGATGCATTAAGATTTGCATTTGTATCCATATAAAATTCAATTGACACAAGACCATCAACCACACAAAACCATTTACGACGCTGTAAATATGTCAAATTCGATGGTATAGGTTGCTCATGATAACCATAATATTTATGAAAAAATTACAATTAGTGATGACACAGCGTATTTCCATTTAAATGGATAAGTTATAGTAAACAAAATAGTTGTTTCATGGTGAGCAGCAATCTTCGAATTGATTATCAGTCACCTAGCGCATCCATTAAAAGTGACATTATGGTACGCTATGCGATATGGATGAAAATCAGTTTTGCCCATACTTTTTTGAAGATGAACGTGACGTTACGGTTATTGTTACTGGAGAACGTTATCGTAACTAGATTAGATACATTTTAACACCAAAATTACTGAGGGATATGTTTCCACAACTAATTATCGCCAGATATTGTGATGCCGATTGACCTACACGGTCGCCGAATTTAACAGCTCCGAGTTTTTTTTTTTTTTTTTAAAGACAAGATTTTTGCCAACAAAGCTGAACCACTTTAGTGACTTAAACAATACTCAATAAAACATTTATCACAATAAAACACTTCCGTAAAGTTTATACAAAATAATAAAGTGGTAAACCTTCTCGCCGAACACTCTGTTAAAAAAAAAAACAAAACAAAACAAAAAATGTTGATTGAAGTTATTATTACAATATAATGTTGATTGTTGATAAAATGTTGATCGATTTCCATGGTGTTGATTGCATTGATAATTTTTGTAAATGTTTTTTTTTATATAATTTTGTCATAACCAAATATTATTGGGCTCATATAAATTAAAAATTATGTTATAAGGGAGTCTCAAAATTCACGCAAGTTTTGAATTTTGCATCATATTAATACCGGACAGGTAAAGTGTTTTCAACAAAATACAAAAAAACAGAGAAGGTTTCATCGTACCATTCTTATTCGAAAATGTGGCTGGTCAGGCACTATCTGTTACGCGACATGATAATCCAGTTTTTAGTGCCACATACTTTATGAATCAATTAAAAATGTACAATTTTTTTGGTTTTATATCCAAATTAATTCTTGCGTGAATTTTGTGACACCCTAATTTTGAAAAAATAAGTCATTCATTGGATGGGATTTCATCATATTATCTTACTATATGTTCGAACTATTTTCACATCATCCGGTGATTCTATACGTCTTTTTACTAAAGCAACTCTTGTTATTGGTGTTTTACAAACTTGTTCGATTTTTATTTTATAATTTCTTATTGGATCTGTTGCCGAAATTTTGTATGCATTTTTATTTGGCGTTTGTTGGTCCCTAAAAAGGTAAAAGTATAAAATAATATCATAAATAAATATCTAAATTATTGTTTCATTGAAAGTCAATTGCACATCGACAATTTAGTCGACAATCAATTGACCTGAATTATTTTTAGTCCCATCTAATTAGAACATTTTTTTTTTTTGTGAAATGCAGCACACTTTTGATAGCTATTATTTCCAACTTCAAAAAATACTGTGTCACTTAGGGATCAAATACCATATTATAAATTTAAATGGAATGTCATGTTTTTTAGGGATCGTTACCGCCTTCAACATCTAATACAGGCAACGAAATATTACATATATAAAATAAAATCAATAGTTTTATGAAAAGGATATTTAATTAAACACCTATAATTTTATAATTTCATATAGCCAGGCATAGCTTCCGGAATAATTTCCAAGCTACTGTACAATTTGGCCATTTCTCATTAGATTTTGCTCAAATTTAGTATACACATTCAAATTGGGATTATATGAAGAAATTATGAAAAATCGATAATCAGAACAATATTCTAGGTCGTTCTCCAATAACCTGGCCCATTTGACTATTTCTTATCCGATTTTGATGAATTTTAATGTGTAGATTTAAGGAGGTCGGGAAAAATCAATCCAGTTTTCCTGATGAGCGTTAAATATCCTGGTTAAATTGGAGATTTCTTATCTAATTTAGATGAAATTTAGTACATAAGTGTGAAATGTGATCATATGAAGAGTTCCTAAGAAAGTTAGAGAAAATCCTCAAATTAAATTAACCAGAGTCGAAATTATGTAAAGTGATAAGTGACCATTATCTTGTCATCAACCAAAATCGTTGCATCACTTTAGGCGATCATCTTTAAAGTCACCTAAATTTAAGTTTAGCCGTAACGGCCATGCAGTCAATAGTGTTTAACATTTGGTAATTTTATGGAATATAAATATTTTTTTATAATACGGGCTAAAGTGTAATTTAGTGGCGCATCATTTGAGTAAAGTGAGGGGTGCAGAAATCGGTAAAGGTAATTTTCTACCGAAATTTAAACCTCACGCTGGTTGGTTGGAGAAGGGGTTCATATTTATTTACGAAAATATAAAAAGTTTGATATCAAACACTTTTCTCGTTGACTCATTACGACAATGGATTAAATCCTCCGCGTGATAATCAACAGTAAAATGCGTCTAACACCTTTCTACATTTTCTCGGTGCCTGGCTACGCTACGGTAGCAATTCTTTTTATATGTTCCCAAACAAATTTGAACCGCCTTCCCCATCCTAGAGGCGGCGGTGTGATGTAAATTAGCTCGAATTATAGCGTTAATAAAAAAATTGTATTATTATTTATTTCTGTTTCGATTGAATTGTATTCTTTGACGACATAGGAACACATTGGTTAACGATTTGATGGTTACCTGCGATAACAAAATTTTACAAACAAAAAACAATTACAACTTTACGAATTAAAAATTAATTTGTAAACAATTTAAAAAATTTGCGGTATTGAATGTAGCAAATATTTTATCATAATTTATTTTTTTATCACAATTTTAAGAAAAAAATCTATTGCTAATTGCCTTAAGAAAATTGTTAAAATATATTGCTATGCCATACTTAAAAACGTAACTATAAATATTTGATAAAATATATATTTTTTCCTTAATGTTCCATTTAAAATGTTAACAGAAATTGCAAAAAATGGAGAGACCAAAATCGACCGAAAAACGGCTTGTTTCGTCGCAACCCCAATCTTATCCCAATTGGTTCCGATCATATGTCTGCGTCATAAGCTATTGTTTTGTGAAGTTTGTAGTTGAGCCCTCTTTTGGTTCCTGCGATATGCGGGTTAGAAATTCCCCCATAGACAGAAATGCAAATCCTCAGAAATATAGAAGCATCCACTGAAATATACGAATGTATAACCTCTACAACGGAGAATAATGTTTACCGAAACTTGGCTAAGAGTTAGTTATTGCTTTGGAACAACAGCGCCAGTTGGGGGTAGCGGGAATACTTTTAATATAAGGATTTTCGATTTCATACTAAAATATCATTTAGTGGACAAGGCACAATCAATTAATTCATAATCTATATTTCTAATCCGCATATCTTAGCAACCAAAAGTAGACTCAACTCCAAACTTCACAAAACAATAGCTTATCACTCAGATTTATGATCAGAAGCAATTGGTAGAATATTGGGGTTGCGACGAAACCCCCCGTTTCATTCTTTATTCTTGCATTTAATATGCAAAACTAAATATTTTTCTTCAATTTAATTTATAACAATAAAAGGATGTCTTTTGCCCAAAAAAAAAAAAATATATCTAACCTCATGCACAAAACGAAACTATTATTATTATTATTTAATTATTTGTTATCTATTTTTCATTAAATTCTAAGTGCACCTAATTTTCTTTTTACACATGATTGATAAGTTCCCAAAAAAATGCGTATAAGAAATGATAGTGGCGGAATGGAAATATAATAGTAGATTGGTTCCAGACCTGAAAAAGCAACTGAAAAGTACCAATAAACAATATTAAAAAAAAATTCTTGTTGGAGTTAACTTAAGAATTTATTTTCCATGTTCATACACATTTTAATTCATTGAATTCATATTTATTATGATTGGAAGAAAAGAAAATACATAATATCTGATAATAAACGCATATGTTTGCGTAAGACTGCCATATCACTGCTATCACTAGAACAATTGTTATGCATCATCTTGTGAAATTATTTCTGTAGCATAATCTCTAATCGCCTGTGTTGATAATTTAGTAAAAAATTCACAAAAAAACATTTAAAAATTAAAAGGAAATTTGTGTAAAAAGAGAATTGGGTGCACCTACATTTTTATGACTTATTCATAAAATGTGTTCAACAATTTTACAATTTTACAAATAAAAATGCTAGACAAAGACACACACAGCTACAAAAATTTGAGATAACATGAAAGTGATTACAAAAAGTAGGTGACCGTAAAATAAACACCAAAAAGTGACATATGGCATTAAACAATTCCATTTTAGACGAAAGTGTTGGTGATTGATAGTCACTTAACCCCTTACACGATTTTCCTTTATTCCCCTTCATTTTAAAATCAAGATTATTATACATTTTAAAATGTGAAAAAAATAAAATTTTTCGCACAAATTTCTCTCGATAAAAAAAAGGTTAGGTTAAGATAAATATTTTTTTAATAATTTTATCATTAGTTTTAAATTTTTTAATTTTAAAATATAATAATTTACTTACATTATTCTGAATATTAATTTTTTGATGATTATTTTTGCTTATCCTGTCCTTTCCGAAATATACAGCTCTTAAATAAAATGTATCACCTATATTTTACATGTGGTTCAATTTTATATTCAATCATCAATGTTAATATTTAACGAAGTTATATGGTATAAAATTTTGATATTTGTACGATTAAATATGGTATAAATTTTTGACATTTCCAATCGTTGAAATGGTATAAATTGTTGACATTTGAAAGAGTAGGAGTATGGTATACATTTTTACATTTCAACGAATACGATGTTGGCCAGCCGAGCCGGCTTTATTAATAATATGCATATTTTAAAATCAATTTTAACTCTATATGGTCAAAGCTACCAGGAGTATAAATTAATAAATAATAATAATAATAATAAAATCAATTTAATACATGGGACTTAAATTATTTATGGGAAATACTAAACTAAAGGACAGCGCACAATTAAGTTTGACAAAAACTAATTTTTATTAATTTGTCTTCGTAATAACATTGTGAATATATTTATCATATATTTAAGTCATTTTATTTGTTTGATCCTACGCCATATTACTAATTGTTTTATTATAAAATTTACTTACTATTAAGTAATTGAAAACATATATTTTTAACTAAATATTTTTTAATGACAAACAATTTGAGAATATTTTTCAAGAAAAACAATTATTATCGTATTTAAAATTAAAATTATTATAATTAATTTTAATTCCATATAAAGGACTGCTCTCAGAGGTTGTTACGTATGAAATGTCGGGTGTTTATTGTACATTTAAATAAGTAAAAACCATTATAATCAACACATTTTTTTGCCAACGTGTTACCACTTTCATAAAAATTTGGTTCGCTGTGGTGTCTATGAAAAACTGAAAGTCATTTTTGATCTGCTCTAGTTTGGGTGAACTTTTTAACACTTTTTAACACGGAAAGTTGTTAAAATGTTTAAAAAAATAATAACCAATTGAAAATATAAGGTTGTCAAATATCTCCCTTCCGTCTTTTTGTCTTTTTAATTTCGCGGCTATGTACAAAGCGCTACAGAGCTCGTATCTGGCAACACTGTACATAATTTGAAAGCTCTTGACATAACAAACAAAACGACGCTATGTATGATTAGTTTGGATATTGCGTTCAACAGTTATAGACGTGTAAACATGGAGTTCACTAACGCCGAAATTCGCGCTATTTTAAAGTTTTCCTTCGTTAAAGGCAAATCCGCTAGAGAAACGTTCCGTGAGATTAATGGTGTTTTGGGGGATGGTACTCTATCACTTCGAACCGCGGAGGAATGGTTTCGACGATTCAGAGCCGGTGAAAACGACACCATGGATAAGCCAGCCGGCGGAAGACCTGTGACGACAAATACCGATCAAATCATGGAATACATCGAGTTAGACCGGCATGTGGCATCTCGTGACATCGCCCAGGAGATGGGAGTTAGTCACCAAACCATTTTAAACCATCTGCAGAAGGCTGGATACAAAAAAAAGCTTGATGTTTGGGTGCCACATGAATTAACAGTGAAAAATCTAATGGACCGAATTTCCATTTGCGAAATGCTGCTGAAACGGAACGAACTCGACCCATTCTTGAAGCGGATGGTGACTGGCGACGAAAAATGGATCACATACGACAATATCAAGCGAAAACGGTCGTGGTCGCAGGCCGGTGAATCGTCCCAAACAGTGGCCAAGCCGGGATTGACGGCCAGGAAGGTTTTGCTGTGTGTTTGGTGGGATTGGAAGGGAATCATCCACTATGAGCTGCTCCCATATGGCCAGACGCTTAATTCTACCATCTACTGCGAACAACTGGACCGCTTGAAGCAGGCGATCGACCAGAAGCGTCCAGAATTGGCCAAAAGGAAGGGTGTAGTGTTCCACCAGGACAACGCCAGACCACACACTTCGTTGATGACTCGTCAGAAGCTACGGGAGCTCGGATGGGAGGTTTTATCGCATCCACCATATAGCCCGGACATAGCGCCAAGTGATTACCACCTGTTCCTGTCCATGGCGAACGCCCTTGGTGGTGTAAAGTTGATCTCAAAAGAGGCTTGTGAAAAGTGGCTGTCCGAGTTCTTCGCAAATAAGGAGGGGGGCTTCTACGAGGGAGGTATTATGAAGTTGCAGTCTAGATGGAAACAGATTATCGAACAAAACGGCGCATATTTGAACTAAATCCGATTACTGTAACACTTTTTATAAAGCATTGAATAAAGAGCAAAAAGGCGGAAGGGAGATAGTTGACAACCTTATATGTCCGGTGAATTATGGTGGATGTGGTAGAATCTCGTATTTTAATTCGACCAACTTGCTGGCGACGATCACTGATATAGGTGGTTGTGTGTTATCTGGGAAGCAAAATTAGTTGTTTTCGATTGACCAGTGTCCGCTTCATTTGACGTAATTTTTTATGCATAACTTCAATTTCTGTACTTCTATACTGCTGTTATTGTAGCGCCAGCATTTAAAAATTTATAATGAATTATTCTGGCCATAGACCACCAAACAGTATTCATTACCTGTTTAGAATGTAGCAAGGTGCTATTGGTGTTATTTTTGGACTTTCATATCTGCATCTAAAGCTAAACATTGCGCTGCACGACGCCTATTGCTATAAAGGCTCCATATTTCATCACCGGTAATGATTCTGTTCAAAAATGGTTCTCTTTTATTTCTTAGAAGCAGAAGGAACTGCATATTTCTAAACGATGGTTTTTTTGCTTTTCGTTCGGTTCGGACGGAACCCAATAATCCAACTTTTTCATTTAGATAATGGTTGAGAGGTGACGTACTAACTCCTAATACTTGTGCAACTTCTCGAACAGTAGTGTAACTTCGGTCTTTTACGTGTTTCATTTTCAAGACAACATTCGCAAATTTTTCAAAACCAACAGTGACTTCACCCTAATGCAGCATTAATGTTTCGAGCCGCTACTGATCCGCTATGACCACTTATGAATTCATAAAGTAAAATAACACTTAAATCGTGAGAATTCATGTTTTGGATTCAGAGTTTGAAAAGTTAAAATAAAAATTATGCATAAAACTTTTATGATGATAAGAAAGAGTCAGTACTAAACTTTAGAATAACATATAATTTTCATACAATTCATAAATATAAGGTTGTCAAATATCTCCCTTCCGCCTTTTTGTCTTTTTAATTTCGCGGCTATGTACAAAGCGCTACAGAGCTCGTATCTGGCAACACTGTACATAATTTGAAAGCTCTTGACATAACAAACAAAACGACGCTATGTATGATTAGTTTGGATATTGCGTTCAACAGTTATAGACGTGTAAACATGGAGTTCACTAACGCCGAAATTCGCGCTATTTTAAAGTTTTCCTTCGTTAAAGGCAAATCCGCTAGAGAAACGTTCCGTGAGATTAATGGTGTTTTGGGGGATGGTACTCTATCACTTCGAACCGCGGAGGAATGGTTTCGACGATTCAGAGCCGGTGAAAACGACACCATGGATAAGCCAGCCGGCGGAAGACCTGTGACGACAAATACCGATCAAATCATGGAATACATCGAGTTAGACCGGCATGTGGCATCTCGTGACATCGCCCAGGAGATGGGAGTTAGTCACCAAACCATTTTAAACCATCTGCAGAAGGCTGGATACAAAAAAAAGCTTGATGTTTGGGTGCCACATGAATTAACAGTGAAAAATCTAATGGACCGAATTTCCATTTGCGAAATGCTGCTGAAACGGAACGAACTCGACCCATTCTTGAAGCGGATGGTGACTGGCGACGAAAAATGGATCACATACGACAATATCAAGCGAAAACGGTCGTGGTCGCAGGCCGGTGAATCGTCCCAAACAGTGGCCAAGCCGGGATTGACGGCCAGGAAGGTTTTGCTGTGTGTTTGGTGGGATTGGAAGGGAATCATCCACTATGAGCTGCTCCCATATGGCCAGACGCTTAATTCTACCATCTACTGCGAACAACTGGACCGCTTGAAGCAGGCGATCGACCAGAAGCGTCCAGAATTGGCCAAAAGGAAGGGTGTAGTGTTCCACCAGGACAACGCCAGACCACACACTTCGTTGATGACTCGTCAGAAGCTACGGGAGCTCGGATGGGAGGTTTTATCGCATCCACCATATAGCCCGGACATAGCGCCAAGTGATTACCACCTGTTCCTGTCCATGGCGAACGCCCTTGGTGGTGTAAAGTTGATCTCAAAAGAGGCTTGTGAAAAGTGGCTGTCCGAGTTCTTCGCAAATAAGGAGGGGGGCTTCTACGAGGGAGGTATTATGAAGTTGCAGTCTAGATGGAAACAGATTATCGAACAAAACGGCGCATATTTGAACTAAATCCGATTACTGTAACACTTTTTATAAAGCATTGAATAAAGAGCAAAAAGGCGGAAGGGAGATAGTTGACAACCTAATATTTATTAAAGCAAAAGATTAACAAAGTAGTTTTAAAAAAATCCAACATTTCATATGTAACAACCTAATAATTATCAGTATTTCTTATATATTAATGGTGACTTCTTTTGCTCTAATCAGATATCTATCGAATTGCCGAAAATGAAGATTTTACGTTCATTATCTACATTTAGGACTAAATAAATTTTTTGTTCTCGTGTCCGTTTTCTGTACACAGATCAAAATTATTTAATCGACGAATTTTGTGAAATCATTTTAGATCAATTTTTGTAAATTTATGATATGTACACAAGCAATAGATAAGAATCATATCAACGCTGTTCCAATAGAAAAATTGCAATTAAAAGTAATATATTCCGTTGACATGGAGCCAAAAAGAAAAGAGTTTGTGCGTTCGTTCTCAGCACAGATTGTTAAATCTATGAAGCAAGATAATGAACTTGCTTATACATATAAGGATAAAGAAGAGCCGGGCGACCTGAGGCTACATGGTTAGATGCAGTAAAGTGTGACATTAACATCCTTAAAATTCGGAAATGAATGAAGTTAGATCCGGTTGGAAAAACGTGTTACAGAAGGTTAATAGTGCAACTGGCTTATAATGCCATAAATACGAGTCAGTAAGTGATAATATTTCAAAAACGATTCTGAACTACATGCTTCATCTATTGGTGCATTATTTTGTTTAAATTTCTTACATTTACAATATATCACAACCTCGTGCGATAAGAACTTTAACCATTAGAACGTCTTCATTGTTTTTATTACCATATGAAAAAAAAGAGCAGTCATTATTTAATTGCATTTAAATCGATATGATTTCGTTTGCAAAGCAATTTTACAATTTCTAAATTATATTATTTGCATGCATCTGATGAAGTGATGTCAAATTATATTTGTATTCCTTGGCATTTAAATTAATGTATCGTAACTGCAATAAATATTCAAGTGTTAATTGGCTATTATTTTAAGACGCTACAATTTAATGGAATAAACCCGATTGATTTATGGTCCAATATCAATTAATAGGCCGATGCAACCAAAACTAATATCATAGTAATACTAACTTTGATCATTTCATTCCAATTAAATTTTTATCATCTTAAAAACAATTTGTCATAATTTTATTTTTGCACGAAAAACAATATATGGACCGCCTGACTCTTATCTCCAACTTTATAAATTATTGTAACACTACGGTTTCAAAAGTTATAGATTTTCAGAAAATGTTAAATGTTTTGTACAATTTCCAGTGAATAAATAAATTATGTTGAAAAGAATACATCTTTAATATTTTTATTATTGCTAGAATCTGGCCAAAATCACAGTTGCACAATTGATTAACAAACTGCTCTAAATAAATTTTCAACAAAATTAATCCTGTACTAGTGCAATTAATTTATTGATCCGAAATTATTATAGCACAGATAATGCGGTCTATTAAAAACAACATGTGAATGGCATAAATATTGTTATAAAAAGGGATCACGTGTGACTCAAATAAATGTCACCCTGAGTCAATATCAACGGGATGGTCATCCATTTCGGTGATTTGATCAATGGCATCAGTCAGAATTGATAAGGAAACAGCAAAATTGCCAAAATTTTTGATAGTTTTGTACTCGTCAATTATTTATTGATTCTACGAATGAATGATTAAATATTTCATAATTATTTAGGAAAAAATGGATGGATGAAAACATCAAAAATCGGTTGAACCACAATCTATTGCTTCTGGGTTTTCAGTAGTTTTAACATATTCTATTAAATTTTAATTAGATAATAACGGATGGCGCAACATTTTCCATTTGATGGAAAATGTATTAATCAAATCTTTTCGAATTGCACCAAATGTGTCGTTTATAATCGCTTTCTGTCCGCCAATCGAGAATATTCCATTATTTCACTATTCAAATAATATAATTAATTTATCTTATGACAAAAAACAATTATTTTTATAAATTTGTTAGATTTTTTTATTCATTTACAACAATCAAATAACCAAACATTCAATAATTTTATTCGAAATATATTTTTTGAAAAAAAATTAAAGCCAATTAATATAATAATTAACTTAATACACACACAACACACACACACATACATACGCAAACAAATTAAAAATAGAAATTAAGATTAAGTTCTAAAGTACGATACTAAAAGTTTGCTAAAAATTTATATTAAATTAGGAATTAAAAGAGAGTTTTTTTGTTAACATTTAATAACACAAGCAATGATTTAGCAAATATTTTATCGAATTTTGATTAGTAAAGTTTTTATTTAAATTCGGTTGCGATAATAAGAATTGCACAATTTCAAGCGATTCATGTTTACAAGCTTCGTCTATTGGGGCTTTTTTTTCTAAATTTCTTAAATTTATATCACAACCTTTTGCAATAAGAAATTTAACAATTTCAATATTTTTGGGTCTACCGCATGCCACAAAAAGAGCGGTATTACCGTCACAATCTGTTGTATTTAATTCTATATCATTTCGACGGCAAAGCATTTGAATAATATTAAAATTTGAACTCACACATGCAGAATGAAGAGGTGTCCATTTACATATGTTTTCTGCGGCATTTACATTAATTTGAGGTAAACGCAATAAATATTCACATATAGAAAATTTATTTGTTAAAATGCAATAATGCAAAGCCGTATGGCCATTTACATCTGTATCATTAATATCTGCTCCAATATTAATAAATATTTTTATAGCGTTTACATCATCCATAAAACATGCCGTTTTAATCGAATTCACAATTAAGTCATCTTTTGTATTTAGATCAATATCAAGCATATGGCTTGTTAACAATCCTAATAGAAGATAATTTTTATTTTTTATTGCCACTAATGATGCTGTCTCACCATAAGCATTTTTACTTTTAACATCGGCACCTTGGGATAAGCATCTATTAACCTTGAATAAGTTATTTACTGCAACTGCTTCATGAAGCTTTGTATTTATAGATTCTTGATAAAAATAATTATTATTATTATTATTATTATTATTATTATTATTATAATTAATAGTTACTATTATCAGTAGAAGAAGAAAGTTGCTCCATTATTTATTTGATGAATTTTGTACTTTTCGATTGATTGATAAATCAAAAAATAACATTAAATTAACAGTAAGACTGTGTACATCAAAAATCTTATACACAATGAAAAGCTAATTGAATGATCCTCGGCTCTAATGTTTGATGACATTGACATTTAAATAGTGGTGCGAGTTCTAAAAGTCAATATTTAAATAAATTAGGTTGTTACATATGAAATGACGGGCGATTTTTTATTGTAAATTTAAATACGGATAATTTAATTTTTTTAAAAACTATTTTATTAATCAAAATAAAAACCATCACAATCAAGAAATTTTTGTACCACTAGTGTTACTAGTTTTTGGATACAACTTTCATAAAAATATGACCTGTCTGGTGTTTATGAAAGATTGAAAGTCATTTTTGATGTGCTCTAGATTGGTGCATTTTTTTTACACGGGAAATTTACTGCATATTTAAGTTATACATTGCTTCACTTTTGTATCCATAACTATCAAGATATATTAATTATTTGAACAACAAAAAAAATGATTACCATAAACTAAATTAGAGGACTTAAACTTTGATACAGACTTTATTACACATTTCTATACCATCTGGTTGGTTAAAATATAAATAAATTAAAGTCTGTTTAAATTTTCCCTTAAATTATATGCGGTTTTGGTTTTTGTAAGCGGTTACGTAACTAGCGCACAATTCAATGCGGATAATTTGTACTAGGTGTCTAATTTTTTGAAAATTTTATTATATTTTTGACTTTTTATAAATTTTATCAGATTGATGGTATACACAAAAGCCATGAAATAGACTAATAAATATCCATTCGATGCATGTCTAAACCATAGCGCGAAACTAACATTGCTAAAAGGTAATTGATGGATTTCTTGTCTGAAAGATTTCTCGTCTCTTTTGCGGTGATCCATACATCGACCCAAATTTAAAATGCTTTCGTCATGAAGGGTTTACTGATTCAACCGGCCTTTGATAATGTGATAATGTGAATGAGCTATGTCTGATGAACACGACGCGTGGGATAAAATTCCTCAATTCTGTCCTTGTGAATAGTTTTCAAACCACATTTGCAGTATGAGGTTTGGCATATTGACATGTTAAAATATTTATTTATTTTTTCGTTTATTCACCCATTCTGATCATTTTTCCGTCTCTGCTAGCTGCAAATGCATTAGTTGTCGTCGGTAGACATCACCGGTGATAATTTCTTCAGTACGTTCCAACAATTCATATAATACACAACACCTTTTTGATGACACCAAATACGGAGCATAATTTTATTAGCATGAATATTTCATTTTGGCTGTGATTGACCAGATGCGTCAGGCTGTAGCCAAACAATTTTACGTTTATGATTCTCATTGTGAATCCATTTTTCAACCACAGTAACATTTGGATACAGAAAATGCTTTCTTTGCTGTTTGTTCAAGTGATTTTTTTTTTTTGTATTTCTGTCAATTGTGTTTAACAATTATCTTTGTTCAGCAAATTGTTGTAATTCTGCATCTTCGCATGTTCTTTTGCTGTCCCGGAAGTCGGGCGTCGTCAATATTAAAAAAAATACCATGCTTTGAATTGTCTAAACTATCTTCTCCACGTACTATATCATTTAGAGCATGTTCACCATAAGTGTATTGCAGCATTCGATGACTTTCAATAGCGGCTTTTTATAAATGAATAGAAAATAACAAATGCTTCCCGGTACACAAAATTTTTCATTTTCCTGCAAATAAAAAATAAAGTTATTTTTACATTAATCAAATGTCATATACTACGTTTTGAGGGTAATATAGAGATTTTTCAAATACACGTAATACATACATTATGAGTTACACTCCCGTATAACCTTTTTGTGCCCGTATAGGTAAATGTGCTCTACATGTGTCTCCGTAGTGCCTGTTTTACAAAAACATACTAATTGCACAAGTGTAGGCTTTGTGCACCTATCCAAAGACATCATACAGGCACAAGTGCTCGTATTGTGCCCCGTTTGTTCAAGGACACATTCTAGGCACTAGTGTACGTGTTTTGCATCTATCCATAGACACCATACAGGCACATGTGTTCGTAAACCACTATGTGATATACACGAATCTGTATAAAAATAATAACAAAAATAAATTATAGACGATATGTCATCCGAATTCCGAATTACAAGGAACACGATTCAATGAGAACACATTTTTAAACTAACATTTCTATTGTATTTAGGATGTATTTAAAGTTATTTTACTTGGATTATAGTTAAATCAAATGTACGACAGTGCTAAAAGTATCTCATAAATTTTTGTAATAAACTCATTGAAACTACCACTATAATTTTACTTAAACCAAATTTCAACCAAATACATCAGCAGATCAGTCAGTATGAGTGTTGAATGGGTAAGCAATTTGTAGTAACTTCATAGGAAATACTTGCACAATCCCATTGTGAATCTAATTCCCAGAACTTTATAAAAAAAAATACCGATATAACACCAATTTTGATCTACATACGAAATTTCATTAAAATTATGTGGGAAATACCAGAGTTAATAATTTATAGAGTTTTCCTAATCATTATTATAATGTCTAACATTAACCTAAAACTATACTTTCAACATTTTACTGAAATCAATTAAGAAATGTTAATAATTCAAATGGTCCTTTTGTTTATGGATTATTATGTATAGAGTTTCGTACCGCCAGAGAGTCTACTGTATTTAAATATCCTAATAAATCCAATTGTATTATTATTTATATTACGTTGACTGATTGACTATTTAACGTAACGCACCCAATTACAGCTTTGTGCATTTAGTCGTGATTGTTCATTTAATCTATCACATCTTGTCAACGATCAGAATACGTACAGAAAAAAGTGAATATCATTTTCACCGTGCATCAAGAAATTCTTTCTTAAAATAATAATCGGATTAATATTGAATTGGACACACCATTGGAAAAGTTATCAGCTAAAATAATTCGAAGGTTTCTGTACTGGATCTGATCACATTAAAATGTAACACAATTTCATCATTATTTTGAAAGGGTTTAACAAAAATACTACTACTATTAAAAAATACATATTTCACTTACATTTCTGGAATTGATTTACATTTAATATTTTACATTCCATCACTAGGATCTAAATCTGGACTGTATCTGGTGGATGTGCAGCAATTTCGTAGCGTAATTCAATCAATTATATTGTTGTTAAATCTGATGTGTGTGTGCGTGTGTGTGTGTGTGTGACGGTGCATTATCTTGATGATAAACCACTTTTTTCGTTTGCTAATTGTGATCGTTTTATTTTAATTTTCGTCATCCAATCGCGCCGATAATGGCTACAATAATATTCCCTATTTATTGTATTTCCGTTTGAAAGGCAATCAATGAATAGTCTACGATGTACATCCCAAAAAACCGTGGCCATAACCTTTTCTGCTAATTTTTCCGTTTTATCCTGCTTTGGTGCACTTCCACAAACTTCTTTCTAACCATTGTTTCGATTGATTTTTTTCCTGGTATGTAGTGATTAATCCATGTCACATCAACAGTTATGAATCTTTTATATTATGCTGACTTATAGCCAACGTGTCCAACAAATTATATTTTGTCGTACGATGTTAACCAACGCGCGGCACTCATCTTGCACATTGCGTTTTCATATTCAATTCCTCTTGTAATAATCCTATTAATACTATCATTTGATATTCTGAACATCTAAGTAAGCTCTTGAATTTTTTTTTTCGACGATCATTTGTCACTGCCCCGCATATACTTTTCTTACTAGCAACAATGAATGTTGCTGTTTTTGGTCTTCCTTAGTGTCCAGATTTAAATTCAGCTACCCAAACGCGAATGGTTTCGTATGATGGTGATATAAACTACGTAAAATATTATCCATAATCATTTTCATATCTGTCACTGAAAACCCTTTACGAAAAAAGCGGTAATAAATTGCACCACAAACTTGTATATTTATCCATTGTCTGAAAAATACATAAATGAAATTATTCAATTGCTTGTAAATAATAAACTACTTGATCGATTGGATGGAAAATTTACATAATGCCTTTTAAAGGAATATTGTTTCCAATGGCAACGGTAAAAATTTAAAATAATAGTTGTTGTTTCAGGAAATATATCGAACAACCCTCGTCTTTAAAATCATTTCGGTATCAAATAATGTTTAATTAATACATAAATGTTGCAAAAATTCCGAAAGGATTAATGTTCTAATAAAATTTTATTTACCCATTCTTCCTTATTATTTTTCTATTCTTCTTATTTCATTTAATGTGGAACCTCTTTTGTGTTGTCAATTGTAGAATATTCTATGTTTTGTTACTGTTACATGATTTTCATTTACCCGTAAATTGATTAGCTTACATTTTACTTCATTCATATTATGATAATTGTTATATTAAATGACTCGATATATATTTTCCGATATTACTAAAACTATAAATACTTTAATTAGTATACATTTTTATTACAAAATACATCATCCAATTCATCGAATGATCTTTCAATGGGTAATAAATTGAATTAAACATTTTATTAAGATAATATTTTAAAATATAAAGACTTATTACCATTTGCATTGTTTTTCAAAATGTACCCAAGAATATTGTCGAAATTCTATATGAATTTTCTCGCAATTAATTAAATTTCTATATGGTATTCTTTGGAACGTAACATTGATTAAAAATATGTAGTTTTATGCGTTGCTGCTAATTTACATGAATGCATTGTTGCTAATTCATTAAAATTCTGAAACAATCATCATTTTCAATGAGTTTCGATCATGCTGTATCGTTGGTTAGGTTGGATCATAAAAATAAAAATTTGTTATTGAGGTAATTAAGTCGATTAAATGATTTTGTTTGACTGATGCTGACACCATTAATAATTCTATTGCTTCTTCATTCGATACGTATGAAAATAATTTAATGCCTTTTTCTTTCAATTATATAGCCTAACCCTCGAATAACAGTCAATTTATTAAAATTCAAATCACTAGCGAACTTTGGTCATTGTATAATTACTCTTAAGAATTATGTTAAGTGCAGCCAAAATATAATTAGCACATATTTTTCTATTACATTCACGATGGTGCATGGTAACATTAATTCTATATTCCATATCTGTATTGTTATTTGGGTCATAACATTCATTCATCTGCCACTTTATATATTTACTTTAAAATGCTGTGTTTAACTTCTTGCAATTAAATTGATAACAATTTGCATTTCTAATTAGTACTGCAGTATGAACGGCACTATCATCATCATCATACCGACTGACATTTTATTAATTTTTGTAGTATCAATTCGATTGAAGATTATTTTAATAATTTTTATGTTAACATATTTTATTGCATAATTTAATGTTGTGTTAAAACGAGCACATAAATTACAATTGGATGGCACCAAATTTTAATAATCGAACATGATTACAAGATCTTATAGGAAAGGCCAAATGTATGTGGCTGCTATATTTGTGGCATTATAAGTATAATCTACGTCCACCCGGCGATTAGTTAAAAGTAAATTTATATAACATTTTTTTGTGCTAGTCAACGGTTTGTTGATGTGGTGTACCGGAGGCAGCTACGCAGGCAGGATTGATATCCATTACACAGTCATTTTATCAATATAGTAAAATAAATTCATTAATTTAAAAATGTAAACATTCATATATTTCCAATTTTCGTTTACCCTACCGCAGACGTCAGACGTCAAAGAACACTGACACTGCGCGGAGTACGGAGCGGAATCTGTAATTTATTCGTGATATTCGTGATAATAAAAAATGTTTATATCCCTACAGAAATTTTCTGCCAATAGCTGGCGGGTAATGCCTGATTTATTCAGCAATTAATTATTAATTATTCATGCATTTCCAAACATAGCGATCTGTGTAAAGGTAAACGGTGTATTTCATACAATTTTACAATCAATTTTATTTATCTAATTTCGTTATGGGAAAAAAAAAAACTTTGCAATAATGAACCAATCCAGTTACATGTCACTTATTTACCTTACAAAGAAATTATGTAAACAGATTTTGATAAAAAATTATTCAGTGCAATCACATAAAAATAGATTTAAATGTTTGTTTATAATTGTGTTTACGTTATCTTACTTAATAGATTTAGCAATCTGTGTATTTTTTATCCTCAAGGTCAACTGAATATTACCTGATTCAGCGAATATTGTATACAAGCGACACAATGTATAAGCGAATATGGCAATAAATCCATATATCACGACACCATCAATTAATATAAAAATGGAACTCAATATAGTCAGTGTAACGATTTGAGTTACATTTTCATATAAATAATATTGTTGGAAATATTGTGTTCAAATGAATTTTAATATATTGTAATCAAATATATAGATAACGAAAGCAAAATAATGCGTTCCAGCTCATAAGATTGATCAGAGATCAGAGAAAACGAACTCACACCAAAACACACGGACATATTTATGTTTGTATGTTTTTAAAAAGTGTTGAGGTTGGATGGCCGTAATTCCGGCACTTACACCAAAGAAGGTTATTATTTGGCAAATAAAAATTCATTTTATTTTTGAAAATCAATTTATGAAGTCTATGGAACAGTTTTAGTAACTAATAAATGTTGTAAATAATACAGTAATATAATTATTAAACATTATTGCCAAAAAAAAAAACGTATTTTATTGCTTAATCAAATAGGATAAAATTGAAAAAAAAATTCGCCCTCATTTCATTTAATTATTAAGATTAAAAAACCTATGAAAAGTGTATGAAAAACACATTAAAATATTGTAGATTTAATGGCTTAACGCCCACCATGTTCCCCGGCACCCGCTTTTTATGCGCTAATCTTGAACTCTGAAATCTGAAACTCTGTTTTTACCCCTGACGGCGGGTGGAGTAAGACTTCGCACCCGACATTCTCAACATAATTTTTGAGCACGGTTGAGCACGATGTGGCTTCATCAAGGAAAATTAGCGATTCGTGTTTGGCCGCATATTCTGACCATTTTTCTTTCAATTTCATCAATTGTTGTCGGTAGCAAGTTCTACTTGCGTTTGGGGCACGAAACTTGAACGAATAATTCCTCCAATTCTTCATCTTCGAACTTTTTCAATTTTCCTGGGCGTTCGTCATCTTTTAAGCCAAAATCCGTACTTTTAAAACGTTCAAACCTCTTCGGACATGTTCGCTCAGCTACAACATGATCACCATAAACTTCCGCTAAAATACGATGACTTTCGGCAGCATTTTTCTCCATGTTGATGTAATGAAGAAGAATACACCCGCAAAAACACTTTACCATGCACAAAATTCGACAGTTTCACTTTATCGAAAAATTTTACTAAAATAGACGTGCAATGACAGCCCCAATTAATTCAGACTGCTAATAATATTTAAGAAATTAAATTTAGATTAAAATTTAAAATTTAGTTTTTTTTTTCCGTCTTCGCGACATCAAATTTAAATGTTATCTTTCATGACCAAAAATTTGCTGGGTCATTTGTCAAACTGTCAAAAAACGTAAATGACATATGACACATTTATAAATGTGGACTTAAGAGAATATGGTGGGAAAAAACCGTATACATATACGTAATTTTAGTGTTAAATTTTTCTATTTCTATTTATGTATGTGTTGTTGCAACATGGGCGGTGCTAATTTTTGGAATAAATTTTTTTTGTGAAATAATGTATATTTTGACTAATTTTTACAACGTTTACAATGTGATTTTAATTAATAATAAAAATTCAATTTATTAAAACGATAATTTAATAACTCTTAAAAACTTATATTTTTTATTGTTGTTGTTTGTTTACCAAAGTGGATAGATTTTTGTGAATATAGTGGTACCGCATAGGTTTCGGTGTTTCTTTTCCATAGTTTATTAAAAATAAACAACATTTATTAAAAATAAACAACATTTATTATGAACTCGGTGCAGGTTTTTATAAACATAAAATGCACCCAACATATTGCTATTAAATGCACTATTTTAATTTATCGTTTAGTCTGTGATAAAACTTATTATTCATGTGTTTATAAATTTTAGGTTTATAAAACACCATTTGCTCACATTTAAATTTATGTGCGACTATGTACTAATATTTCAATACATATTAAAAAATGTGTTTCATATATTTTTCTTCCACATTCTCATATTACTTCCATGGTTCCATGGCTGTCATTTTTTTTTATATATGGCAGCCATATGCTAATTCAATCTATGATTCTACACGACTCTATTACTACTACTACTACAACTACTACTACTACTACTACTACTACTACTTTGCACTTTATTATTTTTTTTTCATTTTTTAGTTACATTTCACGTGATTCACGTGAAAATAAAATTTTTTATTATTTTATTTTTTAATTTCCATCTAATCACTGCAGTCACTTTTTAATCATTATTCAATAAATTACAATTTTGCAAATAGTGAACGATATCATTTAAATGTAAATTTTTTAGTAGTAGAAAATTGTATATTTTTTTTTGTGTCACACATCCAAAAAAAAAAAAAAAAACAAGAAATAAAACTCGTGACTTTCAATTTTATTTTTACTTTCTGAATTAAAAATTATTTTTTCTTTCGCTTCCTTATTTATTTTGAGGAAAATCCCGAAAATGTATAAAATAATTTGTTTAATTATTGCAATTTGTAATTTAATTCATACAATTGATGGAAATGTACCAGTTTTGATTTGGACTACAACAAATAATGAGTAAGTAATATTTTTTTGTTCTGATTCAATTATTTTTCTGATAATTTTTTAATTACGTTTTTAGCTTAAAATTGTCACCACCTGCACTGAAATCATTTAATGACAAAGAATTTAGGAAATTATCAAATACAATTTTCACCGATAAAAGTGTATTTGGTATTGTTTTTACAGAAGATATTGTAAGTAAAATTTATTGGTTATTTCTCGATCATAAATAATTTATTATTACCAATTATTAACTAATTAATTGGAAATTGGCTTAAGTACTAAATAAAGTCTGACCAAAAATCGTTTAGTTGATTGAAAGAAAACGAAAAATTTCAATAATAGTGTATGAAATTGTATTTGTGTTGTTGTGTTTGCATAATATTTTTGACAGAAATGGTATCACATGATTATTTTTTATTTTACCTTGTTTTGATATAAAATGGTAAAACTAATGAATGTTTCGAAAAATCAAGTGGTTTGGTTTGGACGGCAAAATTGTAGCTCGATAATAATATTTTCAAGGATTTTATTATTTAATTCGTGAATTTATTTAATGATTTTAGTAATTATTAATTAGCCTTGGGATTTCGTTTTTTATTTTTTTTTTTCTTACCAATGTTCAATGTATTTCAAATACTATGGGCAATTTACGGCATTGCTTACATAATTCGGGTTTACGTAATTCCCGATGACATAATACTGGAATTATAAAATTATTTTTACAATATTCTGAAGAACATTTTTTCGATTTGTGTACCGAAAGTGTCTAGAAAGTGTACCATAAGCACAAGGTACTATACGTTCACAAAACGGTCTCAAAACAATGCAGTGGCCACTTTATATTCACAAATGCTGGTAAAGTATACGTTGGACATATATGGGCACATGTATTACTTTATTTATACTTATATTGTACAAGTTCTTTCAAGCACAAATTTTGGGGCGTCTTGTTTACCTACCTAAAGTGTAATATAAATAATATCAAACAAAATGTTACAACATTTTAAATAAATGATTTCAAAAAAAATTAAATTTTTCTAATCATTAGTGAATTGTAAAATTTGTTACTGTAATTTAAAAGCATTCACGTGCGCTCAGAATGTGTCCTTGAACAAACGGACACAATACGGACACATGTGTCTTCGTAGCTACTTAACACATTAAAGGCGGAAGTCGTAGTACTACAATTTATCTCGACTGTAGCTTAACGCGGGGAGTCGTAGTAATACGATTTATCTCGACTGTAGCTTAAAGCGGGGAGTCGTAGTAATACGATTTATCTCGACTGTAGCTTAAACCGGGGAGTTAGTAATACGATTTATCTCGACTGTAGCTTAAAGCGGGGAGTCGTATTAGTACATTTTGCAATGACATTGCGCAATCCATGCAACACTTTACATTTGTATTTAATATGTTTTGTTTGGTTTGAAGCTGTTCGGTTGTTCAAACTCTAATTACGGTAAATTTTGAAATCCTGACATTGATGGCGCGGAAAGAGAGTTAGATATTGATAATAATGATAGTGATATTGACGATAAGGATAGTGATAGTTCTATACGAGCGGTGAAAAGGACCCGAGTTTTTCGCTAAGATGATGAAAATGAAGTTCTAGGATGAAAAACGAGGCGGGGCGGTCGCCGCGTTACCCGGCATATTTTCGTCAAGATCCTCCGCATTTAATGTGTTAATACAAGTGTATACAAAGCGATCACTTTACGGACACTACACACACACACACACAAGTAAAACACACATTTTTTCCTACGCAGGCACAAAATGATTTATGCTGGATTTAATTAGAATTCTAAATTCCAAAATTTTACTCCAAAAAAATTTTGCAGAAAATCTATTTCCATGCGTCGAGCAATTTACTGTTCCAATGATCCTTTTATTGAGGTTCTAACAATATTAACTGTAACGTAATCGATCGATCGTACCACTTCTACATCGTGGTCTGGATCTGATTTGATGCTGAGAGACTGGGAAAAATTAAAGAAAAAAATAAATATATTTATGATTTCTTAATTTAACTAGAGCCAATGATAGAAATAACATTGAAATAATAAAAATAAATTAAATTATTTTCAAAATGTGACGCCCCAAATACATTGAATTTCTATCTAATTACCATAAATTTAACTCGAGCTATACACATAAACTTACAAACGCCTGGCTTGACATGATTGTAGTTTAATCCAAAAGGAGATTGCTCAGTCATCTCGAATCGTATAAGCAATAAGGTCAAGACAACAAAAAAGGAAAACCGCTGGAACGTGCGCACCTTAACGTAGCCATCAATAACGAGTTATGACATGTGACTGTTGTATTAAACCTAAAGAATATTATTAGTATAATGTCTAAATCGAAAATTAGTTAGCAATAGAAGAAAATGATAATTTAGCTGGAAGTTAAATTAAGATTAAATTTACTGGTTTTAGAAGTAGTGCGACGTAAAATATAGATTGTACACCGCCCTCTGTCACCCCATATAATGGTACATTAGAGTTTCCACTTTTTAAATTAAATTTAATAATATGGACGGGTCATATTTTTTACCACTATACAATCAATAATCACTTCTATATTTCCGATCAGATTAGTCCACAATTTTTGAGTAGATGTTTGCGGGTTTTTTTTTTTTGTAAATTCGAAAAATCTGCATTTCGTTTTTATATATTTTACATTTTGTCCGAATCCTAAGCTCATTTTTTGGCCGATCTATGTGGATGAAGCCGCCTAAAAGTTATTGACTTAAATCTGATTGGCTGCTTACATGACTTAAACTTAGCTTAGTGTAACTTTTGTTCTTTCTGCAACCTGTATTTTGTTTAGTCCATTTCCCACCGTACCGCATAGTCAAATCTTACGCAATTAAGCAATTTTACTTTAATTGTTTTGTATTATTTTATAGTTAACATCTGAAGAGTTTAGTACGTGTAAAGCAACAGTGAACAATAAACGGACATCATGCTACGGTGGATTACAAAATTTACGCAACAAATTGTATTTATCAAATGTTGAAAATCCAATAAATCAATTAAAATCGATTAGTAATTATGTTTATAATGTAATTAATATGGATGAAGTGGATGCGGATGCAATTCAATTTGATAATAATAATTTAATATTTATTAAATTATCGGAAAATAAATATGAAAATGATAAATTTATGGTTGAAACAACAGAACGTTTGGCCAAGGAATTGCCAGCGGCTAAAAAATTAATATTTATTTATACTGGCATGGAAACAATACATAAAAATCGTTATGTACGTGAAGCAGTAGCAGCCGATCCACTGCCAGCATCGACGACAAAACAAAATTCGTCGGCAGTTATTCCAAAACAAACTGTTGAACCACAATATACACCAGTTCATTATAACAGTTCCGATTTATTATTGTATTTTACAAGTTTATATTCAGTGGACACCCAAACACGTGCACGTACACCGATTATAATCGGTGACATAATCATTGAACGTACTAACATTGAATCGTCATCATTTTCCGTTGCATTAACTGATAATGTAACCAGTGAAAATCGTATTACATTTGACATTGTATCCCAACATGGTCATTGGTATTTGGAAAATTTAAATTTAACAGGTGTCGGTCGTCTACTTATTCGTGACAAAATTGCCGCCAATAATGGTTTTTCATTTCATTGTCAACCAGAGATTGATTTTCGTCCAACCAATAGCTTACGAAGCGTTTTAATATGGGGTGGTTTACAAATTGAACCAACAAATCGTACAACATTTAGCGATTCATGGGATTGTGTTGGTTTCACAAGTGCCGGTATTTGGGGCGGTATTTTCGTTACCGTCCTATTGTTATCTATATTATCCATTGGTTTATCTTGTATCATGGACATACGCACAATGGATCGTTTTGATGATCCAAAAGGTAAAACAATTATCGTTAATGTAACGGAATAAAAAATTATATAAATGTGAAAAACTAAGAAAGAAGAGTTTCATTCCATCCAACAAATAAAGTATAAAAAAATTAAAAAAAAAATTGTAGTAACTCACTATTTTATTAAAATTAAATAAAATACGTATTAGCAACCACACAAATATTAAAAGTTTTGAAAGAAAAAGTATTATTTTTATTAATTAGTTGACCAGTTTTTCGTATCTGCTGGCATTCGTCAAACAAAAGATATATATTAAAACATAAAAATAAATGAGAAATCGTTTAAATATTTGTAAATAAAAAAGTTTTTAAATTTATAATTGTATTAATTTTAAATTAATTGATAAAATATTTTTTTGATTGAACCAAAAAATCTATATAAAAATATAGAAATTGAAAAGAACAAACAATTAAATGTGTAGCGTTTCATTATTTTTGTAATTCCTATTTCATTTCAGCTAAGGTGTCGCCTAATATTAGTGGCGAAGCATGAAAAATTATTTTCAGATTACAATATCACACTTTGTTTTTCTGGTAGCCGAGACGAAAGTGTTTGTAGTCTACGTTATGAGAATAAAATTGAAATGTCCACTTAGCTAATTTTTCCGGAAAATCGACTTTAAAGAATTATCATCTTATGGAATTACGGGTCATAGTTTAATTTCTGTACAGAATTGCAAATTATAATCAATTGCAAATCGTTCGCATTGAAGAGATTTTTAACATTGATTCACGTGTTCAAAAGCGATGACTGATTTTCCGATAGATGCCACTTCTCAACCTTCGCCACTGGCTAATATATAACATTCCCCCCCCCCCCCCCTTCCTACTCCAACCCTCTTGATTGTATAATTTACTTTAAGAATTTGTGTAGTGGCAGCTATCGTTTGCTTTGATGTGGCAGCGCAGAACTTTTGTCTCTGAACTACTCGAATCCGAAGGGAAACTTTTACATATACGATCTTCCAGGTTCTTTAAAATTGTCATTTCTATTGTATTATCGTGCTGTTTTACAAAACTTGACTGAATGGTATGTTGATTAAATACAGGTACATTAGACATTGGTGTATCTACAATATCTTGAAAATTCTAATTTCCTAATTTGATTTTTATGTATCATTCTTAGCCATACCGTTTTTAAAGAAACGTTTCAACAGGAATATATTTATTTTTGTTGTTCCATTTGAATTCATTGTCTTTGTTAAGAATACGGTAATTCAAAATAATTCTAACACTTCGATTATTTTCCAAATTATTGAATAAGTTTTTGTGTAAAAATGTTGAAATTTATTATCCTTTTACCGCTTTTAATTTGTAAGAGAAGAAATTGAACAGCGCGTCCACTCACCTTGACAATCGCAATAGAACTAATTTAACCATTCGAAAATATTACAAAAATTGGCGATTAAACGAAATTATTAAAAAAGTATTGTCATATTGAAATAGTACGAAATTTTCTTTAGAAACTTCTTGAACTTTCTTAAAGTATTACACGATTCAAATGCTTAAGTGAACAACGCAAATAATGTGTTGCGTTATATGATTTTGTTAACTTTTTTATGGATAGATTTAACAACCGGATTTTTGTTGATATTTTTCAACATAGCCATAATTACGGAGGCAACGTTCAGACAGCTCATATTTAAATAAATCGATATTTCATCGCACACCAATGACCATATCATTAAAAATTTTGTATCTTCCGATTATGGGAATGTTGTCGTTTTACCAACTGTTAGTCCATGCCCATGACCTTCTCCTATCAAATCATATTCTTGAGTCATTTCATGTATCCCACATTTGATGACAAATAACTCTGCAGATGGGTCTCTAAATTTTCTTTGCAATCGATCCATCGATGAGTCTGATTAATCCAGTTATTTACAAAGATGATCATGGCAAGTAAATGCAGAAGAACATACAAATTTTCGCAAAAATTTAAGTCTTATTCAATGGTTGGAATGAGCATAAGAAAAAGTTCAAGGTTTTCATTTTTCAAATCAACTTTTAATGAAATAAAGTTTTAGTTTAGAATAATTTTTTTAAAATACATTTTCCATGAAAGAATCCTTTCAATCGTCCTTAAATTTGAAAAATTAATCAATGAACATTTTATAATTGTTATTTTTGAAATTTCATTTATATTTTCAAATGATTTCTCGTCAAAACTGTCAGTGAACTCTTTTGATTAAACTTTAGTTTCCGATTGCATAAAATTTTGGATTTAGTGATAAATTTTATTTGTCTTTGGTGCTGTGTGCGTGTGTGTGTGTGTGTGTGAATATTAATCACTGTCTTCACGTTCAACTTTAACGATGTCTATGATGGAATGTAATTCACCGTCGTCTTGTTGTTCCAAACCCAATGAAATATTATCAGTTTCGAAGTTTTCATCTGACTCTTGTATAATTGTAATTGGATTTTCTTCTGTGTCGGGATAAATTATATCTAGCTCTGGTTTCATTTCAAATAGCTCTTCATTCAATTTCTTTTCGTTTCGTTTTTTCGCAGTGCTCTGTTTATTCAATTGACGCAGAACATTAACATTCTCACTTCTGTCGAAATAAGCGCTTGTGTTTGGTTCAACGATATTTCTTTCCAATGGCATTTCCTTGTTGTTATCCTTCTCGATTTGTATTGATTTTAATGCATTCTTTGATGTTGATAGTTGTTCAGCTGGTGTCACATTTGTACTTTTACAATTAATTTTGTGTTTGACTAAAAGATGAGAATGTGTAAATATTCTTGAGCAGACGGGACATTTAAATTTTTTATTATGAATTTTCATGTGTCGGATTAAACATATATTTGTGAGGAATTCCTTTGAGCACACGCTACATTTGAGAGGAGTCTTTCCATTATGTTTGAACATATGAAATTTTAGTTCGTGTAAAGTGATAAATTTACTTAAACAAATATCACATTCACTTTCTTGGTTTTTATTATGTATTAATTTATGTCTGACTAAGTGACCATTCTGCAAAAATGACTTCGAACAAATATCACATTTAAATGACTTTTTACCTTCGTGCGTTAGTTTATGTCTGATTAAGTCACCATTCCGCAAAAATAGCTTCGAACAAATATCACATTTAAATGACTTTTTACCTTCGTGCGTTAGTTTATGTCTGATTAAGTCACCTTGCCGCAAAAATAGCTTCGAACAAATATCACATTTAAATGACTTTTTACCATTGTGCATTAGTTTATGTTTGATTAACTCACCATTCCTCAAAAATAGCTTCGAACAAATATCACATTTAAATGACTTTTTACCTTCGTGCATTAGTTTATGGCTGATTAAGTCTCTATTCCGCAAAAATAGCTTCAAACAAATATCACATTTAAAAGACTTTTTACCATCGTGCGTAAGTTTATGGCTGGATAATTCAGTATTTCGCCAAAATAGCTTCGAACAAATATCACATTTAAATGACTTTTCATCGGTATGCATTTTCACATGTCTACGAAAGGTTGATTTACTTCCAAGAGTTTTGGAACATAAATGGCATTGAATTTTATGTTCATTTAAGTGAGATTTTAAATCACTTTCAATTGGAAAAATTTTCTTACAAATTTTGCATTTGAACAAATTTTTATCCTTTGATAAATTCCGCTTCTCGTCACTTCCACTTTGTTTTGAATCCATTGTCTTTGTTAAGAATACGGTAATTCAAAATAATTCTAACACTTCGATTATTTTCCAAATTTTTGAATAAGTTTTTGTGAAACAATGCTGAAATTTATTATCCTTTTACCGCTTTTTATTTGTAAGAGAAGAAATTGAACAGCGCGTCCACTCACTTTGAAAATCGCAATAGAACTAATTTAACCATTCGAAAATATTACAAAAATTGGCGATTAAACGAAATTATTAAAAAAGTATTGTCATATTGAAATAGTAAGAAATTATTGTTTAGAAACTTCTTGAATTTTCTTCACGAATGTGACTTGAAACTGAACGAAAAATAAAAAGTATTACACGATTACACGTATGCGTAAGTGAACAACGCCTCAAATGTGTTGCGTTATCTGATTTTGTTACCTATTTTATTGATAGATTTAACCACCGGTATCTGGTTGAAATTTTTCAACATATTTATGGAAACAACGTTCAGGCAGCTCATGTTCAAATAAATCGATATTTCATCGTACGCCACTGACAATTCAATTATGTAATTGCCGCTTTTGTTTGATTCGGTCAGTCAGTTCCAATTCCATTGCTAGGGGCAAATTATCACGTCACGAAACCCATCAGAAAAAGTCACTTTGTTCCATAGATAACAAAAAAACAAATGTACGAGAAAGGTTTGCAGTACTAGTACTTGAACAGTAGATCTTCACTTTTTCTGAGTAAATTGCCTAGAGCTAGTGTAATTAAAATCTTCTGGATGATATGTTGTTCCAACAGATGTTTCATCACCCAAAGTCTAAAGCATAAAATACTTATCCGAATGACTTAACTTGGTCAGTGGATTTGTATCTTCCGATTATGGGAATGTAATAGTTTTAGCAACTGTTAGTCCATGCCCTTGACCTTCTCTTATCAAATCATATTCTTGAGTCATTTCATGTATTCCACATTTGATGACAAATAACTCTGCAGATGGGTCTCTAAATTTTCTTTGTAATCGATCCATCGATGAGTCTGATTAATTCAGTTTTGAAGTCTTGAGGTCTTATTCAATGGTTGGAATAAGTATAAGAAAAAGTTCAAGGTTTTCATTTTTTTAACCATTTTAATTGATTTTTTTTGAATGGTTGATTTCAAATTAATTTCTTAATTCAATTTATCTTCAGTCGGTGATTTAAAAATATTTTATTTTCGTTCGCTTGACCTGGACTTGAAAGAGTAGGCAGTGTGGATTGACTGTATCCAACTATATTTTTGTTTTATACTAAAAATATTCAGCTTATATCGTATTTTATTCATCGATTCTGACAAGTTGGTGCCGGTGTAAATTTATTTATTTAGGTCAATATATTAAATGCTTTAGTTGTAAATGAAATTGATGTACACTCTAAATCTGAAGAATTTTCATATATTGCGATGAATTTATTTCATGTCCTTGTCCGCACAAATTTGACTTTTAAAACAGTTGTCGAATTTACTCAAGTGAGATTTTTTTGTTTCCAGTAAATACTGCAAGGCTTTGGAAACACTAAAACTTCATAATTGACTAGCAACTCAAACGTTCATTATGTCATCGCGTTTATTGGGCTTGCTTGTTGACGTATTGACCAAATAAAAAGTCCTTGCGACCATTGCTGTCTATGTAAATTGACAACATATAGATCCATTTAATTTCATTATTAAATTCATCTAATTCATATACTTTTTGAATTGAACTGAATACGAACTAATTTTAACATGTGACAAATAACTAGCAACAAATAAATCTTGCTGACAGATATTGGATGTTGACGCTCCCAATCTAGTACACATAAATATATTTGACGCTGCACCATCAAATGTTACAGATGATACTGTAGCATATGACGCCGATAACAAAAACTAAAACTTCGTGGACTAAATTGACCGTTTCATTGGCACTTAAACCATCTACTAAATAACATTCCGCTGGCATATTATAAATTATTTGTCTCCGAATTGCCATTTCATCGATAACCAAATTTTGAATCAGTTTTCTATTTTGTTGCTCTAGTTTTCTTATCTGCTTGTTCGTCTTAAATATTGATAGGCGCGTGGCGAATAAAAATGGAACATTAGGGCGCAAAAGCTGACCAATAAGAATGTAGAAGTGGTCACCTCGAAATTATGCATCATAGAAATTTCCAATTTCGGATATTCTCCTTCCCATATAAATTCCATTATATCCAATGTCATAAATGTTTTACAGATTATGTGAATAGTTGCCTGCCTAGCAAAGAAAGACTGTTATTTTTGGCTTGAGTTAGTGTTATGTATTGATTATATAATATCCCGACAAATCATTACATTTACTCCGGTGCTCCTCCAATAATTTTATCCCGTGGCCTCTTCATTCGGCGAAAAATACTTTCGTCGGAGAAATTGTTTGAGATTCATACTTTAAATTCTTAAATTTAGTCATGGTCAAAACACTTTTGTAAACTGATACATTATCTTGATGAAAAATGATTTTTTTGTGTTGCAAACCAGATCCTTTCTTATGGATTTTTGCGTCCTATTGATCCAAACGGTTTCAATAATATTCTGAGTTAATTGTTTTACCTTTCCGAAGATAAGCGATCAATAAAATTTGTTTTACATTCAAAAACAAATTGATTCCATAACATTTTTGCCGTTCGTTGATGCTTAGTCTGCCGGAGTAGCCGAACATTCTTGCCTTTAGTTATTATTTCCAACTTCAAAAATTATTGTGGCACTTCGGAATCAAAAGTTATAGATTTTTATAAAATGGCTTGTTTTGTAGCCGATCCGGAGCGACCGCTACCCCATTAAAAGTGAAATTGGGGAAAAATAAAAAAACTTTGTCCTGTACTTTGGTGAGTACTATATCCTGGCAAAATTCCATTGGTTCTCTTGTCAGTTATCATAAACATTCATCTGCAGTGCTTAATTTATAGTATAATACCATAATATTTCCTTTCATCATTTGAGGTAGATGAATTAGGCTAAGAATTCATGACATAAAAATATGTGTGATTTAATGAAGCCTAAACAATTCATCCGCGTTACCGACTTTTAATTCTGCACTGTGAATAATATATTATATTATTTGTCCATGTACAAAATTATTGACCATCGTTGTATAATCTTGTAGCAGCAATTGATGATAGGACAAATCTAAGACATAAAACTGATTGCATTTTACCAATGATGAGTTCCGTCTCTATTTCATTGCTTACGCGCACAGGAACAGAATAGACCATAAAAAATATTGGTCGAAACTGGTTTTTAATGTAACTCACAAAGGTACGGTGGCGGGTGTCGGTCACCGATTTTGATGAACTTATGGATTTGTTGTAGAACCCGACCAAACTATTTTAAATTCCTTAATATCTTCATCAAAAACCAAAATAATACTAAAAATATGAGTGGTTGCTGCTGACTTATATAGCAAAAATGGAAAAAATGTCATATTCCCACGAAACAAATTGTTATTTCTTTCCTATTTGGAATAACTCTACGTGAATAGAGTTATTCGCTTTAACTAACAGTGCACCACATGTTAGTTAACACGAATATTTACATAAATTCCACCAACGGATTATTTCCTTGTCATAATAAAGCTTCAGTGAATACGTCTGTTCACACAATTCATAGGGAATTCCGTGAAACAGTTTTGTTGCATTAATGTTGCTAATAAATCTTTTAATTCATTCTATATAGTGCACATCAATTTCAATAACATTTTTAGCTATCCAAATTCGGTTCGTAACGGTAAACTCAAAATCAAATTGGTGGCGAAAACGAAAATTCGTCGTAACTTTTGCGATTTTGAATCGCGAATTTACTGAAATTTTTATCATATTTTCATTGAACCATTTCCTAAGTTTTGTAAAAATTAAAAATGGGCGGCATTGGCAAAAAAATTGGAAATTCAAATTTTCATTGCAATCATATAATTTTGATTGGAAATGTATGAAATGTTCACATTTTCGTATTTAGTACGACAAATAATAGTTTTCGGCCATTCATCTTTTTTGCGAACTCGCATCCGGAAGTGGTGCTCCAAAGTGTTTTCAAATCAAGGTACTATATACCAGGTATAGGAGTATGAAATGAGCCTTTTTTAAAGGAAGAAAAACTCTTTCACAGAAAAATCAAAAATATTTTATTCAAAATAACTTCCATCGCTTTCTACACATTTTAACCACCTTTCAGGCAATTTTCGTATACCACGTCGAAAAAATGGTGTTGCTTTGGACGAAAACCATTCAGATAGCCAATTTTCAACTTCTTCAGATGTTTTGAAGTGCGGTTCTTTCAAAGCATGTCCCATCGATGAAAACAAATGGTAGTCCAAAGGAGCCAAGTCTGGTGAATAAGGCGGGTGTGGTAACAGCTCCCATCCAAGCGACTTTATCGTATCCTGAACTGGTTTTGCTTTGTGTGCTGGTGCATTATCATGTTGCAAAATTACCTTAACAGATTTTTTCTTTCGTTCTGTTCATTCTGGTCGGTTATCTAATAATGCATGGTTCAAATCGATTATTTGTTGTTGGCAGCGAACCGTATTAACAGTTTCACCAGGTTTCAGAAGTTCATGATACACCACACCTTCCTGATCCCACCAAACACAAAGCATTTTGCTCTTACCGAATCGTTTTGGTTTTGCAGTCGATGTTGCTGCTTTACCTGGTGTTGTAATCCATGATTTTTTGCGTTTAGGATTCTCAAAATATATCCACTTTTCATCACCAGTCACGATTCGATGCAAAAAAGACTTCCTTTTGTATTGTTGAAGGTGCAATTCACAAATGGTTTTACGAATTTTCTTGTTGCCTTTCAGTCAATTCATGTGGAACCCATTTTCCACACTTTTAAATTTTTCCCATTGCTTTTAAACGATTAGAAATTGTTTTTTGATCTACATTTAAGGCTTCTGCAAGTTGTTTTTGAGTTTGTGTATCATCTTCGTCCAACAATGCTTGCAATTCACTGTCTTCAAACTTTTTTGGTGGTCTTCCACGTTCTTCATTTCTCAAATCAAAATCTTTGTCTCTAAATTGTTGAAACCATCTTTTGCACAAAATTAGACATTTTTAACACGATAAAATTTTATGTGGTTGTATTACAAATGGAATTTACCACACTGAATGTTGTTGACAGATGTCAAAATAATAAAAAAAACATCGCATTAAGGCTCTTTCCTAATTACTAATATAAGTACAGCCACTTATTGGCAGCGGCTCACTTCATACTCCTATACCTGGTAAAAATTAATAACATTGAAGTAGGAAATAATAGCTATCAAAAAAATATGTTTAAGAGTGAAGAGTTTTGAAAGTATGCCAACAAAAAAAATACTTGCTCAATGTTTTGTCTGCAAAAGTACGAAGAACAACCGGAACACGGAAGGGCTAGATGGGTCGATGCAGTAAACTGTGATGTTAAGATCGTTAAAATTCGAAATCGGAAGGTCAAGGTTGGAGAAGGCTATAACCGCACCAGTGTTTTAATGCCATGCAATACAGTGTAGCAGTAAATATCAGCAAAGCACAATAATAATTAAAAAATTTCGGTGATTAATTTTGTTTTAATTTTATTTTTTTATTTATTTAATTAATAATTTAATTAATTAATTAATTTCTTTTTCTTATTTTGATTTGTACATAATATATAATTATTAATTAAATTATAAATTTAATAATGTTTATATAATTACTAAATGGTGTTTATTTATATTTATATATATTTTTATATTTATTAATTATTAATTAATTAATTAATTTTTTTTTTTTATTTAATTTTTATTATTTAATTGATTAAATTGAGATATTTTTTATTTTTGTTTATTTTTTTGTTTTTGCATATTTTAGTTTATTTATTTTTTTTTACACATGCATTTCTGTTTCTGTTAATTTACGGGCTCCGGTTTGTGTGGTTTGCTTTTAGGATGTGACGCGATCCTTAAAATTTAAAATTATTAATTCATTTTAATTTAAAATTTATTGATTATTTGTACGATCGAATTCAGTTTATTGGAATATTTGCGATTTATATAACTGGAAATATATATTTTAATTATCTACAAAGGGAGACAGAGAGAGGGAGTGAGAGAAAGAGAGAGAAAGAGAGAGAGAGAAAGAGTAGGATTCAATTTACAAAAATTATACATTTTCTTTTAAAATAGCTCAGAAACGTTACAGATCAATAACGCGGAAAAATTACAACGAAACATTATAAGTTTGAACTGCAACTTCAGCTTCAACCTCAACCTTAATTTTGACAGCTGAAAGAAAATTGTTAGCAACAGTATATGGAAACTTTATCTTCAACTTTGACTGAAATAATCCATATTGTTTGTGTTATATAATTCATAAATTAAATGTTAATAAATATGGAAAAATGAACGTTTAAATAAAGTTTTACAACAATTAATAATAATAAATAATTTAATAAATTTAATAATTTAAATGATAATTTCATCTTTCAGTTTATAGTTGGCAAAAATATATCAATCTCAATTTCAACGTCAACTATGTATTGCGTTAACATACATTTGTGCCCCATGTGTTCTACTAAGCTGTCAGTCAAATCAAAGTTGGCTGAGGTTGAAGTTGAAGCTCGTGTTCTGTTTCCAGCATTATGGTCCTTCAAAGGTCGCTCTATAAACGCGTCATCAAAAGAATATAGTATGTTTTCTCATTAGTAAGTACTTAGTTTTATTTTAATATTAATATAATATTTCAAAATTACCTAGTATTTTCGTTAGCATTTTTTAAAATTTGGTTTGCAAAGGGATTTTGATTAAAATTGGAATTAAATTAAAAATATTTTTGATCTATTTTATTGAAATATTTCAGTTGAATTTCAGTTCATTTATGGAATCGCATTTCAATGAAATTGGAAAGTGTCTTTGAATACTATTCGTGTAATATTTGTTTTCTGTAATTAAAACGTTTTGGTGTGTCGGGGAAACAGTGAATTAAACTATAAAATTGTTATCACAATATTTTCAAATTCCAGTATTAAATCGGTCACCTTCACAACCCTGAATTGAATTGAGAGTTCATTTCCATTATTGACATATGGAAAATTTTTCATTCTGAAAATTACTCCATTGAACTAACCTACCTTTAATAAATGCATTTTTATGAAATCAAATATTTAACATCTTTGAAAATATGATGGTGAACGCTGTTCTAAAGATTAACATTGGCAATATGTTTTGGACAATTCACATTCACTAATATGTTGAATTGAATTAATATTTTATTTATCGAAACCACACCAATTGCCCAATTATTATTATTTACTCGCAAATGGAATAATTTATCACGCTAAATTGCAATGTTAAATATTTATACAGTAAAACATGAAAGCAACTAACTATTGGTGCGCGATGGATTTTGAAAACTTTCGTGCAATCAACCTATTTATAGTACCGTCAGTAGGTAGTATTTTGTAAGAAAATGGACCCGAATATAGTGCTCTGTTTAGCAATCTAACCACGCTGCCATAAAATTCAACCACATCCGTAGAAAAACTAATATTTAAGTTAACATTATTAACTTCACAATTTCATGTTACTCATGGATTGACTAAACATCAGATAGCTCGCATGAATATGAAAAAAATAGCAAAATGTTTCAGTGTCTAGTTAAATGGTTTAATGGTCGGATGCAGACCATTGATTACGATTAATACTTACAATCACTCATTAAAGATTAAACTTAAGTGTAAAAGGCAACACACATACACGGATAGAATATTACACAAAAATTATAATGCTCCATGGCAGTTTCGCCGATTATCATTTATCCTTTTTTTATGTTTTTTAAATAGCAAAATTAACGACTTATCATTTTCGCCCATTGACACTTAAAAATTTTAAATCTTACGGCTCATTAAGCCAAAATCGTTGAAATATTTACTAAACTCAAACAATTATTGCATACGTTTATTTGAAAACATTGCACTAAAAACGTTTTCATGAACAAATTCTGTGTCATCGAAACAACTCCACTTATACCATTTTAGTGAGATATTACCACATCTAATGTAAATGTAAAAACCGTGAACACCACACGGAAACTATTGAGCTCACAAAATTTTGAGTATTGAAATAGTTACATTTATAGTGTTTTAAATGTATATGAATACACTTACGTACACCGCTTCGGTAGAGCTATACACTTCCACCACTCATAAAGTGTATAAGCGGAAACTTTTAAATTTTATTCTTCGGGCGCGTTTTTAAGCTTTTGTTTCAATGTATGTTGTGTCATACACGAGATCTTGATAAAACTTTTTTCGCGATCTTGCTACAAAACAATCAACCGATGAATATCTGTTGCGTAGAATCTTCATTTGCATTAAATTACAAGTTTTGAGATTTTCCTTTTAATATATGACCGAAATAAATGGCACGCTGTTTTCGGCACGTTCCCAATGAAAAATGTTCCTAGTTTCTAACTTCAAATATTTTAATCACACGTAAAATTTACTAATTTATCGTTTTATTTGCCCAAAAAAGTTTTTTTTAATTTTTTGGGAAAATATTGGAAAAATTCCTTGAAGTCATTGCTTTCGGTGTACATTTCACTGTGAGAATGTTGGCTGACGGATTAATTACCAGTAACGATGAACATTTGAACGATTTGTTTTTATTATCGTTAAATTACCGTTCTAATTTATGTTAATCTAAATATAAATAATTAAAAATTTAGTTTTCGTTCAGCTGAGTAGGATGACGACCAAATCAAAACAATATGCGATGGGCATCGTCGTAGCTCAACACATGAAATAGCATAGAAGTTCAATGGTTCACAACCGCATGCATTGAAAAGCGATATATCAACAAGTTTAAGAAATTCACAGAACTCATTTCCATTAGTCATTTGCTTATGAAGTGTAACGCAAATGATCGTTTTTTGAAACGATAGATGATAAACCGGCAATGAAAAATGTATTGTTTACAACAATGTCAAAGCGAAAACGTTGGTGAACAAGATGAAGCTGAAGACGAGCGCAAACAACATCTAAAATGTAGATAATAAATTTTGAAAAAATATTTATGTTAACGATTCAAATGTGTGTGTGTGTGTGTGTGTGTGTGTGTGTGTGTGTTTGCGTGTGTGTATATGCAACAAACTAACCAAATTGAAAAATTCAATCCAACAAAAGCGACCATTATTAGCAACATCAAAAAGGTGTTGTGTTCCACCCGGACAATGCACGACTACACACATTTTTAGTCACTCGCCAAAAAAAAAATGATAGACGCTTGAGTTGTGAAATATTGTCACATTCACCACACAAAATAGCCCAGACCTTGCACCATTCGATTTTTCATTTATTTCGTAGTTTACAAAACTCCTTGAATGCGGTAAAATATCATTCAACAATGATGAAAATGTCAACATTCACTTGGTTTAGTTCTTTGATGAAAATTCATGTAGTTAAACAGTTAAAAAATGGCAATCGGTTAACAAACAAAATGGCCAATACATTAAAGTTTTTTTAAAGTTCCAACAAATAATTGTCTGTTGTTTTCACTGCAATAACGGTAAAACATTAATTCTGTTGCGTGTGTGTTTTTACGTTTACGAATGATTGTGTACATGTGCACATATGTTTGTGTGTGTGTGTGTGTGAGTTTGTGTGAATGTATATATCGGATATTGTGAGTGTGTGTGAGTTGGGTCTTATCTGGCGCGTTTATTTTTATATAAATTTAAATTACTTTTTTTTTGATCTATTTAATTTTACACATAATTTATTAATTGAGAGTGTGTTGTTTATTTTATTTTCAAAATTAAATAATATTTTCTTTCTATTTTTTTTTTTTTGTTTTTTTTTTCTTTTTTTAATATATATAATTTTTTAATTAATTAATTAATAATTTTAATTTTTTTACTGTACTGTTAAATATTCGAGCGTATTTTAAATAATTTTAATTTATTTTATTTTCAATATATAATAGATATATTTTTATATTAATATATAATTCTTAAATTTTTAATATTTTCTTAATTAATTTTTGATAATTAATTATTTAATATTTAATTTTTTTTTGTATTTTTTTAATTTTTTTTTTTTTTTTTTTTTTTATTATTAATTTTAATGTATAAAAAAATTTAAATTCAGGCACACAGACGAAAAAAAAAATCGTTTTTTTTTTTTTTTTTTTTAATGTTTAAGTTGCACAATTTTTTTTTTAATTTTTTAATTTTTTGAGTAAATTTGATTTAAATTTTTAATTTATTTTTTTTTTTTTTTTTTTTAATTAAATTCTGAATCTAAATTTAATTTAAATTTTTTTAATTTTTTATATCAAAAAAATTAAAAAAAAGTGGTTAATCAGATTTATTGTTTTAGTTTTTTTTTACTTCATAATATCATTTTTAATTAATACATAAATTTATAATTAATTAAAAAAAAAAAAAAAAGAGAGATTATTTTCTTTATGTGGGAGAGGTGGGAGGTTTTGGGAGCCTGGGCGGCGGGAGAGGTGTGTGTGTGTGCGTGTGTGTGTGTGTGTGTGTGGTCAAGGAGATTTATTAATAGATAATTAATTTAAAGGATTTAATTAATAATACAATACAGTAATGTCATAATTTAATTTTTTTTTTAATTAGTATTTGCTTATTTTTTGATAAATATTTATTAAAATATTTTTGTTTGCAAATAAATTTTAAATACAAAATCTAAAACAAAAACAAAAAAATGTCATGGGTAAAAATTTTTGTGTATGGTGTTTAAGTAAATTCTTGCCGTTTTAAAAATAAAAATAAGACTAAAATATAATAAAAAAAAAATAAAATAAAATAGAGAGAGTTGTTAAAATAGAATTAGAAAAAAAAAAAACCAAAAAAATTAAAATTAAAAATGATAATTAAAATTAAAATTAGAGAGCATAAAATAGTTTCTATGTTATTTTATAGTTTAAAAATTAAAAATCTCAGATCTAAATAGATTTTGAACTTTAAATTCAACCACATTTTCAAATGAAATTCCATCCACATTTTACAAATCAAAATAATTAAATTTAAAAAAAAAACAAAAAAAATTTTACCACTGATGAGTTTAATTTTTAACACGCCCCAACACGAATGTTTATCGTGTAATAATTAGTAGTGGCGAAGCGTGAAAAAATGTTCCATTTCCTAAATTTTTGCGGTAAATTTACTTTTACGAAAAATTATCATATTTTTAAATTACCGACCAATTTTAACGGATCTCCTATACAGAATTTCAATTTGTTTAGCATGGCACAGTGTTTTTTTTTATTTAAATCGATTCACATTTTCAAAAGCGATCAGTGATTTTCCGTTTGAGGTCAGTGAAATTTTGTATGAAATAATAAACCATTTGGTTGTCAACTTTATACAGTATCACCAAAATTTTCGTTTAACTTTTCTGTGTCATCGATTGGAAAATCTGTCATTTATCGACATGAATTGAATATTTAAAAATCTATATAAAAATAGAAATCTATTAAAAAAAAACTCTGTTCTGACTCGTAATTAAATTAAAAAATGAAAATTTGCAAAAAAACGATTTTCGGGAAAAATTTGTTAGAAATGTAAGTAAATCCACAATTGCCATTATAATAAATTAGGATTTTATTTAATTTTATACATTTACATTTTTTTTCGGCGCCAAGCACTCTGGATTTTCAATATTATTAAATTAGCGGCGAGGCGGATATCCCCGTTTAAAAATCTACCAATGAAATTTACATTATTTTGTTAAATTATATTTCTTGTGTCCAAAAATTAAGTTGCAATTTTAATTTCGCGGCGATTATAAAATCAATTTTTTTTTTTTACAGGTTAGTAGAGCACTGTCCTTCACATCCGTGTCAAATTTCACTTCAAAATACTCGTTAGTTGTTGTTACATGATGACACCACTTCGTTTTGGTACAAAGAAAAATTTCATTTTATGAATTTTCGATTCTTTCGGGCCTGTGGTTTACGGTCCATTGGCACGTCGGTATTTTTCAAAAAAAATTTGAGTGTTTTTGGAACCAAATGAACGGAGAGGCGCGTGTCTTGTATTTTAAAATGGTATTCAACAAAACCATTTGAAATGCCATCAGTATATCAGCGAAGATATTTCGCACCGTCTTTAACGAATGGAATGCCTCCAGAAAATTGAATCCACAATCAAAATGTAATAGATTGGCCGACAATATAATATATTAAGAAAAATAAATCGAAAAATTTACGTTACGACGACGCCCAGTGTGAGTTGAAACGATGTGATTGCTATTAAAAATCAACAGGTTCTATTTCTGGTGCAAAAATATTGTTTTGATATTTTCTGAGCTAAATTTTAAATCTATAATACTTTAAATTTACGTTGAATTAATCTATACAGAATGGTTAAGTGTTAACGATGAAAATGATAAATATTTTAATCTCTTTATAGGAAAACCAAGAGGTTTTTTTTTTTTTTTTTTTAGTAATTGGGCTTTGATAAAGTTTTCTTCGTACATTGTTGACGTATTAACTCTAACCTGTGTCCCGATAATTATTAACGCCTTAAGAACTATGGTCAAAAAATGAAGTGAACAATAACTTTAAAATGTACACTTATTCCCAATAATAACGTTTACAATAATAAACCTATTTTTGGCTGTAAATCAAATTTTGTAATTTTTGGTTGTGACCTTCGACTCGGGCCGCACCACAACTGAAATAAAAATATAACAAAATGCGGTTGATTACAGTAAACCGTGATGCGCGTTCTTTACTTATCTATCAAATGTCATCGAAAAATTTATACAAAACCAAGCGTAACCATCTACAACTAATGAATACTGGTCATACGAAGTGAAATTTGACGCATTTAAAATTATGTAATATAAATTTGGTAGTTAAACGGTTGTTGGTGACGAGACGACATAAACAAAAATCAATGCTCAAATATTTATTATTAATTATTTAATATTATATAATTAGCTGTTTCGTAATGTTTAAATTGGAGAATGTGAAAAGGTCTAGGTCGCATTTTTGTTGGAAATTTATAATTTCCATACACACACACACACGCTCCACTCGATACAAAAATGTAAAATTATAATTAATGGGAATTAACGCATAATTTATTTAATTTTTTCTCACTAAAATAATTAATAATATAACTTTAAATTTTGTACCATTTTCAGTTTTTCACTTCGTCACTTTTTTTCTTCGCATAAATTTCGGCGGTAATATATTTGGGGCGTGTTCACACTTTATAATCAAAAATTTATTATATTTATAATTTATGATAATTGAAGTGAACTGTAAACCAAAAAGACCTTATTTTTTTACTTTCAGCTGATTTGTAAATTGGTCAATAGTATTTTGATCATTAAAAAACGGTAAAATTTGAAGTGCAAAAACTCTTAAGAAAAAAAAACCCGTAACTTTAATTAAGTTATTAATAATTTTTAAATTAATTTAACTCAAAATGGCGCTCATAACAAAAAATTGAGTATTTCCGGCAATATATTCGGCATTTAAAACTAAATTTTTTTTCGAATTCATAAATCTAATAAAAAAATAGAAAACAATTCATCGTCGGCGCGCGTCTTTCGTGTAAAATTGGAATGTGTGTGTAAGGGTGTGTGTTTGTGTGAGTGTGTGTGTGTGTGTGTGTGAGACCGCTTTTATTTGTGTACGTGTGATTGTGTATTAAAGGGTATGTGTGTGTGTGTGTGTGTGTGTGTGTGTGTGTGTGTGTGTGTGTGTGTGTGTGTGTGTGTGTGTGTGTGTGTGTGTGTGTGTGTATAATGTTTGTATAAATATATATATTTAATTGTAATATATATTTGTTCTAATAAAAAAGCGAGAGTTATAATTTGCGATGGCAGGAATAAATGATATATTTTTCAGTTTTTAATAATTAATTAATTAATTAAAATAAAATTAAAAAAAAAAAAAATTAAAAAAAATATTACATAAATAAAAAATAAAAATAAAAATTATATTTACATAAAAAAAAACATGCTCTCTCTCTCTCTCTCTCTCTCTCTCTCTCTAATTTTCTATCAATCTCACTTCTCACGCACTCACGCACTCACACAATATTAACAAATATATTTATATAATTTTAATTGTATTATTATTAATTTATTTTCCGTTAACTCGAATTTTTTGTTTTTAAATTTTGTTTTTTTTTTGCGTGTATTTATTTAATAATAATTATTAAAAAATTAAAAATATTTCTAATGTTTTATTGGTTTTTTTTTTTTTTTGTTCTTTTTTTTTTTTTTTTTCTGTAAATTTTCATTCAAAAAAATATCTACAAAATTCTTAATTTTTATATTTCTTAATTAATATTTCTCTGCATATTTTTTGTTTTTCTTTTGTTAATTAATTAATTGTTTCTTTATGTTTAATTTTTTTTTGTTTCCGTTATTAAAATATTTACATCTTTAAGACCTCCACTTCTCTCTCTCTCTCTCTCTCTCTCTCTCTCTCTTCTCGCTCTCTATCTGTGTCCTTCTTTGTCTCTCTCTCTCTCTCTCTCACTCTCTGACTTGTCTTCACATTTTTTTTGTTAATTTTATTATATGATAAAAATGAAAAGAGAGAGAGAGAAATTGAGAAGGTGCGGTGACAGAGAGAGAGAGAGAGAGAGAGAGAGATAGATAGATAGATAGAGAGAAAGAGAGAGAGAGTGAGAAAGAAACAAATAAAAAAGGTAAAATTAATTAATAACTTATAAATTAAATTACTTTATATTTATAAATTATAAAAATATATATATATTTATAAAATTAATTAAATTATTAATTAATATTAACACAAAAATCTAATTTAATTATATTGTTTTGTTTTTAATGAATAATTAGACGTCATTTTTAATTAAATTATACAAATTTTTTTTGTTTTTAAAATAATTTTTTCTATATTTATAAAAGATGCGCTAACGGGGAAAAAGTGTGTGTGTGTGTGTGTTTGTGTGTGTTTGTGTGTGGTGTGTGACCCATCCTTCCATTATCATGTATGCAATTGGTATAGTAATATGAAACGATCACGATCGCACGGATTAGTCGCCTTTCGAACGATAACAAAATTTTTATTTGTATATTTGTTTACGAGCTAAAGGTGTAAAGAACATATTTTTTTCATTCGTTGCAAATTGTCGTGTCTTGTTGCAGAAAAATCTAGAATATTGCAGAGCGTTTTGTGTTGTAACTGTTTCAATGGCAGCAAACTACTGCTGCAAGTTATTGAATGCTTGTCGAAGCTTATAGCGAACATGTTTTATCGGAAAGAAGGCGTACAGAGTAGTTTAAATGCTTCAGAAATAGTATAGTGGATTAAATATCTTAGTATTTGTAATTACAAGAAAAGTAACCGAAAATTGACAAAGTCAGAATAAAATGATTTTTCAAGAATGCAATTATTGTGTTCGTGTCGCAAAAAACCGATTTATAGAAAGGGTGGAAGTACTTGAACGGGATGTGTTACTGCATCACATCCATATTCACCAGATGTTCGTCCATCAGATTACCACTTGTTTTTAGCGATCGATGGCACATGGACTCGGCCCGCAGCGCTTCCATAACTGAATGAAAACGTTCAAAAATGACTGTTAGCGATCGTATCGAAAGCGAAGCAATTTTATTTTGATATTTATAAATTGCCCAAAAATTGGGAAAAGAGTTTGTACTTAGCTATCGCTTTATTTATATTGAATAAAAATTTTAAATTACCGTTATTACCACAATTAATATGTTTTTCTTTCAAATAAAAACGCTCGTATCATATTACTATACCTATTGCAAAAAAAAAAAAATGGATGGAGAAGAGTCCCCCTATGGTTAAATGATGGGTTTTCTTGTTGTTATTGTTTTAGTTAGGGCTTTAATTCTGTTGCTGTTTTTTTGATGCCATTTATTTTTTTTAGTAGTTCAAAATTTTTATGTTTTCTGGTCAGTCTTTATTTTTTTTTTCATTAATTCATTTCATTTATCTCTGTCTTTCTCTCTCTCTCTCTCTCTCTCTCTTTCTCTCTCTCTATTACTCCACCATTATTGCGTCAGCCATTATTGTTTTATGTTCCGGTTTTTATTTTTTAGTCTCTATTATAAAATAATTATAATTATGTAAATGATGACACCAAATATTATAAAATTATCACAAAAATACGGAGAGATTCAATTTTTCTGTTATTAAAAATCTGAAAATTAAAAAAAAACCAAAAATTAATTAGAAATAGATTTTTGTATTTTTAAATTGGATAAACTATAAAATAATCAATAAGGATATTGGTTTATGTTTCTCTATAACAAAGAGAGGCGTAACTTATGTGTGTGTGATGAAATACGATTCAAGCAACAAGGCAAAAAGGACAATGATTCAACGGCATATATATAACCCAACCATTCTGTTCTTTGACGGGACCAAATATGCCACGGAGTAGATGGCATTGGCACGTATAACGTAAAGAAGAGTAACTTGTGCCAAAATAACAGTTTAATTCAGGTAATCCAGAAGGGAGCAGAAGAGTTGGAAGACCAAAAGCTGGATGGTTAGATCCGGTAAACTACGATATTAAAACCATCAAATTTCGGATTTGGAAGATGGATCCGGTTGGAGAAGACTACTACTACTACTACTACCCAACTGAATTTTAATACTGTAGCAGTATAAATTTAAAAAAATTTGTAATTAAAGTCTTTACAGTTATTCAATTAAGTTGCAAAAATTCTTCAGACAGCCCCACCACCGCCATACAAATGCATTCGTGTTAGCAAACACAACTAATTTGAGAATTTCATATCAATTTTTGATGAAAATTAGTGTTGTAAATCATTAGGTGTAAAATTAAATTATATGAACTGATGCAAAGGAAGTTTTGAAAAATTGAGACTAAGAGTAATTTTTCGGATCAGGCTTAAAAAGTCTGGTTATTTTTGATAGTTTTTTTCACGATTTCTAAATTGGATGTTATGAATGGTTACGAATGCTCATAATATTCTATGGGGCGTCACAATTGCACTGAAATATTGTTAAACTATATTGGAAAGCTCCTGATCATTGTAGCATTAGAATCATCCAAAGTTTCATTTAATTCTCTTTTGATAAGAGGTACCAAATGCGCCAAGGTTTCCTTGAAAATTCTGAAAATAGACTTATATTATTAGGATATCTTTGAAAATATTGGGTGTTGGATGCGCCACTCAAAGATTAACAATGTCTGCACACACACACACACACACACACACACACATCACCTATGGGCCAATCACCCATATAAAAATAATAGAATTTTTGAAAACATTTATCTTTCGTTAATTACAGTACAATTGGTAAATTGTTATATACTCCCTACTGCGGGGAGTAATTTACCAATTTGGCTGTAATGAAAAAGTTTATTAGATGACACAAAGCTCTACTTGGAGCAATATATAACTTAAAAACAAATTAGGGTCATTCTGGTCTGTGCGCTTAATTCGTTCTAAAGTAACCTTGGCAAGTCATTTTCATTGAAAAGGGTTGTCATCTTCAATAAATTTTAATACCTAGGAATCGTGATAAAAAAAACATTTGGCCACAATTCAGCATTAATTAAATGAATATTGAAAATGTTTGTGCTCTATTTGTTTAATATCTGTTCATATGGATTCATTTTGGAACCTAAACCGTAATTTTATAGTCGTTTAACATTTGAAAAATTAATGGTTTTATAATGTAATATGGAACGTAGCCTCCGTTTTCCCATAAGCATAATTTTTTCGTCATAACACTAAACGTAACCACACATTTTACAAAAGTTCTTTGTTTTGTCGTATGACACGTGGAACGTAGGAAAAACATTGATTTTGAAGACAGTGACGGTGAAATAATATATTACTAACAATGAATAAGTAAAATTATACCTTTTAAAATAAATATACTATGAGTTTGTATATGAACGTTCTTTATTTCGTCCAATCATACGAAACGATGCTGTTGATTGTTTCTGTTGGGATGGTTGTTGTTGTTGTTGTTGTTGTTGTTGATGATTATGATGCTGTATTGCGCCGGTTGGGAGTTGTTGTTGTTGTTGTTGTTGTTGCTGAATTCCGGAACCATATTGTGCTGCAATACCAATATCATCTAATGCACGAAAACGTACAAAACCATGTTCTGCCACTAACATACTATCACTTGTTACCGAATCTTCACTGCTACTACTGGCATGCTGATGTTGCGGTTGTGCATGCTGTTGTAATTGTTGATCAACAATAATTTCATCTATAACACCTTCATTACCATTTTCTAATAACACATGTTGTTGTTGGTTTGGTGGTGGCTGTCTTTTATTATTGTATTTAAAAGATTGTTGTAATGAATAATCATCATCTGATGGTAAAATAAAATTATGTTGTGGTGGTGGTGGTTGTTGTTGTTGTTGTTGCGTTCGATTATGCTTTTTATTATTTATCGAATTTGATATACGATTTATTGTATTTCTTTGTAACATGTGATCATTAGTTTTGTTATTAATATTATTATTATTATTATTATTATTAATAATATTACTATTGTTATGCTGTGACGTTGATTTTAATGTTTGACGTCCACTGCCACCAGTAACACCACCAGAAGAATTTGATGACGACGAACCAGCACCTAAACGTCCATTTTGTAAATTGTTTGCACCACTGCCGATACTATTTAATGTACCACTTTTACGTATACCATTATTACCAGTTGTACCATTATAGCTACCACTACCCGCACTACTGCTACGCCGTTCAAATGAATTATTACGATATTGATTTGGATGGTGTTGTTGATGTGAATGTTGTTGCGGATAATTTATATGTCTATTATCTGATGATATTGATGATGACGATGATGGATTTTCATAATGTCCACTGCTATTATTATTGTTATTGATGTTATCGTCATCGTCATGACTAATACTGTTATTATTATTATTATTATTATTATTATTATTATTATTATTATTATTATTATTATTTATAACATTATTATTATTATTATTATTATTATAAATATTTGATTTCATAAATTTCAAATTTTTTGACGCACGAAATTCGTTTGTTGATGTTGTTGTTGGTATTGATGTTGGATTCATCATTGTTGACGGTGTTGTTATTGGTGCAATAACTAAACCAGAACCAGTGCCAACAACGGCACCTAATTTATTATCAAATATAGGTCGTTCAAAGTTTTGAAAATTAAAATCACTATTATCATTTAGTTTTACATTATCAATATCAATATCGTTATCATCATTGTGGTAATGTTGTTGTAATGGTTCCGAATAACAATTGTCTACAATTATATCATTTTCTAATTGTTGTTGTTGTTGTTGTGAATGATGATGATGTAAATGTGGATGATGTATATGAGGATGATGATGTGATGAATGTGGTAATTGTTGTTGTTGTTGTTGTTGTTGTGGCAATGATGGCGGTAATGGTGGTGGTGGTGGATGATGATGATGATGATGATGATATTGTGAACGTAATTCAAAATTTGGATTTTCATAATGATCCGATGATGTTGTTGTACCACATGCTCCAGCACCACTATTTATATCATCATCGTCATCATTATCATCATTAAATAGATAATCATTTACGGTAACATCATCAATAATAGCATTGGCACCGCTAACAATTATAGCACCAGCACCACCACCACCACCACCACCACCAACTGCACCACGTTCTATTGAATTATGCGTTATTGATGAACGTATGCTATTTGTTTCATATTTTTGTTGTAGTTGTTGTTGTTGTTGTTGGATTACGGAATTATCCTTACCCAACGAATTTAATGGAAAATTATCGTCATAAATTTGTTTACCTGTTGATAAAATGACATAAAAAATTGTTAACAAAACGCATATTATTTTTTAACATAATCAAAATATTACCTGTGCGTAAAGTATATGAATGTAAATTTGTGTTTGCATTGCAAATAGCTGGATAATCATTTTCGAATAATTCTTGACTTGTTGTTGATTGTTTTGTTGTACATGGAAATAATGATGTAAAACCACCACCACCACCACCACCACCACCATGTTGTTGTTGCGATTGATAATGATGTTTATCACCACTAGCACCACCACCACCACCTCCACGTCCACCACCACTATTTATATTTGTTAATGTTGTTGTTATCGTATTACTACCACTGGCACCACCAACACCACCAATACCACCATTACGTCCAGTTGTTAATTGTGTGTGATGATGATGATGTTGTTGTTGTTGTTGTTGCTGCTGTGGATTATGTTGGTGTTGATGATGATGATGCGATGCAGATGTTCCGGTGGCACCACCACCCGCACCCGTACCCGTTGTTGTACCAGTTTTTAAACCAGTTACCCATGATATTAATGTTATTATTGCAATTTCAATTAAACGTAATGAAAATTGATAGCCCCATTGTAACCAATCAATGTCAATCGATGATATTGTTTGAATTGTATTACCAGTGCCAATGCCATTAACATTATTTGAATTAAGTATTGTTGAGGCGCCCGAACGTAATCCGCCGGTGGTTGCTGTGGCTGCAATTGTTGTGGCTGTTATTGTTTGCGATATTGTTGTTAAACTAATGGCACCATAAATTTGTAGGGCAGCCATTAATATAAATAATAATGATGTCGCAATTGTTATATGGATGGCGTACGATAAATTTTGATAGCCATGCATATAATTTTGGGATTTGTTTCGCAGTACACGCTTTAATATACGATAAATATATAAATAAAATATACCTAAACTTAAACATATAAAAATATATATAATTTGACTGATTAGTGATAGGACACGTGGTGGTGCAGCTGATGTTGTTGTTGTTGTTGTTGTCGTTGAACCTGTACCTTTATGAACAGAAATAAAAATGTTGATATTTATGTTTTCCAGTTTTAAAATATACACACACACACACACACACATACCTGTTGTTTGTGATGCTGTTGATGCCGCAGCTGTTGACGCAGCAGCCGATGTGAAATTATTATGATGATGTATATTATGATGATTATGTTGCTGCTGCTGTTGTTGTTGTTGTTGTTGTTGATGGTACATATTATTATTGTTGTGTTGATGATGTAATTGTTGTTGTTGATATAAAATATTTTGTTGTTGATTGCTGTAATGTGGTTCACTTGATTGATATTGTAGTTGTTGTTGTTGTTGTTGATGATGATGGTGATGATGATTATTATTATTATGTATCAATTGTTGTTGCTGTTGTTGCAATAATTGTTGTTGTTGTTGCTGTTGCTGATATTGTAATAATAACAATTGTTGTTGTTGTTGATATTGTTGTTGTTGTTGATAGTATAAACTGGTTGTACCACCACCATAACTTTCCACATAATGTAATGTTATGCATAAACATAAATGTACACTACTGCCGATGAGTATAGTTAACGGTCGCATCAGCGCTGAATAACGATTATTTTTGTGATTCAATGAACGCAACAATAAAAACAATATTAAAATGGAAAATGATATCGTCAACAAAATGGCAGGTATATTTAATAATAATTCGGATATTAATATATTTATGGTTGAATGGATATTATACGCATCATAACATAAATAAAATATTCTAGCTAAACATATTATTATTAATATTAAATAAATACATATAAAATAACTTTGACTAAATAAATGTGTTAATTTATCATAAACAATCATTTTAAATATTGAGTAAACGGCTAAGATTGTATACAATACGGCTGATAAATATACATGAATGTTCCATGCAATTGTCCATGTTGAACCATCATCAATGTAACCAATATAATTATTATTATTATTATTAGTTCCACCATTGTTATTATTATTATTATTATTATTATTATTATTATTATTATTATTATTATTATTATTGTTATTGTTATTGTTATTCATTTCAATTTGTTGTTGTTTACTAATATTATTATATTTATTAATTAATGGTAATACCGTAGATGATCCATTTAATAATGGTAATAATGTCGATGAGGTGGCCGATGGACCACCAGTTCCTCCTCTTCCTCCTGCTACTACACCGGAAACCGTTACAGCAACCGGTGTTGTAGTCACTGTTGTTGCAATCGATGGTATTAATATGATACCATCACGTTTTTGTTGTTGTTGTGGATTATCAATTGGATCACCGTACATATCATCATCACTATTATTATTATCATCACTACTAAGATTACTATCAGCATTACTATCATCATCAATTTTATGATTATTATTATTATTATTTGGATTATTATTATTTGGATTATTATTATTGTTATTATTATTATTACGTAGTTGGTGATTATGTTGCGAATTAAAATTTAATAATGTAGATTTTGTTGTTACCGTACGCAATAATACTTCTGGTATCTCAGCTTTACGTCCATTTGAACCCGATAATATACGTGATATGCTTGGATAATGTAAAACACCATTATTTGGTAACGACGAATCATTATTTATTGTATCAGTACGTTGTTGTTGTTGTTGTTGTAGATGTCCATTAGATTGGTGTTGTTGTTGTTGTTGTTGCTGTTGTTGCTGCTGTTGTTGCTGTTGTTGTTGATGAACGATCGATTGATCGAAATTATTATTTTTATTATGATTTATTGATGATTTTAGTGCCGGCGTATTCAATGCTTTTTTACGTTGATCAATGTTATGTTGTTGTTGTTGTTGTTGTTGTTCATAATCACCATTATCGATATTCATTTCATCATCATTATCATCATCGTTATTATTTGAATCTTGTGGACGAAATGGTATACGTTCGTGTCCTGGCATTAAACTTGGTGGTGGTATTGGACGACGATTTATATAAGTATTTGTATTTAATAATAATGTATTATTACCATTATTATTATTATTATCATTATAAAAATTATTGCTATTATTATTATTATTTTCATTATTATTATTATTATTGTTATTATTATTATTATAATTATTATTATCATTATTATTATTATTATTTAAATTTGTATTATTATTGTTAATATTGTCATTATTATTATTATTATTATTACCATTATTATTACTATCATTACTATTATAATTTTCATTATTTGTACCACGTAACGTAGGTTTATCGGCAAATGGATTTTGATATTCTGGTGGCAATGGTGGTGTAAAAAATTGTCTAGCTGGTGGTGAATATGACGGCATATCGCCTGAATACATTGGTATTGTTGGGGCACCCTTTTTTGTTAATATATTATGCACTAAAAGTCAAAATAAAAAAATAAAAATATAATATAATTAAATTCGATTATAATAACGTAATAGCAATGAGGGCACGTATGAGAGAAGAATAAATACACTTAAATATGACGTGCATGTTATCAACTATATAATTATCAGTTTCGATAACACTGCAACACTTCTCTTGTTATGTCCACACTCGTACTGAAACATTGTGTCCATCTCGATTTTGGCCGTTTAATTTGTATATCAACTGTTTCGGGACAACTGCGAACACTAAGAATTCTTCGAAGATCGAAGGCCATTTGTGAATCGCAACAAAATTAATTCTGTCCATACAATATCGAGTCATCAGAATTCATAAATTTCTGCAATAGACTAGTTACATGTTAAGACATTTGACAGATGCACAATGTGTTGTTCATCTGTGCTACTTTATACTATCCGCCGCTTCCAACCCGTTTACAAAATTCTTGGTTGTAAAATGGCGGCAATGTGATTTATTTTCAAATAATAATGAAAGCAAATTTAAAATTTGAATTAATTCAATTTTAGAAAAAAAGATGAAGCGATAACATTTATTTGCAAACGTAATATAATCGGGCACGAATTATGGGAGTGGATAACATTAGTCGTGTATATCGATCGTATTTGGATTAGGGCACATAACCCATAGTAGAATATTGTCATCCATCTCCCAAAAATTCGGGAATTTAAATTATCATAAATTAAACATATACATACGTGACGGTGCTGGTGTTGACATAGCATGCCGATGTCGATCATGATTATGATGTCGATTTGGATTTGGATAAGTTGGATTATTATTACTTTTTAATATATCAGCATTTGGAGCTGACGTTGGCAGTGCATGATCTTTTTCCAAATCTAATTCATAATTACGATGTAGAAAGTTCATTTGTTGCTGTTGCTGTTGCTGTTGTTGTTGTTGTTGCTGTTGATGATAATGATGTGAATCACTATTGCTGTCACCGCCACCGTTGCCACCACCGCCAATGTCTTTATCACGTTCACGATATCTACAGTGCAGAGTTATAAAAAAAGGAAAAAAATTATGGATAAAATTAAAATTTAAAAAATATTAATTAATGATTAGTGATTACCTAAATGTTGTTAACGGTGGCGTTGGCACAGTTGTTAATGCCGGCACATACACATTATCTGGTATGCTACGTTTTGTTGTTGTTGAACCATAAGCAACACGATTAAATACAGCTGCAATACTTTTTTCTAAATTACCAAAATTTTCTTTGGAAGAAAAAAAACAAAAAAAAAAATGGAATTAATTAATTAATTAACGCATTTGGCACCACACATGGCATTAATTTAATCTAATAAAATTCATAGATCGCACACATAATTTGTTGTTTGCATGAACGAATTGTACGAATAATTAATTTACTTTCAGCCGAAAATCTGTGGCCCAAATCAATCGAATTTGCATTTTTTTTATGAACCAAAAAAGATGTAGTTGGAATAGCATCGAATAATTTGTTGCTTATCAGGTGTACCGGTAACAAGTTAGCATCAAGATCCAAATGTCTCGATAGGGAACATTTGTTGTGAACGAGCCTTAATTTTTTTTTTTTTGTTTAGTTGCTATGACATCTGTCAAACATATTTACGTATATCAATCAAGTCACTGTACAAACAACACCACATTTTTTCATCGTATTAAAAATGTCGAATTTTGTACCAGAAAATGATGATTTGAGTTAAATTTTTGATTTCATTTGATGAAAAATGCTGCAGAGTCGCATCGAATGCTTATCGAGATTTCTAAAAAAAAATCCTTTTATATTTGATTCAAGAACAAATTCCAAAGATTATAATAAACGAAATATACAAATACAAAAAATTTTGATAAATATCGCATGAAACTGTTTTCAATTTGACCAGCTATCCAGTCCAGAAATATTGTTCACAAGTTATAGACTGAAAAAATTTTCCGCACCTAATCAGTAACAATTTTCAAAAATTTATATGTTACTGCAGCAAAGTGAACACCAATATAAAGGAAGCAGACATTATTAATACAAAAAAATATTGACCCGCATCGAAAATGGAAAATCGGAATTCGGAAAAATCATAAATAATATTATTTTATAATTACCATTATTAATATTTATTGTGTCAGCGCCTCCTATTAATGTTGTTGTTGTTGTTGTTGTCGTCGTCGGCGTCGATCCTCCACCACTGTTAGTTGATAGACCGCCGCTTGCCGATGTGTCCATTAATAATCCATTTGAACATTTTATTAATAATAATATAATAAAAAATGTAATTTTTATAAATTTATTAACGGTATTTGTTGTTAACGGTAATACTGATGATGATGATGGCAGCGGCAATACTGACAGCGATAATATATATTTCTTTAATGACAATAATTGTAAAAGCTGATGATGATTCGAATGATGATAATGATGATGGCTTAATATTTTATGCCTATTTTGTTGATAAGTTTTCAAAAAGGTCATAATGCTATCCTTGTTTTGTCCTTTGTCTTTTCCTGTCTAATTTGAATTTAAACTATTTTGCTTAAGATTAACACAACCATGCGCGCGCACCACACATACACACGGACACATACATGAACGCCACAGCACCACTCGCACGCGCAAATTATTAATATTATAATTTATTTTTTTTAATTAAAATAATTACAATTTTTTTGTCTTTTTTGTTTTAATTACAATTTTTTTTTTGTTTAAATTTTTACTTAATTTTTATTTTCTCCAAAATATAATTAAATTTTTATATTTTAATTTTTTTTTCATTTTTATTAATGGTTGAGTGCAGCCGTCGACTTTGAGGACGTGTGGTTAACGAATATTTTAACAAATAATGCATTTAGTAGTTCTGAAAGTGGTCCCAAATGTCCGGTTTTTGTTTGTTTTTAATTTGATTGTTAAGTGTTTTTGATTTTAATTTTAATTTTAATTTTACTGCAATCACAACCCACACAAACTTAAATTTAATATCACACGGAAAACACACTCGCACACACACAAACTTTTTTATAATTGATTTTTTTTTTTTTTTTTTGGGTTCACTTTTTTTTTACATATTTTTCGTTTGTTTTTTTTCTTGAAAAATAAGTCATAAAAAAGGCAACAATTTACGGAATGTTGAATCTGCAAATAAAGATAAGAAAATAAAAAAAAGGATTAAATATTAAATTATTTTTAATTGTTCGTTAGTTAAAAATTCTTTAAAATTTAATTGTATTTAATGTTTAATAAATTATATTTGAGCGAGTGTGAGAGAGAGAGAGAGAGAGAGAGAGAGAGAGAGAGAGAAAGAGAGAGATGGATGTGGAAATATAATGTAAATATGTAAAAATGCCTGAGGGAAGTATAGAGCATAAATAACAAAGTGTTATCTTGTTCTATTATGAGCCAAAACTTTCACTTCTCGTCAGGTTTTATGGGTCTCGACTTCGGCAATTATAGTTCATCGTCATGTAACCCTTAGTCGGACTACCTTTTTCTTACCACCCTGCTGATTCTACGGTCAAGGATTGCCTCCTACTCCATATCCTTCAAATTTTTCTTCAATATATGACCGAACTATTTGCGCACATTTTTGGAACATAGGAAGTAAATATATCTTATTTGATTTTTACTAAATACCATATTTACATTTTCAAATTCTCTATTTTTAGTTGGGCTGATGGTACAACAAATCTTCATTATATAAGCGCAGGTTTTGATCAAGAAGCAGCAGCTGTCTTAATGTCCAGAATGGTTGAGTATAGAGCCGAAACGGATGACGGTCCTGATGTTTTAAGATGGGTGGATCGTATGCTTATCAGACTAGTAATAATTTAATATATTTATAGTACTAATTGTAGTTATTTATTTGTGAACAATTTTTTCTAATCTAATGGAACAAAATGGAACGTGAACGATGCGATGTGTAAGGAGATAGAAAATCATGTGCTGTGTATGACGGCGACATATTTGGTCCCGTCAAAGAACATAATGGTCGGTGTGGCGAAGATACAATTTTGAATTAGACAAGTTGTATACGGTCTAGAAGGTTAAAATCGCACCTGGGTTTATAATGCCATGAAGTAAGTAAGTAAGTATGATGGCAACGACTTAAAAGAATGACCGAGTCGAAATTGGTTGGCTAAATTCCACTCTGAAGATTTTTCAGTTAAAGATGCACAACTATCTGGTCGTCCAGATGAGGTGGATGACGACCAAATCAATACAATAATCGATGCGGTTCATAGTGGGCACAACCCGTGAGATTGTAGAGCAGCCCGATATATCACACCCGCTTGCATTGTAAAGCTTTTAAAACAACTTGAATACGAAAAAAAAAAAAAAAACTCGATATTTAAATTCGCCAACAACTTAAAGAAATTCGCCTAACTTCGCCGAAATATATATTATTAATCGTGAAATATAGCGGGTTCAATTTCCACTATTTTCCATCGGAAATTTTTCGGTATTTATTTTAATACTGAAATTTTTCTGCTGCGTGACCATTTGTTCGCGTAGGGAATAAAAATAAAAACGGATATCTTTGAAAATATGGTGTTGGACTGGCTACTCAAAGATCAACACTGTTTGCACACACACACACACCAGGACACACACATTACCTATGGGCTAATCACCCATATAAAAATAATAAAATTTTGAAAACATTTATCTTTCGTTAATTACAGTACAATTGATGAATTGTTATATACTCCCATGCGTGGAGTAATTTATCAACTTGGATGTAATGAAAATGTTTATTAGATGACATTAAGCTTGGATGTGATAAAAGTGATACCGTCTCTAACCGATTGATAACTGACGATGAAAAATTGATTGCATTCAAACGAAATCAATTCAAATGTGCGGCAAACTTGCACCGTTCGATTACCATTTATTTCAAAGTTTGCAAAACTTCTTGAATGGTCAAATATGGTTCAATAATGTTGATGATGTTAAAAGGAATTTGGTTCAGTTTTTTTTGTTACAGATAAGACCGGCAGTTCTATATGAGCTCGGCAAGGTGTAGCAAACGAATTATCGCGCAAAATGGGAGCCAATACATTATTGAATAAAATCGGTTTTTTAATCTATTGGGCTGTTGATTTCATTTAAAAAAAAAGCACCACATTGATTTTGTTGTCAACCCAATAGTTTTTAAACTAATCCACAATTGTTTTATTATTTGTTTTTGTTTTTAATATGAAAAATTATTGTTAATTATTTAATTATAATTTTATTTCGTACTTTTAATATTTTATAATAAAATTTGTTTTCTATTTTTTTTTAAGCACACACAAATTGACGACATTTTTATTTTTTTTTTTGCCGTATACAATTATGACATAATGGTTTCCAATTTTTGTGAAAAATTTGTGTTACAAATGTCCCGCGTCACAATCATCCAACCGCAACGATAACGATGTTAAACGATACTGATTATTCATATAAATAAATTTCATAGTTTTCAGTGCATTGTTTATGTTGTGCCATTACTTTGTAATATGAATATTAACATTGGAATTTATTACATATGCAACGTTTATTAAACCCTTGCCTACAGAAATAATGTATTTTAACACATTATGCAACAATTGAACTTATACTGATTTATTTATTTTATAAATTTTTTGAACAATTATTATCAAATAAATACAAAGTTAAAATATTTTGTGTATACAAATTAATACAAAATATATATTTATAAAATAATAATTGGAATGAACTTAAGACTATTTTCATAGGCACTTACACACAAATACACACACACACACACACACATTATATATAAATGTATAAAAATGTATATATAATCTCAAGTAACCTCAATTGTAATGTTCCCTATAATTTTTGTATACGTTAATCGTTTATTGTCAAGCGCTATTTAATTTATTGTAAAATAAATAAATAAATAATAAAATATTATAGGAAATGTGAAGTGACTAATCAAATTCCAAAATGATAAAAAAATACATAACTTAAAGATTTTAGTATTTTTTTTAATGGAAAATAAAACAAAATACCAAAACCAAAGTTTCTGTTTAACGAAAAATAACCAAAATAGAAAAATAAGAAAAAAGTGTTACCATACGAATGATATAGAATAAACAAAACGAATGTTTATTTGAATATAAAATTTAATACACACGCGGTCAAAATTGAGTGAGCACATGTATTGAATTTGATGTACTGTCACTAACGTACTGCGAACAGTGAACGTACGTTGTTGCGTTTGATTCATGCAACCACTCACAAGCACGTGTGCGGCTGACATTTTTACAATAATATTTTTAACGATTTGTGTAAAAAGAATGCCATGATATTTTTCTTGATTTTCACTTTTTTGTATTTCATTTTTGCATTTATTCAAACATTTTGAATATGCGTATACCATTCAGGCAGGCGGTGCTACACATCGATCTGTACAAGTAATAATCGGATGGTGTTATGACTGACGCGGTGTTCTACACGTATTTTGAAACGTAGTATTCTTATTTTTTTTTTGCTCTTAGTAAATATATTAAACTCTGTTATTCCCACCAAGCATTACCTTCCGACCAAAAAATGTACCGCATTGCTGTCGATGTGGTGGTGGGTCTACCCATGACTTTTTTTTGTTTTGGAATATCTTATAGTAGACCCACTTTTAATTGCCATTCGCGAAATCGTCTAAATCATTATCTATATCGGTTGTATGTGATGGAGGTTGTGAGCGAAGCAATCGATTAGTTTCTGTTACATTTACAAGGGAATCACCTGAGGTGTTGTACCACGAATCCAATGAAATTTTGTCAAATTGTAGTACTCACCAAAGTATAGAACAAAATTAAATTTTTTTTTCACCACATTTCACTTCGAAGGGGATAATAAATAGAAAAAACCATAAAAGATGACATTTTATAAAAATCTAAAATTTTTGATCCCGAAATGCCACAATAATTTTTCTAAAGTGTGCTTCGATGCACACAAAAAAAAAAAATTCTTAAAAATTAATTAGATTTAGTCACAGGGTGTATCAAAAGTTAATAATTTTAAAAAATTGTGTAAAAAAAAATGCTGAAAACCCGGTAGACTTCGCTTTTAAAGAATCACAAATGTGGCCATAATCAGTACAAAATAACTTTGTGGATACAACACTTTTGTTTTTACAAATTATCAGTTTTCTAACGATTATTAAATAAGTACATTTCAGCAATGTAATGTTTTAAAGAAAACCAATTACAAATTAATTATAATCAATCTTTTATTTATATGTAAATGTGTTTCAATAACTTTAAAAATTATCGGTATTTATGAAAACTGTTGTAAAATGGATTAAAATTTGATAAAAAAAAAATTAAAATTTTATGTTCGATTCTTTGAGATAGACTGTGAAACTATTTCGGGCAGCTCAATTGACAAACTGACATCACTTTTAGATTCCTCCAACCAAAATACCTCAGATACAAGCATAAAAATGAAAATTTTACCATCAAAAATATTAAACATATGAACCACCCTGTTATAAAAATAAACAAAATTTTATAACTTGTAACCCTATATTAAAAATTCAGGCTTAATTTAAAGGTGAAGAATTTCTCCATCGACTTTATTTAAAGTTGTTATTTAAAAAACTTGCTCCCGACAAAGTTATAAGATAAAATTCACATTTTTTTTTACACAATTTTTCAAAATTTGATACTTTTGATACGACCCTGTGACCAAATCCAATTAATTTTTAAGAATGTTTTTTTTTCTTGTGAAATGAAGCACACGGTAGATAGGTATTACACCAACCGTGCATTAATCCGAACGCTACTTTTTCATTTATGTCGATTTTAGTGTTCGGATTATCGCACGGAAAAATATAAATAATATCAACACTCTAAAATTCACATAATTTTCTTATCCGATTTCGATGAAATTGAAATTCCTTATCCGATTTCGATGAAATTTTGTATATGTGTTCAATCGGATGAGGAATATCCAAATTAACCAGGATACTCAACTCTGCTAAGTAAAACTGCCCCTGAGTATCGATATTTTAGAACTACCGTAAGAACTGTTCAAATAAACTCAATTTACACCTATATACTAAATTTCATCGAAATCGGATAAGGAATACCCAAATTATCCAGGATACCCAACTCTGATTAATATAACTGCCCGTAGTGTCGATATCTTAGAACTACCTTAAGAACTGTTCATATAATCCCACTTTGAACACATATACAAAATTTCATCGAAATCGGATGAGGAATACCCAAATTAACCAGGATACTCAACTCTGATCAGTAAAACTGCCCTGAGTATCGATATTTTAGAACTACCGTAAGAAATGTTCAAATAATCTCAATTTACACCTATATACTAAATTTCATCGAAATCGGATAAGGAATACCCAAATTATCCAGGATACCCAACTATGATTAATATAACTGCCCGTAGTGTCGATATCTTAGAACTATCTTAAGAACTGTTCATATAATCCCACTTTGAACACATATACAAAATTTCATCGAAATCGGACGAGGAATACCCAAATTAACCAGGATACCCAACTCTGATCAATAAAACTGCTCTGAGTATCGGTGTTTTAAAACTACTTTATTAACTGTTTATATAATCCAATTTTACATTTACATACTAAATTTCATCGAAATCGGGTGAGAAATACCCAAATTAACCAGGATACCCAACTCTGATCAATAAAACTGCCCGTAGTGTCGATATCTTAGAACTACCTTAAGAACTGTTCATATAATCCCACTTTGAACACATATATAAAATTTCATCAAAATCGGTTAAGAAATGATCAATTTACAAATTTCCAGGAAATCCGTCTCAAGCACTCCCATCTGGATGTTAATAGTAAAAAATTGGTTTAAACGTACTCATACAAAATCATTTTAAGGATATGTGAGGAGTTTCATTGACATATCTCAAAAAATACCATAATTTTATGGAATTGATTTTACAATTATAAAAAATAGGGTATTTTGATTCATTTATGATCCCAGAACTTCCAAGATATTAGAGTGATTAATTTTTTTTTGTTAACAAGTCAACTAGAAGGCTTCAGCTATCAGATACTTTTTATTTCATGAATTTATCTTTTAAAATAAGAAAATTATGTGAATTTTAGTGTGTTGATGTTATTTATATTTTTCCGTGCGATAATCCGAACGCGTTATCGGATTATCGCACGTTCGGATTAGCTGGCGTTCGGATTAAATGGCGTTCGGATTAACGCACGGTTGGTGTATTTCCAAATTCAAAAAATACTATTACATTTCGGAATCAAAAGTTATAAATTTTTATAAAATGTCATGTTTTGTAGTCCGTCGGAGGGATCGTTACCTCCTTATCTAAAAGTGAAATTGGTGAAAAAAAAATTAACTTTGTTCTATACTTTGGTGAGTACTACAACTTGGAAAAATTTCATTGGATTTGAAGTACGGTACCTCAGGTACCGTACTTGTTGACGAAAAAACAATTTATTATGACCCTTTTTATAAAATTTAATAATGTTTACAAAAATGATGGCGACTTACCGACTGAATTTTATTCACAAATTTCAGAACTTAAAAAAAAAGTACTAGATTAGACAGCGTTGCCATATTAAAAAATACATACAAGCTCCTAATATAATATGATGTTATAAAGGGCAAATGAGTGCGTTTTACTTATATAGTTTGGATTGTGTTTTCTGTATGTAACCTGCAGCACATGACTGGTTTTCATCAGAAGAGGAATAGATTTTTTTGGCGTGTGGCATCGACAAATTGCTAGAGAGATGGCAGTACTTGAAGATGGTAATAATGCATTAATGCATTAAAACAATTCCTGTAACATGATTGTGAATAGAAAGAGTATTTCAAGGATTAAGGACGTTTCAAGGATCCTACAAGTATATTTCTTGACGTTATTCATGCGACACTTTCTGTGAAAGAGAATTAAATTGGAAATTGAGCAGAACTTATCTTTTACGGATCAAGGACTTTACAAGTGTTTTTTTTTTAAATTATGCATGCGACAACTTATACGAAAGAGAATTAAAACTAAGGATTTGAGTACAATTTGTGTTTTTAGGATTAAGGATATCTCATATAGAGAAAATTTTTGAACAAAAATTCCACTCCCAAACTCTCAAGTTGTATCCTTTATAGTACTTTAATATATCCTTTATCCTTGAAACTTAAGTTTTATATAATTATTTGTTTAATTCTGTTGCATAGCATTGCAGTGGTCGCATAGCTAAAGACAATAATTATCCATGTAAAAAAATATTCTTCTAGACTCAATAATCTCATTCGTTCAATCATCAATTTTAATTTAAATTCGTATTCGATTCGCTTTCATATGAGGTGTCGCATGTTTAATTATTCAAAAATCAGTCTTAAAACATCCTTGGAACACAAATGACCAAATCGTTTCGATTGCTTGTTGTTTTATCTTTAGTAATATAAATTATGGCACGGCCAAATTTAAAAATTATCCTTATAAGGACATTGACCCTTAAAACATAAGTTTGACTGTATTTTTTATCGTACGTGGTGGTGTCGCACGCGTTTAATTTCAAAAACTAAAATAGTAAAATGTTCTTGAAATGTTCTTAGTTCTTACAACACCCAAAATCCACTCAAAATCAGTTGCAGGAAAAATGTTTTAAACCATTACGATTATTAGCAATAACGATTTTGCGAAAAATAATTCAAATATAAATAATATTTTTTTGGAGTATCACGTACAATGCCAATTTTTGTGACACTTAACGGTTGCGGTACGGTAGCACATTAAATATTTACTAATCATTGAAATTGAATTGATCGAAAGACAAATCTATTTTTAATTTAATTTTAATGATAAAATAATATAATAATTTACCTTCCATTACGGCTACATGTTAGATTAGCCACAATGTTTAGCTCAAAATTCTATAGCTGCTAATGTAGCATTATTTCTTGAATATTCGAATTTGAATTCACCATTTGTTTTTAATACCTGAAATTGATCATATCGAAATTAATTTTTAAATATAATAAGGAATAATTTTTTTATATGTAATAATTAATTGAAGATTGAATGGTTTTTAGAATGACGCGTCCAACAATGGGTATTAGGTCATAGTATGTAATATATATTTTTATTTAAAATACGTATTTATAGCCAATAACATAACCAATAGCTTAATACTAATTTCGAAATTAACATATTACGTAATCTGTGCCATAACTTCATAACGGTGTGTGTCGTTATATAATACAAATACTTGGCCTGTCTCATAGAAAATAAAAATAAATGTTTATTATTTTTCGAAAAATTCATTATTGTGTGGCAATAACGTCGAAAATTATCGAACAATCACGAAATATATGTCTATGCATTCTATTGTTTCATAAACCTACTAACAGCAATTTCATTTTTATTACTACTTGCTTATCTCAAACATTTCAACAATGTCAGTTACAAAATAATATTTTAAGTGATCGGACGTTTTTTTTAGTTTTAAAGCGAGAGATAAAAAGTGTTATATACATTAAAATTTTATTTATTTGTGAATTTACTCGAAACTTAGATATAATTTATTTAATTCCGTAATAAAGGAACAAAGAAAAGTGTTTTAGAAATGGAAAGAAAACCAAATCAAAATTTAACAACTAAAGAACATTTGCTAAAATGTAATATTTGTAACGCAACTTTCACAACTAAAAAAAATTTAAGTGATCATCAAATGCTGTGGAGTAAAGTTTGTATGAAAATACTATTTAATAATTATATCTTAACTCAACATATGAATACTCATAGAGGTGAAAAGAATTTTGAATGTGATATTTGTTGCCGTAAATATTCACAAAAACATACATTGATTAATCATATGAAAATACATAGTGGCAAATTGCACAAATGTCCCAAATGTGAGAAGAAATTTTCACAGTTGACAAATCTACGACAACACATGCTAATACATAACGCAGAAAAAACATATAAATGTGATATATGTTCGAAATTATTTAAACAAATGTGTGGGCTAAGAATACACAAAAAAATACATAACGTAGAAAAAACACATAAATGTGATATATGTGCGAAATCATTTAAACAACTGCATGTGTTAAAAAGACACAAACTAATACATAACGCAGAGAAAACATATGAATGTAATATATGTTTGAAATCATTTAAACAACCGTGTACGCTAATACAACACAAATTTGTGCATACCGATATTAAGAATCACAAATGTACTAAATGTGAGAAACGATTTAAACAAAAATCAGGATTAACTCAACATATGAAGTATGCGCACAAAGCGTTTCCATGCTCACTATGTTTAAGAACATTTAAAAAATTGAATCATCTATTGTATCACAAACATAAAAGTCATTCAAATGTCAACGAATCACTTTCCAAGGAAAATCAACCGGATCCAAGTGGAATGTGTTAATCGCGTATTTTGAATAATAATAACATTCAATTCAATGCTGCAGATATTGATTCCGTTAACACATCCAGTGAATGCGATACGGAATAGAACAACTATCAAATGATTAATTGACATTTTACAAGTAATTTCAAGAAATTTTAAAAATATTATAATATTTATATTCACACACCAATCAATAAAATGAAGCGAAAACTTTCTGATCCAAATATTTTCCTCAGAATTATAATTAAAATTTATTGTTTATTGGCTAAAAATTATACAAAACATATTGTTGTTTCAAATAAATATTTTAAATTTTATAATTTCATTGAATTTTTTATTATATCATTAAATTATAAATTAAATATTAATTTTTGCAGTTGATGGCTTACACAACAAGATCATAAGTGCTGTCGACAACATTAATACGTCCAATAATAAAGTATGGGTCTGAGGATTGGTGCCTGGGGACACAAAACCACGAACAATTACTTCGGATTTTTGAACCAAAGGTACTCCGTGGCATATTTGGTCCGGTCAAAGAACATAATGGTTGAAGGCGATCATACAATTTTGAATTAGACAAGTTGTACGGTTAACCAACCAATTGTCCTTAAAATTCGAGATTGTAAGACATTGCGGCTGCGGATGGGTTAGATGGGAGAAGCGTGTTAGTTAAAATTAGTATAACGTAATCTATAATTTATAATATTTGTTCATTATTGTTTGAGGTTCTGAAAGAAATAAATAAATAAATAAACTAGTGTATTGAACGAATGTAGAGTGCTTTTAAAGATACGAAACAATTATTAATAAAAAATTGTGTTTAATAAATTATAGCTAACCTTTGTATAGCTAAAGATATTTGAAATCAATTTGAAGATATAATTTATCACAATAGGATTGAACGGAAATAATTTGAGATGCCGTATACCACAGATGGTTGACAAGAGTATGTGCTAATATATTAAGACCATTATAGTTTATACAATAAAGTTGTAGATTAGGGAGTGGATGACGCTATACGTCACTATTATTTTAATCGAATTATATATCAACAGGTGTTATGTTCAAACATATATTTAAAATGGGTTTAAATGTAAATGTTTGTATCTATTGTAAATTTTATAAGTTATTGTTATGGTTTGATTCATCGGCAATTTTAAGAATTATAAACTCTATGTGTGGTTATTTTATTACACCAGCAATAATGTGGTTGTGTGGGTTGGAGATATATGCTTAAAAGGAGTTTTGCATTAAACCAAAAGCAAAAAACTAGTCCATTTTTATCTATTATAAATTGTCTCGATAATGTTGGCGCCAGCTAATACATTCTGACCCGTTGTATTATAATAAATGTGTGTTGAACCCGACCACCTAAAGGACATAAATCTACGTATAACGGACTGTATATATATGGTTTATTACAGCATACCCATCCATTTGAATTGCATATTTTTTTAGAATATTTTAAATGAATGAATGAATGAATGTTACAAAAAATAAACATTAGAAAATACCTTATTTTTTCTATTACGTCTTTTTCGCTTCGTCTTTAACTAAACTCAACTTCTTTTCTGATTCTTTTACTTCTTCTCATTTTATTATTATTCATTAAAAGCACATTTTTTTTCTACCCATATTCTGAAATACAAAAGAAATCGTACAAAGGCAGGCAGTTTTTATTTCTTTTTTATGCGTTAAAATGATTGTCGGTAATTGAATATAGTTTTTTTTTTTGTATCTGTACAAAAAATAAGAGAGTTCAAAAACACGATCGTCCAAAACATAACATAAAAATTTAAATTACAGGGGGGTGATCACATTTTTGATCAATGACGGAAACATGAACGAAAAAAAAAGACTCATAAAAATGAATTATTACATTTTCGTTTTTTTTTTTAATTAGGGTAAAAATTGCAAAGCATTGTATTGGAAAAAGAAAAAAGAAAGATGACGAATATGTACGAGGGATGTCTGAAAAATTCATTTAAAATATATCCAATAGAAGCGGGTAGTAATTGTTCCGTCAATTGTTACGTATGCAAAACGTTTTCCAAAACCAGCGTAGACTTATAGTTATGAAATCGGCGAATACGGTTGAATACGTTACTCTTCATACACCTAATACCTTATTTCATCTGGACTTATAGTATTTTATCGGTCTTTATGCGACGAAGGATAGAATTTAATCACTCCACGATATTCAATTTGGCAGCGTTTGACAGGTACATGTTTCTCCCTTCAAATGCTGCCAACTTCGTGCAAATCGGTTGCCCGACTAAAATGTTACACGCATTTGAATTTCAATAGTTTTTTGTTGCTTGCGTCGTAAAAATACAATAGAATATATTAAATTTTGTTATAAAATTAAAACTAACTAAAATTTGCGGAGACTTACAAATTGTTGAAAAAATGGTGATGTTGATAATTGGTACTCGTCGTCTCTGCGACAAATTTATGATTAGTTATCAAGTTTCAAAAATTGAGGATTTAAATGATAGCTCGATACCAGGACGTCCAGAACAAAAAAAACCTTGCTGGATTAGTGAAAAAATTCCGTGAAATTATTACGTTCGATGGAAATTTCACGGGATGTTGGCCGATAAATTAAGTAGCCCAAGTAAAGACATATTTTTGTCGAGTTAAATCGGGATATCTACAAGAAGAAAAAGTGAATGAATTTTAGATGAAAAAATGGATTTTGCCTGATCTAATACCGAGTGACCATTTTTCTGTTGCCCAAACTGAAAACAGCCGTAAAAGGGGAACATTTTATGATAATGTGCCAGCCATTCTATGAGCCGCCGTAACACAGGTGTCGAAAAAAAAATTCCGTTAACTGAGTTTAAAAAAATCTATGCGCATGAGCTGTTGCTACATTACTGGCAATGTATAAAATTAAGTTTGTGTATATTAAAGATGCAATTTTTCCAATACAATTACGGAACTTATCGAACTGCCCACATGCTTTTATACCAAGTTTTTTTTCTCATTGTCAATAAATATCTGTTATTTTTTAAAATACCATATCTGTAATACTAATTAAGTAGGTAGTTAGAATGGTTTTCGTTACAGTGAAAAACGACTTAACACAAAGTTGTTAAAATCGTTGACTGACTATTCTGTAATGTTACAGTTATAAGGTTATTCTAGAAAAACCTAGCAACTGGCATTCGACCAAGATGATTTTTTATCAAATTTTTGTCGACCAGGAAATGAATATGGATTCCAATTTTTCCAACAACATAATGTTTGTGTAAAGTTATTCACAGACCTGTGGTAGTGGTTCACATGTTATTCTAATCTAAAACCTATTGTAAATTTATTGCGGTACATAATGTTTTTAATATTGGATTACAAGCTCGGCTGAAGATTTCAATGAAATTTAAAACCAAAAATGGTAAACATATTTATTATTACAAAAATTGTTCTTTTAGACTTACAGTAGAAGTGCGGCTAACTAATGTGTCAATAAAATACTTGATTTTGAGAGATCGTGCAAGCTCTGGTGTTCCAAATTTGGGCCCTACTTTATTCGCATTCATAATGATTTGTTTTCGGTTTTCAGAAATCTCTTAGAATGTTGACAACGCAAATGTTTATAGATCAATCATCGGGTGATTCATTGTTATTACAAATTTAATGCATTTTATGGATGCGGTATCTTCAAAATCGTATATATTTTTATAAATTAGCAAGTACAAAATAATGAATTTAACACGTAAAAATAATAATAATTATAGGTCACTTGGTGATCGTAAATATAGTAGGTACAATATTGTGGATGTGCGGTTGGCGCACGGCAAATCCTTTAATGGGCTTTATTTATACTCCTCATTCATTCTGCAATACTATAATGAAATTTTGATACAATAGAGGATTAAATTCTAATTTTTTTGATTCTTGTCAACCCGCGTCTACGGTATTTTCAAGATGCCAATAATTGTTGGCCAAGTGGTAAGTGTTGGTTTTACTGAATTTTTCAAGCACACAGAGAAAAATGTGTGTGAAATTCCTATTAAAACAGAGTGTAAAAATCACGGCTACTAATGGTATAATTGCAATTTATGAAAAATGTATCGTTATGAAAATGGGTTATGTGAAATTAAATCCAATTCGATTAGTTGTTCGGCTATATTTTCCAAAATTAAATGATTACGATTATATAATGTTTATGATAAAAATTCGGTGAATACTCATGAATATAACTAAAGTATAAATAATATTACGAAAGGCTTCGAATAATTTTTCCATTGAAAAATTAATACAGTGATAAATTGTGGACGGACTAAAGTGACGGTGACAAATAAAAATTCCATTGAACACAATATTTCAAACAATATTTATGATATCACCATTGGAATGCAAAACAATAATAAAGAACTCAAGAGGCAATTATAGACTAAATATTTTCCAATTATATCAACTCATCCTAAATTGTGAGAAGTTCAAAATTATATTAATTGTACCATTATACAATATTATTTACAGTTTATTGTTTTTACCCTGGCCAGGGGACTCACCACAACCAGAACCCCTTACAGCATGTGCAACCTCACCGAACGGGCGATCGCTAAGAAAGTGATTACCACCAAGCGCCAGTTGATTGAAACTCTCAGCAATGTGGTGAATAAAGTTGTAGTAGAATCATTAAAAGTTTAGAAATCTTATAATAAGTTAAAAGTCAAAGTTATAAAGTTTTGTGTTTTATATGAAATCTGCCTCAACTGGCAGGAAAGCTCAGCCTCAACCACAGGAAAGCTCAGATTCAGTTTCTACATAATCTATAAAACTGGAACATTTTGAATTTTAAATGTGTCATACAAAAATAATTAAACGACATTTTCCCAGAACTTATATATTAGAATATTTTTCAGATATAGGAATGCGAAATCCTCATAAGAATTAAAAATGAAATTGAGTATAATAATGTTGTTTCTACGAACAAGGAAATATGAACTTTATAATGAGAAATTTTCATATTTTGTCTTATTGCAAATCTTAGGAGGGATCATTAACAACGGAATTAACATGGCGACCACATGCGATGTGTCATAAATTTCATTCAAATTAACCAGAAAAACATTCGATTCTACAACTGGTCAACTGAAGTGTTCTGAGGGCCAATTTTGTACAAATTTGTTAGGTGCGTATAATCCAATTCTAAATTCGCATATCTAATTTTATACAAATTGGTTAGTAGACATTCCACACTACAATCGAACAACATAGCTGTTCTGAGAATCAGTTTTTTAGGAACCTGTTAGGAACTATTTGTATAATTCCATTTTAACATAACCGATTTCTCTGAAATAGGTCCGAGGGTCATCCCGATCGACAGCTTTTTTAAGTGAATTGCCCTGACAAGGGGATTAAGCAGTACCTAAGAAATAATTTTTCAATTTTGAAATTATACAGGAAAATTCATTAAAAATTAGGTGGGAGATGGCAGAATTAAAATATGGGCATGGCTAGTGAAAATAAATTCACAAGTAAAAATATATTTTTCCTAAAGTCACTACTAATAATACTTAATAAATTGTCAAATATTAGCTAGGAGGCCAATGGAAAATTTTTCGGAAAATATCATGAATTATCGAAATTTCTAATTAAGGTGGCCATAGCTTTAACGAATCTTCAATTTTTATTACAGAATCATAAAATTTAATCAATTTCCAATTTTTCATAAAAAAAAAATTTTTTAAATTATTTCAAAGCGTTTGCAAAACTTCTGGAATTCTTCCTGACAATCAGTTTGCCCGATTTTGTATTGGATAATGTCTTACATAAATGCAAAGACTAAAACCGTGAGAATATATTTTATTAAGAAATGTTAATTTATCTGTGGTATAGGAGTTTATTGTTTTGTGAAGTGTGGAATTGAGCCTAATTTTTGTTAATGAGTAATGCGGGCTAGAAGATTCCGTTTACAAAAATTTTGCATACATATTTTTAACTATAACAATATCTCCTGAAATATACGAATGTATAACTTCTATATAGGATAATAATGTTCACAGAGACTTGGCAACCAACCTCTATATCACTGTTGTTTCTAATTGTATCGAGAGCAGATAGGAAATGATGAGTTGCAAGTCGGAAGTTTCGACTCAAAACTATCTGCATCTCACCAAGCATCCGTACACCTACTCGTGGCGATCGCCGGTGACTACTTATTATCAAATTAGGTTAAGTTACGGATACGATATCGGTTTCGTAACATTGTGAATTAGTTGTGATTGTGCTTTGTGCAGTAAATTATCTTTTGGTATGAAATCTAATGTGAAATCCCTATATAAAAAGCATACCCGCTTATTCTCCTTTATGAAAAAGCTATCCATTCGTATATTTGAAGATTTGTATTTTCGTCAAACTTCACAAAACAAAAGCTTATGACTTACACTATTTTGATCAGAACCGATTAAGACAAAATTGGGGTTGTCGCGAAACAGGCCGTTTTTGGTCTTACTCTATATAATAATTTTGTAATGTTAAAAATATTTATAAAAAATCGTATAAATTGGGTAGTCGAAAAACTATTTAGCCTTTTTTTTTCAAAATTCTAACAGGGGTTAGTCCACGCTTTGCCACCGTTTTAAGAGCTTCATCATCGTATGTGATCCATTTTTTTGATCAACTGTAATCATTAGTTATAAAAATGACTCAATTTCGTTACGTTTCATGTGGCACCCAAACAATGAGATGGATGTTCTTTAGCGAAAATTGCAAAATGTATCGAATTTTTTCACAAATTTTCGTTCGTGTTTAAGACACCACAATTTTTAAATGAATAAATTTGAATTTAATTGTCATCTTTCGAACCTGATCAGATTTGGTACTAATTGAATTATTCAATTATAATGACATGTATTGGCAAATGGGCTCAATACTTTTTCCACTGCCACATATATTTATTGTATACGAACGCGATCAGATTATAGCACGGAAAAATGTAAATAATATTGTCACACTAAAATTCTTATAATTTTTTTATTTTAAAAGATAAAATCATGAAATAAAAAGCATCTGATAGGTGAAGCCTTCTAGTTGACGTGTTATTAAAAAAATATTAATCCATCCAAATATCTCGGAAGTTTTGGAACCATAAGTGAACAAAGTTACCCTATTTTTTTAATAATTTTAAAATCAATTTCATAAAGCTATGGTATTTTTTGAAATTGATTTTAAAATTTACAAAAACACTTATGATCCCAGAACTTTCAAAATATTAGGGTAATTAATTTTTTTGTGTTACGATATTATTTACATTTTTCCGTGCGACAATTCAAACACTAAAATCGACTTAAATGAAAAATTATGGTTCGGATTAACACCGTTGGTGTACCAGATGTACCGATATCAAGTTAGCGTCATGATACAAATGTCTCGATAGGGAACATTTGTTGTGAACGAGCCTTAGTTTTTTTTTTTGACATCTGTCAAACATATTTACGTATATATTGATGTGAGAAATAAAGAATGTGGAGGAGAACCACCAAAAAAGTTTAAAGACGTGTAATTTCAAGCAATATATTGGATGAAGATGACACTTTGAATCAAAAGCAAATGGCAGAAATGTTAAATGTTGCACAATAAACAATTTCTCACCGTTTAAAAACTGTGTGGGAAAGATCCATAAAGTGTGGAAAATGGGTGCCACATGAATTGAGTTGAAAAACAGATGGAAAACCGAAAAAACACTTATGAAATTTTGCTTGCCACACACGAAAAAAAATCAGTTTTGCATCGAATTGTTACTGGCGATGAAAAATGGATTTATTTTAAGAATCTTAAGCGGAAAAAATCATGGGTTAATCCAGGACAACCATCAACATCGACTACAAAACCAAATCGTTTCGGCAAGAAGACGAAGATGCTGTGTGTCGTGTGGAACCAGAAAGGTGTGGTGTACCACGAGTTCCTAAAACTTGATGAAATTGTTAATGCTGATCGCTACCGTCAACAAACAAATCAATTTGAACCATGCATTGATCGAAAAACGACCAGAATGGGCCAGAAGACACGGCAAGGTAATTTTGCCGCATGACAATGTACCTGCACACAAAGCAAAACCGGTTCTGGATACAATCAATGCACTTGGCTGGGAGCTGCTATCTCACCCGCCGCCGTATTCACCAGACTTGGCTCCTTCCGACTACCATTTGTTTTCATCGATGGGACGCTGAGCAGCAATTCGATTCCTACGAAGTACTCGAAAATTGGATGTCTGATTGGTTTGCTTCAAACGACGAACAATTCCATTGGCGTGTGGTATCCCCAACAAATTGCCAGAAAGGTGGTCAAAATATGTATAAAGCAATGACCAATATTTAGAATAAAATGGTTTTTATACTTTCCCATTTAAAATCTGTGTTTTATTTTCACAAAAAAAAAACGCTCGCTTGATACCGTTACACCTGGTATATTAAAAAACACACCTTCAACACCATTTCCACTGTGACCATATACTAGACTCTCATCTGAATTAAGCACACACAACAAATCTACCCAACAGCAAAATCGTTCCAAATACTATTTACTATTTTATATCGTAATCACCAGAAAGCCATCATCATCGAATACCGATGAATAATAAAGGAGAGTTGTAACAAAAATTTCAATGATATATATTTAACAAAAATAAACAAATATACAATAGAATTGTATGCATTTTTATAGATACTTTCGAAAAAAAACATATTTCTAAATGATGTGGAAAAAAAATAAAGATGAAACTAACAAAAATAAATAAAACTAATACATTTTTTTTCTATTTATTTTTTTTTTCGAATAGATGGAAGAATGAAGAAAAAAACAGGTTTCACTTTAATACACTTTTGTTGTAATACATATTTTATTTTTCTTAATACATTTGTGAAATGAATCAGCAAAAGGCAACAAATTATTTTTATAATGTACAAAAATTCAAAAGAACTCTTAAAAAAGCAGCAAAAATACACGCACACACACACACACACACACACACACAATAAAACACATATAAATAAATAAATACATTAAGAAAAAATCAGCCTCTGCTGTTTTGTGTGTGCTATTATTTATTATTATTATTATTATTATTATTATTATTATTATTATTATTATTATTATTATATGTCTTATGTGTGTGTGTGTGTATTTCTTTATATACCTTTCTTATATAGTATATTTTTTTGTTATTATTAGTATACTTCAATTCCATTCCAAAATAACAATAAATAAATACCGAAAATATACAAAACTAAATTTATGGCAGAATGCGAAGCACAAATGCAAAAATTGTATCTGTTGTTCTTCTGACAGACAAAACGTAGCAGACCAAGTCGAGCTGGTGAAAAAGTTTGAACCTAATTTAAGATTCTATTCTAAATAATAATAGATTATTTTAAATTTAAGAAATAGAATAAATATTTTATACTCCGGATAATTATGATTCGAATATACTTTTATTGTTAATACACTAACAGGCCAATTGAAAAATCCCAGATGGCAGTGCTAGTATTAAATCCATATGATTTTTAGTTAGTACCAACCTTCAAACGATACGTGTCAACATGTTGACAGCAGTCCGAACATTAGTTTGAGAGATATTGCGTTGTGAGCGTGTAGCTACTTTTGTTATTTGAAAAAAGATGCAAAAAAAAAAGAATTTCGTGAGTTGACAAAATATTGCTCTTTGAAGGGAAAAAATACAGTTGAAGCAAAATCTTGGCTTGATGAATAGTTTCCGGGGTCTGCCGCAGGAAAATCAACCATCATTGATTGGTATGCTAAGTTTAAACGTGGTGAAATGAGCACCGAAGACGGCGAACGCAGTGGACGCCCAAAAGAGGCTTTCAGCGACGAACGCATCAAAAAAGTTCACAAAATAATTTTGAATTACCGTGTAAAGTGAAGTTGATCGAGATAGCAGACATTGTGAAGATATCATCGGAACGTGTATTAGGACCTTGCATTAATAATGTCGATTTGATAACAGTTGGCGTAACTGGCGTTGTGTGCATCGGAACACACCGCGGCCATATTCTTTTTTTTGTCTGTCATTACTCTATAAATTTCAGTATATGTCATTTCGTTGAAGTGTAAACAACAAAGTTTTTTTTTGCTTCGAACATGTCGAATTATGTACCCGGAAAAAGTTGTTTTGCGGGGTATTTTAATAACTTTCTTTTAATTTGAAGAAAACCGCTGCTGATAGTTATCGATTGTTGGTAGAAGCTTACGGTGAACATGCTCCAAATCAAAAAACTTGTGAACGGTGGTTCACACGCTTCAACTTCACAAACAAACCAAATGAAACGGTTACAGCTGATCGCTACCGCCGACAACTGGGCGAATTGGCAAAGAAATTGAACGAAAAACGACCATTGATAGCTCGAAAACACCACAAAGTTTTATTTCACGATGACAATGCCAGACCACATCGTGCAAACATCGTTAAGGAAAAAATAAAGAGGCTCGGTTGGGATTAGCTTGATCACCCCCCGTACTCTCCAGACCTTGCTCCTTCTGATTACCATTTGTTCCGATCAATGCAGGTCAGCCTGACACATGTACGCTTTCGAAATGCTGAAGAAGTGCGAAAATGGGTCGATGAATGGATTGGGACAAAAGATGAGGAGTTCTTCAAACGAGGAATCAACAAACTTCCCAAAAGATGGGAGGAAGTCATAGTCAACGATGGGCAATATATTGGTTAATGTACTCAATCATTTTGTTATACAAATAAATACCATTTTCAAGCCAAAAAATCGACATTATTAATGAAAGGACCTAATATATCATATCATTCACGAATATTTGTGCATGAGAAAGCTGTGTACAAAATGGGTGCGGCGTGAGCAATCGATCAAAAGCAACAATGTGTTAATGATTCTGAGCAGTGTTTGAAGCTGTTCAAGCGCAATAAACCTGAATTTTTGCGTCGATATGTGACAATGGATGAAACATGGCTCCATCATTTCACTCCGGAGTCCAATCGACAGTCAGCTGAGTGGACTGCACACGATGAACCGAATCCAAAGCGAGGAAAAACACAACAGTCAGCTGGCAAGGTTATCGCATCAGTATTGTGGGATGCGCAAGGTATAATATTCATTGATTACCTCCAAAAGGGCCAGACCATCAACAGCGATTATTATATAGCGTTATTGGATCGTTTAAAGGATGAAAAAACGGCCCCATTTGAAGAAGAAAAAAGTGCCGTTTCATCAAGACAATGCACCGTGTCACAAATCAATGAAAACAATGGCAAAATTGCATGAATTGGGCAGCGAATTGCTTCCGCAACCACCGTATTCGCCAGATATGGTCGCCAGCGACTTTTTTCTGTTCTCAGACCTCAAAAGAATGCTCGCTGGAAAGAAATTTAGCGCCAATGAAAAAGTAATCGCCGAAACTGAGGCCAATTTTGAAGCAAAAGACAAATCGTACTACAAAAATAGTATCGAAAAGTTGGAAGATTGCTATAATCGCTGTATCGCCCTCGAAGGCAACTATGTTGAATAATAAAATCAAATTTTGTCAAAAATATGAGTTTTACTATGGAAGACCGGGAACTTTTCAATTGGCCTGTTATAATGTATAAAATGTAAACTCACATGTAGAAGACACTGTGTCTTGGGGTGGCCGCTCAATATCAATCGGTTGGTCTAAATGACGCATAAACGATGTACCCCCCCCCCCCCCGGTATTGCTTAGGCCAGGTAGGCCAATAGGGAAATGTACAGTGGTCAGAACAGATGTATCACTTCTGTGTTTAGAATAGAGAAATTTGATGATAGACTATATGCCTTCCAAAATCATAAGCAATGAATAAAATAAAAGGAATTTTTTATCCAGAGATGGTAAACAGGACGATTGTGTTATTGTGACTACCATGAACTTACCGTACGACTTTTTGGAACGTGTAGAAGCGGTAGTTCGGCAGTGTGAGGTAAAATATATGGGACTTATTATTGGATGTGATGCAAATTTATACAATACACAATTTGTTCAATATATAACGAAAATTTTTAAATCACAGAGCACGTATCGCCATCCATTGCATGTTTTAACAACGTTTTATAGGTACATGTTTCTCCTTTCAAACGCACCCAACTTCGTGCAAATTGGTTGACACGTTAAAATGTTACGTGCAATGAGTGTCAATATAGTTTAGATGTTTGCATCGTAACAATGGAACAAAGAACAAATATTAAATTTTGTTTTAAAAATTGGAAAAAAAATATCGTTTAAATAAGTACATTTCGAAATAATGCAACCAATTATTACTAATGAATTATAAACAATGCATTTTATTTATATGTAAATGGATTTTATGGGCTTTGAACATTATCGGAATTTATGAAAACTGGTGTAAAATGGATTAAAATTTGATGAAAGAAAATAAAAATTTTGTGTTCGACTATTTGGGAATCTCTGTATTTCCACCATTTTGGATAGCTCAATCGTAAAACTCACATCATTTTTAGATTCTTCCAATCAAAATACCTCAGATACAATTATAAAAATTTAAATTTAATCTTTAAAAACATTATTCATATGAAACACCATGTTATAAAAATATACATAATTTTAAAACTGGTAGCCCTATATAAAAAAATTATGGCTTAAATTAAAGGTGAAGAATTTCTCAATCGACTTTATTTATAGTCACAAAGCTAACGAAGTTCACGCTTAATAAAAACCAGAATGCATATCAAGTTGGAAAATCAACAGAGATGACATTGAATCAGTTGCTGGGTGAGTTCTGAATAAGGAGGGTATCGCGATGGCCACTATCATGGACGTCGAAGGTGCTTTCGATAAAATTCTGTTCGGCAAACTGAAAAGGGATCGTAAGGCGCGTGGGGTCAACCCAGTGATAGTGAGATGGACTGACAACAAGTTGAAAAAAAGGGCAATAGATATTCACTTGGGTGATTTATATTTGCGGGGTATGGGATGTCCTCACGGTGGAACATTACCGTAAACTCTTTATTCAACCGCCTTGAAGAAATAAATGTGCACTCATATGAAGATGTCATAGCGATCATGGTTAGGGGAAGGTACATGAGTACTGTTGCCGATGCTAAAAGTATTGCACTTCGTGAGACGGCATGAACTATGGTGCAAGGAACACAACCATTCTATAAATGCTAGTAAGACAAACACCATTATTTTCTGTAAAAAGACTAGAGATATGGAATTTGAGCCTTTGTTTTATCCGATTTGGGCGTTTCGAAGTTTATCACATGCTTAGGTGTATATCTAGAATTAAGATTAACCTGGAATAGGCACAATGAGGAAAAAATTCGTAATATTGCAATATCTCAGTATCGCAGATGGGGACTTTCACCAAGGTTAATACATTTGATCCGCATAATGATGGTAACAGCCATAATAGAGGTGTAATTAAATAAGGCGATAAACAAATTTTGTAAAATTTTGACATATTTTCTACATGCAAAATATGTGAAATAGACACAAAATATAATGGGGATAGTCGCCAATCGCCTTACATCACCAAGTAATACCCTACAAATATGACCGACTAAATAAAATTATTTCCTATACCAATCTTCAGTAATTTGACCAGCAAGATATGGACTGAGATTTATAGTTGAATTTATCGAAACAGTGCCGTAACAAAATCAAGCAAATTCGTTGTCATCGATCTATAACACGAACAACACCATATTGCTTAGGACATATAATAGTCAAAAGTAATAGCACATAACCTCAAAAATCTTTGGACAAGCGGACAACCTCACCACCGGTCGATAAATAATGTTTTTTCTTATGTTGCGAAGTGAGCAACCTTACAGTGATTTTTTCTATATTGATTTATTCTGGCAATATGTATACCAAAATATAGAAACCAAACCTGGCTCGTATATTCCGTAATAAATCTAACAAGTGCAATAAATAATGTTTTAGCACAATGCTCGTCCTACATTTCACTGATTTAGCGTTTTATGAACAGCAATAATAATCGATTTAAATAGCTTTAAATAGCCTCAAAATATCAGGCAAATCGTTAATAAATAAAATATCCAAAATAGGTCCAAAATGTCTAGCCTGTGAAATCCCAGAAACAATAATCAAGAATATTAAACAAACGACCAACATACGAACATTGTCGTTGAAACGGAGCTTTGATAATTTAAGATTCAATAATTTGTCGAAAGCATAGCTAAAGTCAGTGAAAATAATACAATCCACCTGTTGCCGAACAACAATATTCTCTATACAATAACAAATCCTAAAAAATTAGTAGTTTTTGATCGACCATTTTGTTAACGACAAATATTAAATTTAACATTAAATTATTACAGATTTTGTAATCGTTGCCTTTTAAGAATTACCGAACGATTAGCAATAGGACGATGGTTACAAACATTTTACCTTGCACCGTACTCTTAAAAAGTGGAATAGAAATTAGAAATTTCTTCTAAATTTTTGGAAATATTTTCCATGATAGTGATCCAATAAAAAGAAAAAGAAGCGCTATGTTACATGAACAAAGATTAAGGATCGCAGCTGGAATACTATGTGGTCTATAATAATAATAACCAATTTAACAACCCATAATAAATGCATAAACTTCCTCAGATGTAATAAAAAAGATTAATAATGATCTAAATGATCATATGAATTTAATTGTTTAAAGTGCTAAGCATGCAAAGTTCCAACCGGTGAATTATCAAAATAATCAGTAAACATGTTACAGTAATCACATTTGGATCATCATGAATTTATTATTTATAAATTCTTAAATAAATCCTTTGAATGTTGACCCAAATTTGTTTGCTGAAAATGCTACCGTGTCCACCCATATAGCAAAAATCATTAAACAAATGGATAATATACAGGGTGTCCACGGGCGGTGCACATTCCTACAAGTCATTGTGATGGGGCACATAATTCTAAGTCGAAATTATTATAACATTTTTCAATTTGGGGCTCTGTTTTCGAGATACGGCTCTAAGAATTTTTCTCGGCAGTCTCATCATTAATGGACCAATAACTTCGAAAGTAAGGTAAATAGCAGAAAATTTATAGTCTTACCGAATTTGTAGTGCATTAAATTTTGAAATAAATTGTTTTATAAATTTTTCTATAACTTGCTTCAGTTTCAAGTTATTGAACAATAAAATTGAAAAATAACTATGTTTTCTTAAAAATTTCGTACACAAAATGAATTTTGTGTTTTTAAAATCTAAAGGCCCAACATATTATTTTTTTGTCAAATTATTAAAATTAAATTATTTCGCAACAATTTTGTAAAATATTTCATTTATGACTATGACTAACCGTTTTTTTTTAAAGTTTTAATTGTTTGAAAAAGTGTTGTGATTGTAGAAATAAAAAAATAACAAACTAAAATTATAGTTATTTGGAACAAAAGAAGAGTATTCGATATTTGCTTATGAATAAACGAAATTTAAACACGGCCGGCCTACTCTTCTTTCGTTCCAAATAGCTATAATTTTATTTTTTGTAATTTTTGAAAGGTATTCGTTTTTTTCTTTATTCCATAAACGAACAAACGATCAGGACTACGATTTTTGTAGTAAACACACAAGAAAAATCGCATGCTCAACGACAATTTTTACGTCGTATGTTGGAAATCACATGTAAAAATGAACGTTTCGCATGCCATTTTTCTTGTGTCTAATTCAAAAATCGCTACCCACCTGAAAAAAGTCACTATTTAAAATAATTACCGAAATATTTTCTATGTAAATAGAGGGAATGGGATCCGCTATATTTCACGATTGATTAACATGAACATAAACGTTATACCATTGCGTGGCAGACTGATAGTTACTGGACCAGATTTACTCAATAGCCTCCATATCTAATTTTCGGTGATGTTAAAACAATTTCATAAATAAAATCCCTTGACATAATTCAAAAAATAAAAACCAATCCATTGACACAATTTTTCCATTATCTCGTCGCATTTTTGTTCTATCATTATTTTGACACTATATTTTTTTTTAGAAATAAAAGTTTTAAATTTTTACTAAATAATAATTAAATTAGTTTTCTACATATTTCATTCTATAAAAATGTTGTTCGTCCTTATTGTCGTTTTCAGTTATGTGTCGCAAAATAAATAAATTGTATGTGGTACGTTTCCTTTTAGTGTATGTAATTCATTATAATAATATAAATAAAATAAAAAGTTATAATTTAATAATATATTGTAACAACAACGGTGATTGGTGACGACGAAAAATAATAAAAAAAAAAAAAAACCCATCATCTCACTATTAACACACCATCACACACCATCACACCACCACCCACTACACAAACCTATACCCCATAGCACCACATCACCACATATTTCGAAATTAATATTTCATATTCACCTCTTTCGCACAAATTATTATTATTATTATTATTTTTATTATTTTTATTATTATTATTATATTTCACTTTCTGGGAAAGAGAAATGTGACTGGGGGTGTTGGTATATTCCTCATAGTAATCATCATCATCATCATCATCATCATCATCATCATCATCATCAAAATTAACGTGTATATCCTCAATTTCTATCCTAAATAATATTATAATATGTTATTCATTTTCTATGTATGTACGTGATAGGGTGATTCAACCAAATATAGATTAATTAATTAAAAATGGATACGATTGGGTCCTTTGAAAAATGAGGAAAATTTCCATGGAAAAAAAAACCACATATTTTTTTTGCCATCGTTCGGGCATCATATTCATTCCGTGCACATAGAACTTCTGGTCTATCGCGGTAAAAAAACTGAATCAAACCGTGATTTTTCATCATTGTCATAAGAAAATTTATTCTGCTAATACACGAACAATTCACGGGTTTTACTTGCCAAAAATACATTTACAATATAAAGATATATTTGTCGAAATCCGTGGATCTGCTCACAAAAATTATGAATATAAATTATATGAATATTCTATGGAATAGTAGCAACGAAAAATACTTCTAATGAGAATCCGTAAAAATTATCCTAGGAAATATACGGATAATCCAAGAACATTTTTTATAAAATTCCATGGACAGGGTTGCACTAATCATATAAAATTCCAGCGGACATCCGTAAGAAATTCATAGATATTTCCTCGAATTGAAACTACTGACTACTACATTGAATGCCGAAAATTTTGCGGACAAACAACGGACAGTGTTACTTATAAATGGTTAATTTTGATAAATATTTATTTGCACGCTTACAAAGCCATTCACATACTTTATTTCTTTCTGCATTGAATTGTGACTGCAACTGCAAAATTGGATTTATTATGAAAAATCCTAAGCATAGCGTAAGTTTGAGTACGGCTTGGTGAAACTGGTCTATCACACAGCCAAAGTGAAATATTTATGTTGGTGGTTGTTGGGATCAAAAAGGTGTACTGTGTAGTATGAATTGATGAAAAACTATCGCTGGTGATGTTTATACCGACGACAACTAATTCATTTGAATTTAAACAGTGATGGGAAAAAAGCATCAGAATGGGTGAATGGGTCGTTTGAAAATTATTTTACATGGATAGAATTTGGAAATTGTATCCGCAGACGTAGCTCCTTTAGACTACCACTAATTCTGAGTGGATGCAGAATTGTTGTTCAAGACTCAGGATTCACTTCATACATGAAAACATCACAAAATTAACTCCTCGGTGAATGGATTACCACCAAAGAGGAGGCATTCTTTTGTCTAAGCTATTCAACAATTAGCTCAAATAGTGGGCGAAGGTGGTAGTTATCAATGGATTATACTTTGATATTGAAATATTAATATTGTGATTAAGTTATTCAAAAGGGGGATTTTCAATTTCTACAACTAATACATAGACAATATTGTTAAAAGATTTTATTTTGATAAGGCATATTTTTTCATGGCGCTAAGAATCTATTTAATTGATGAGGCATTGATGGTGTATTTATACTAATTGTAAATGATTTGGATATTTAGAACGCATAAAATTCGGTAGAATTAAAAATAAAATCAAACTAATATTACGTTACCAATTTCTTTATTGACCTCTGCACACAACTGTAACACCCTGCACCGTACACTGTTTTTTTTTCTCATTTTCTATATAAATACTATGTACAATACATTTTGCGTCATATAAAAGATTATCACTCATCTCTCACATATAATAATAAAAAAGCACATAGTTAAAATACACAAAATAAAACCGCATACATACATAAAATAAAATAAAATAAAATAAAGCAAAAAATTTGTTAAATCATGATGATGATGCCGTTTTTCTTTCTAAAATACATACATTTTTATTTTTTGTTACACCGGTGGAAATATATATAAAAATAAACGATTTTACAGGGATTGAATTGGGTGAATGACGGATCCGTGTTTGGCGTTTAAACGAAACACATTATTATTTATGAAATAGTGCGGCGACCGACATCACATCATATTTATTTCTATAATACATTTTTACAGAGCATGTAAAATACAATTTTAACCCTTTGTCAATTTCACAAAAAATCGGATAAATGGTTGTAGTGTAATTCTCATTGAGATTAATTAGAAGCTGTAATGATGGAATGCATTATCGCCTATTTCTACCATTTATTTATTATTTATTACTAAATAGAAAAAAAAAAAATCGCAGAAATGATTCTAGAGGAATTTCATTTAAGAACATTCCGATATCATATAGAAGTACCCAGAAGAAGAATATTTCCTTCTATGGATAAACTTTACAATGCATACAAAATGTAAAAAAAAAATTATTTAGTAATTCAAATGGGGAAATATAGAGATCTCATGGTTGGGGTATGAATGAGATGGGGGGGGGGGGGGGGTCATGAAAATTTTAGACCACAGTTTCGATATATTCATTGTAAAAGCTTAAGTTTAAATTTTCAACACAATAGCTGTTGAAATGCTCCTCTTATTCAAATATTATTTTTTTCTTAAATGGGGAAGGGGGGGGGAGCATGGGTTCACTTCCCACGAGCGGTGGTCGAAGTAGCCGTCTCGTCCACTACAGAAGCTAAAATCCAAAATTTCATAAATTAAACTTACAATATTCTATAATAGGTGTTTGACTGTTATGGCACTTATTGAAAATATATATTTTCTTAGCGATAACTGCCGCTTCTCATATCAAACGAAATTTCTTCACTTTTTTTTTTTACATTTTTAGCCAGTAAGCATTGATCAGCTTAACTAAGCTCAACAACGCTAACGCTAATGATGTATTGAAAATCAAATTCAATAATTCGCATAATCCCCATCATTATTTAAATACCGCCCAGAAAAGTTTAAAATGTTTAACTAATCGAATGTTACTATTATGTAACAACCTGTAGCTGTGCCGCAAATATACCAGACATTATATATTCATGTGATGCTCGCATCAATCTTCGTTAATTTTGTTCATGTTTTTAATACTTCAAAGTAGTATAAATAACGTTTTCAGATCATTCATGGCACACTACAAGCTAACACAAGAAATAAATATCATTCGTACATATTTCGATCAAGATCAAAAAAAATCAACCGGCGAAATGACAGATGGCTATTTTCAATAACCTACAGAATATTATTATTATGTTTGGGGCGAAATTATGAGTTAATTTTTATAATTTTAATTTATTGTGTGAATCGATTTCACCATTTCTTTGTAATTTTATGTAATTATATTAAATCTTGTAAAAAATATAATCAAATTAGTTTTAATCCCAATTTGTCCTTCAAATAGCGTCCTGTATTTTAATTGATTGTGCAAAATCTTTGTTTTGTAAGTATTTTCAGTGTAGGTCACATGGCAAAGTAAAATAGTGATAACATAACACAGCTACCATGTGGCTCACAAATCGTCATTACTACTTCGCGAGTCCTTATGATGATACTTGTCACATTTTCACAATTTTCAGACATTTACCAAAAACGTTATGGTCTAGTTGGCAAATTATTTCGTATGTAAATATGTTATTTATAACAATTGGTCAGCCAATGTGGTTGGATAGATGTTTTAATCATTGTAATATTATTTTTATGGTGTAATATAGTCAGATTATAGATAATACGTTATTTGATTCCGCATAAAAATGAACAAAATTGTTAATTGAAATGAAGTAATTTTAATAAATTTAGAATGAAAAAATACTGAATGTTGGAAGAATTTTTTTTTTAATGATTTTTGTTATATTATAATCCAACGAATGTTATTCATATCTTGTGGTTTTCCCAAACGTTGGGTATATTATAACACATCTTGCTATTCCAGTTGTAAGTTGCTAGGTGGTACAATAAATAGACGAGAACAATCTAGCGACTATGCAATAGAATCACTAAAAGTGTAAATTTTTCAGCTGGGTGACCATTTGTTCGCATATGGTATACAAAAAAAAAGGAATTTCTTTGATATAGTATTGGAAGCTACTCAAAGATTAACAATGTCTGCAAACACACAAACACATTACTATGGGCTAATCATCCATATAAAAATAATGGAATTATGTAAATATTTATCTTGCAGAGTAATTTACCAACTTGGCTGTAATGAATGTTTAGTAGATGCCATAAGTCCCATTTGGAGTAATATGACTTGCTATACTAATTGCGAATTTATAGGACAGTCTAGTAGGTTAACCTTATGGTTAACTGTCAACTTTGGAAAAATAACTGTAGTTATGAACTCTACAACACTGTCTCGAATCCAACAGGATAATCGGTAACGATGCAAACAACAAAAAAATAGGACAACGATTAAAGTTTCGTAAAATGCGGATAGCTTCGGTTGCAAAAGACTAAAACTACAGCTACATTTTTGTGCCACAACACACACAGTAAAATAAGTAATAAGAATTTATGTTTTACAATGGTGTATGTTGAAATTGTCACAGATTTACAATCTTACTGTGTCCACATAACAATAAGATTCAGATTGAAAGAAAGTTTTGACATTTCATTACCATTTACAAGCGCGTGGGCTCATACTTATCTTGGTGTAGGCAAATCAATCAATTTTATCGACTGATTGATGTCAAAATTTTACAACATTAAAAATATCGATCATACTTTACAGAACCACAATCTTCATAAGTAATGTCAAAGATAATTTTCTTTTTAAGTACACCCCATTGCAAATAATTACACCGATAAAATATTGTTTTTTTTTGAGGCTACCAATAATCCAATAATAATAAGTAATCAAATAATAAATCGTTTACTTTTATATTTCCATCACTGTACTGTGTATAGATTATGTACAAAATCTATATGGTGTAAAAAGTGTAAGAATAGAACAGCAGAGGTAGAGGACAGGGTGGCATAGAAAAAAGTGCGACGAAGAGCAGAGAATCAACCGTGCGCGCTAAATAAAAAAATAAAAATGAAGGTGTATTAGTGTTATATTAAATTTAATTTTTTATTTTAGGTTTAGGTGGTTTGGACATAGTAAATTTGAAAAAATAAAAAATTAATACAAATAATAAATCGAAAACAAATAATTTATTATCAACAACATCATCGGCGAAAATCTTCCTACTATATATCGCTGTATTTATTAATCGCACAATGTGTGTTTATGACAAAATTACAAAAGAATAGATGAAAGGCAAAGTTTTTCGTGATACCTCAATCAATTTGGTTTTTTTTTTTTTTTTTCTTTCCCATTTAATAACTTCAACAATTTAATTATTTCCCTTTTTTTAATGGAAAAAGTTTTTTCCATTACACAAATAAACAAGACCGAAAATAAAAACGATAGGAAGAATAATGTGCCAATGGTCTTTATTTAGAAATAATTACGCAGATATTATTGATTTTTTTTTATTATATATTATTTCCCATTTTCTGTTATGGTTTAACATATTCGAAAATAATTAGTATTATATAAACTTTTTAATACCCCCACAAGTTCCAATTAATTTAATAATCGATTTAATTATATATATTTATTTATGTATTTTTCCACATTTTCAAATACATCGCAATACTTTCTATTTTTCCAAATAAAATAACAAAAAAATTTTCAATCAGAAACAGTATCATCATATCGTTTATTTCAGATTTAATTGGATTCTAGGTATATATTCTAAAATTATATGTATTACAGTGACTTTTTAAACACTAACAATTTGAGACATTTGTGTATTCGTGTGTATTCGAACGCAAAGGGTTTTATAAACATTTGGAAAATAATTGAACCAATGGTAAATTCAAAACTTAATAATACAATAATAATAATTTGTAGACGAAAGGATGAATGTTGGTATATAATAATAGATTATTGTACTATAGAATAACTATGGGTACTATAATAGCCAAGATAAACTAGACCCATTAAATTTATTTAAAAGAATGTGGGACTGACAGTTGATATACAATACAATCGATGCGGAACTATTAAATTTAACTAGACTGGGGTGGGCTAGCTAACATAATTTAGTTATATTTCAACATCAATTATTTGCGTTATTGTACGATGGTAAAGGTGTGAATATGTGACAATATTCATGCAAATCGGAGGTTGTGACATTGATCCCCACCATGGTGGGTTGATGTATATTTTATACCTAAAAATTTCTAATTCAACTGAATTATCATTTGTTCGTTTATGAAATCGAAAAGTGAAAATCTTTAAAAATTTGTTATTTGGCGTTATACAAAGATTAATAAACAAACACACAACAACGCTAAATTAATACAACACATTCACTCACAAAACACCTAATAAATGTAAAATATTTGTTAACTTTTGGTTGCTTACAAATGTCGATTATTGTCCCAAACGAGCACACATACACACACACACACTGGTGTTAGGTCAGTTGAAAATAAGTTTTGCAAAAGAAAATCTACAACAAAATCACATTTAACTGAACATTTATAAAAAATTTTACATAAAATTATCTCACTTATCTCATTTAAAAATATGCTTAAGGTTTTACAGATAAAAACCCTTATCGAATTGTTTCGTGTGTAAACAAACATTTCCAACACACCCAGTAGTGCATTACATCAGCATTTGAAAGACGAAGGAAACATTTAATCAAATGAAAATATTACACTATTGAAATTTATTATTTTGGTGTCACGCAGCGTGTCATTATTTAGTTTATTATCAATATAAAACATCTCACCAAACAACAATCTAGAATCATATGTCATCTGTGGAAAAACGAAGACATATTAAAAATATTCAAATGAATTAACATTTGTTCGTTTATTACATCAGCATCATCAGAATGTTTTTGAAAATTTGGTGTTGGACGCCATATTCAGAGATTTACAATTTTTTCACACACACACACATTGCTATGGCCGATACACCCATAAGACACATTGAAATCATAAAAAATCTGTCGAGACATAATTGGGCAGACCAAATTGATGAATTGTTACATACTCACATACGGAGTGATTCACCAACTTAATTGTAATAATAGATGGATGGATGCCTGCGGTGCACTGTAATGGAGATGTGTTGGCTTATGTCTAACAATAAATAATCAACTTGTATAAACAGTCGGGTGGTGGGGAGGGGAGGGATTTAGGGCGAACGGATTTACTGTCTGCTATAAGTGAACGAAATCATTTCAAACTTTTCAATAACTGATTCAATTTTACACATAAAATTCTAGAACTAAATATTCTGACAATTCTTTCGGTATATATATTTGGATATTATGAGAATTTAACAAGTTTAAAAAAAATTTATCTTTAAATGTTTACGTTAAAAATTTCAAAATAATGGGATATATGACACTCAAAAAAGGCTATGGTGCGTGCTACGATAACACTTGGAGAAAAGGTGGTCGTGTCACCTTTTTCTCCAAATAATTATTTCTAACTAAATCTAAATCGTTTTAGGACTTATTAAATTTTTAAAATAATCGAAAAAATAGTTCATGAGAATGATAATTTTTGGGGTAAGAATTAATGGGGGGGGGTATAAAAATTTTGTAAAAAAAAACCTGTTTCTAAGTATTTAACTAAAAAAATTAAGTTCAAATTTTCAAGTCGATAGCTTTAAAATTACTAAAAATTCAATAAATGGAGCCTTGTTAAGTTTGAAGATGTATTGTGATTCGACTTCGTCCTCACAAAAGTTCATATCCCATTTTTAAATTTACAATATATTGGCTGTTCGGATTAGTATGTTGGGTATAGCATACTTGCAATGCCAGTTGCGACCGAACGGGTCCACGGGTTGCGGATAGTGGAACGACCTATGATACTTATGGGTTAGCTACGAATAAGGAATAAATAACCGCGGACAATCTGGCTACTGCGTATGAGAATTACTTTGGGGTGTAGTGTGAAAGCAGCATTCGATTAAAACTGAATTAATGATTTAGTGATTACACAGTAAAAGCGAATCAGCGGAGCCAATGTAACTGCTTTCGGCAGAGGTGATATACTCCTGTAAATGACCTACGAATTTACAGAATGATTTAGTAGGTTGGACGCATGGTTAACTGCCAACTTAGGAAAAACAACCAGTTATGAATTGTACAACACGGCCTCGAATCGGACAGGATAAACGGCAACGACTCAAGCAACGACAATTTAAGGACAATGATTTATAAAGACCGCACCTGGGTTATAACTGTGGCGACACGTCTAGACGACGTCGGTGTGAACCCGTCATAGGTTTGTGTTCAGCAAGGAACACAAGCAGATAACGGTTCGCATCGACAATGACATTAATCGACAATGACATTAATTGACGGTTGAACGAGACGTGGACAAGACAGACGATTACTAACAGCCACGCCGACAGGACGTTAATTAATAAAAATAATAATAATTAAAATATAATTAATTAAATATAAAATAACTTAAATAAATATAAAGTATAAAAATAATAAAATAAATAAATATAAAAATAAAATATAATAATTAAATAACTGCTAATAAAATATTGATAAAAATAATTGTAATATTATAAATAAATATATTAAAAAGTGGAATAAATAGTTTATCAGTTAATATCCCTAACACTATATCCCACATAACGCCATGGAGTAAGTAAGTAAGTAAGTAAGTAAGTAAGTAAGTAAATAAGTAAGTAAGTAAGTAAGTAAGTAAGTAAGTAAGTAAGTAAAATATTGGTTGTCAAATGAAAACTTAAACTGTTAAGGCGAATAGCTATAAAGTTTATTACCAAAATATTTATAAATTCTGTTACACCCGAAACATTTGTTGATGGTTCAAAATAATTGTTAAACCCTAATTACAAATTTTTATCCATAAGACAAAATATGTTTTCATACTCAGAAAGTTTTTTTTCTAAATAAATACCTTCAACGAATACTGCAATGGTCTGACACAGTTGGTAATGAGGAGAGTTATAGACACGAGACAGAAAACAATTATTGAAAGGTAAGCAGAAGTGTACTTTTCGATGCAGCCGCTACGCAGGGAAAAAATTGGGCGAGATATTAATTGTAAATTTTTCATAAATTGGCGCTATTTCATTGTTTCTACATGTTCGATGGATAACATTTATTTCCAATTTTCCATATTATTGTTAATATTTTAACATAAAATACGAGATATTATTTTATTGTCTAAATCCACTAAGGCTAACTATTACTTCGGCCATATATCAAAACTCATATTCATATGTGGAATTGAATATAGGTGTTTTTGTACGTGCTATGTTGTCATATACCACCTGCCCCATTGATGACAAAAATGAGTATATTGAATTATTAAAGTGCAAGAGCGGCTCGTGAAAATAAATTAAGGTTCACATGCAAAAATATATGTTTCCTAAAGTCTTTACTAATACTACATAAATTGTAAAATATTAGCCCGGAGGTCAATGGAAAATTTTTCGGAAAATCGCTTTTCATGAAATATCAAATTTTCTAATTACGAGCTAATTATAGTTTTAACGGATTTTCAATTTTTATTACATAAGTACAAAATTTAATCAATTTGAAGGCTTTTATAGAAGAAATTTTTAAAATTGTACGCGTTCAGAAAATAGAGTCGGTTTTCCAAACGAGGCATTGAAATTTTGTATGAAATATTAATACTGTATAAATTTTGTGTACCAATTTTTTATATTTGGAATACAGTACCATTATTTTTATTTTAATTTCTCTTACATCGGATCAAAAACCGACTATATTTTCTGGATGCGTGAAGCAATTTTAAAAATCGCTGCTATGAAATATTGGAAATTGATTAGATTTTGAAATTATGTAATAAAAATGGGAAATCCGTTAAAATTATGGCTCGTAATTAGAAAATTTGAAAATTCATGAAAAACGATTTTCCCGAAAATTTTCCATTGGCCTCCGGGCTAATATTTTACAATTTATAATATTATTCGTAATGACTTTAGGAAAAATATATTTTTACATGTGAACCTCAATTTAATTTCACAAGCCGCCCCTGCGAAAGTGTGTCTCACATACATTTTCGGACTTAGGTGTTGTGATATGGATGATATTTTATTGTAGGATGACTATAATTTGCCACATATTGATTGGTTTTTTTTTTTTTTTCTGATAATAGTGATTATTTGGTGCCACACAAAATTTCAAATGTTAAGGAAAGTCTTACCGTTATTCGTATTATCTCACTTGGGTTTCTTCAGATAAATACTATTTAAAATCATAATAATCGCCGTTTTAGATTTAATTTTTTTTCATCCACTACTTTGAACTAACTATTACTCGCTGCGGTAATTATTTAGTCAACGAAGACAATCATCATCCGACGCTGATGTTAAATTTAATATTTAGAATATCGATTAATATAAATGGATTTATTTGTCTACAACAAAATTAAAGTTAAATGGTTCACAATAAAATTTAAATTCTATAAAAAGAAATGCATCGGCGTTATTATCGGTTGCCTGTAATAGAAATACACTTTATTTAACGGGACGGGTTAATAAATTCCATAAAATATTCCAAACAATACAAAAATATTTTATTTTAACATTTTTGTTTTTTAAATAATTTAATTCACTATTTAATTCATAATATCTTTAGTGTTTGCATTTGGCAATATTTTGTAGCAAATTGTTCAAATAAAAATTGTTTATACATATTTGCATATTGCCATTGGCTATCGATATTATTGAACTAAATAATAGGATTAGTATTAGTTTATTTGTGCATATTTGTTACTCTTTTAAACCATGAATTAGTATTTTTATCATCACATCATTATTTAAGCTATCGATTAAATAATAAAATTTATATGTAATAATAAAATCGTAATAAGGATTCACTTGTGGGGCATTTGTGTGAAGATGAAAATACATATTTAAAAATAAATATAATGTAATGATTATGAAACAACATAAGCTCCGCATAGACACGCAATCTGTTCGGGTTAAATTACAAATAATATCTTATAAAAATGATGTGAATGTATCGACAAAAGAGTAAAATGCGCACAATGTTGATGAGGTCACAAAATAAATGCAAAACCACTTATTTTATATGTGTTTACCTTTGAATTAATAATGCAATATAATAAAATTAATTCAATTTAATATATGGAAAAATAAACTAATGTTTGTACTTACTATTTTTTATTGTAGATTATCCGTAGTTTGTATGTTTTTATGGCTTAACAGTTTCTGAAGTGTTATAATAATAGTAATAATAATAATGTTGATAAGATAAGAACATGTTGACACATGATGAATATGTAGATTTTTTTCGGGTATGCTGACGAACGATAAGAAATTCTAATAAAATATTATCGCATTTTTTTTCGTTGTATCGTTGTGGTTTTTTTCTTTTATTTTATTTTTATAATTATTGCTCAAAAAATATAATTATGTGTTTGTATTGGGTGAATGAATGTGTTGTCCTTGCTGCATAACCTCAATATTATTGATTTTCAAGTTATACTCGCTCTAATAATTGAATATTTAAATAACATTTTATAGAATCGAACAAATTGGCGTTTCACGAACAATGCAAATTGAAATGAATGCTATCTTCTGGAAAAAGCGATACTTGCAAAAAGCTAGTAATGCAAACGTTTCTACACATGCCTCTCAAAACTCATTCAATTATATAATGGAATGTTAAAGTATAATAGAATCGACGCAATAATAATAACAGAACATGAATATTAAACACAAGTTACAAGTGAATAAATTTGAGATTTATACTAAAGCCAAATTTAATAGATAGACAATACTTTAACTGATAAAATACATTGGGTTGAAAACATTGTCATAGTGCAACTTTCACATATAGATGGAAAATCAAAATGAGCATTTTCGTCATATTTCCCTTTTTTGCTTCTTCGAAGGAAACAACATAGCGCACAGGCTCACAAAAAATTATATACTGAGTATGGTGACAAAGTCTCAAAGAAAGACAGTGTCAAAAATGGTTTACAACATTTCATACTGGAAATTTCACACTCGCAGAAGCACAACGTTCAGGTCGTTCAGATGACGTAGATGACGACCAAACCATACTAATAATCGATCCGGATCGTCATAGCACAACACATTAGACGGTAGAGAAGCTCAATGTATCACATACGCATGCATTGAAAAGAGTTTAAAATAACTTGAAAACACAAAAAATAAACTAGATATATGGATCAAGTTAAAGGAATTAATGTAACACATAACTTATGAAACGTAACGAAAATGATCCATTTTTGAAACTATTGATAATTGGCGATAAAAATGAATTGTTAACATCAATGTCAATGGGAAAAGATCGTGGAGCAAGAAAGATGAACCGCAGCACAAAAAACATTTAAAGCAGATATTCATAAAAAAAATGGTTATTCATCGTGTCAGTTTGGTGGGATTACAAAGGCATTGTATATTTTAAACTTTTACCATGCAACCAAACGAACAATTCAGATTTTGTTTAGTTCAATTAACTAAATTGAACAATGCAATGACAACATAAGGCCACACACACACACACACACACATCTTTGTTCAATCGTCAAAAAATTATTGAAACTTGGTTGGAGAAAGTCTTACCACGTCCACCATATACAGGGCCAGAAGTTACACAGAAAAAGATGGCAAAAGGCCATCGAACACAATGGACAATACATTCTTGAATAAAAATTTATTTCATTCTATCAAATAATTGCCCCTCCGTTGGTCATCATTAAAAAAAACCGCACTGACTTTTATTTTTCATGAAAACTAATTGCCCCCCATCCAATATTTTATGTATTCGTCAATTCTTTTAAATTTAGACAAACCAATTAATTAATTAAGTTTAATAATCAAAAAAATAAAAAATAAAAACCAATAAATTCCTCAAATAATGTCATGGGAACATATAATTTTTCATGAAATAATGTTGCATTTAAATTTTCTGCATTCACTTTTGCGATTTCAACAATAAACAAATGTTTTAATTTTATTTTTAAAAAATAATAACATGGGACATAGACATAAATAAATAAATAAATAAATGGTGGCATACACTAACATCACCACACACCAAATTAGTAGCATAAAAATTGACAAAAAAACATTTTTTTTATAAATATTAAAATTATTAAAGAATTTAACTTGCATAAAAAATAAATGTAATTAAAAAAAACCGCATATTTACAATGTGCTAAAATCTAATTACTTTCGAAAAACCTTTGAGCGACATTGCTATGGCGTCGCCGCAACTATAATTTTCTTCGATAACATCCCTTAAGTAAAAAATTTACTATCGAATATCATCGGTATCGACTGGCTCAGGCAAAAATGTTTAACCACCAAATAAATGAAATAGAAATACTAAAAATCATATTCAATTTTCATAATCCAGAATATTTAACAACAGAACAACAGAATCCATACTATTTCAATATATATATTTTTTTAATTTTTGTAAACGACATTTTAGGGAGCAATAGGGTATTGATTGACTTGAGTATATTTATCATAAATTGAATCTATCATTTTGTCTCATACTTTATAAATAATTACTAAACTAAAACGTTTGTGAAAATGTCACATAAATTTTCATAGAAAGATTAAAAGATATTGTGAACGAAACAAATGTTTTATGGAGGATCTCATAATTTCGCTATTAACTTTATTTTATGTCGTTCTTGCAGTACGTATTTTTTAATAAAGAATAAATTAGAAAAGAAATATTACACAAACAAAAACAAAAATGAAAAAAAAAAAAAAACGACAGCCATCAGCAGCAGCAGCAAAGAAAAGAAAACACCTTTTATTTTAACCACTAATACAAATAAATAAATAACACACACATACAATTTTCCATATAAAAATACATCCACATTAAAAAAAAAAAACAAAAGGCGACCGACCGATCGACCGACCGACAACTACACACACACGCACACACACACACACACACACCAAAAACAAAATGTATGAAGAGAATCGAAAAAAAAGGAAAAGAAAAATAATTATCGAAAAACAACAACAACAACAACAATTGAAGACAAAACAATTTGAATAAAAAAAAAAAAAAAAAAAAAAAATACAACAAAAATAAAGACCTTTGTTTGGTTTCTTTTTCTATTTTGTGTTGTCTGCTGCTGCTCTACTCTGCTGCCATTTCTCATACAGTTCAACTCTGATATTTTGTCTGTTTCTCTGGCACTGTGCTGCTTTTTCCATTTAATATGGTATTTGTGTTAATGGATTTTATAAACATAATAATATATATATTAAAATAAAATAATGCATATGTGTACGTAAATTTGTGTGTATGTACACAAAATAAAAAAAAAGAAAAAAACCACACGACGACAGTCTTTATTTTTTTTGTTCGATTTTTTTTTTTTTTTGCTGTTTTAATAAAAAAAAAAAAAAAAACACTAACCATAAAATTAAAAATTTATTTATTTTAATCACACCACCATAAAACAAATTAATTAATTAACCAACAATATAACAAAACTATTACAAAGTAGTCTCTTTTCTATTTATAGAAATGTATCACATAAGTTTTTTTTTATTTTATATTTTATTTTAATAAATTCTATAAAAACTACACACACTCTGAATAAAATATAACAATAAAAATTTTTCAGTACAGTACACTTCACTATTTAAGTATTTCAGCCATTTTGAAAAAAAAACTATTTTTTTTTGTTGTCGTTCTGTCTTATTCGAAATATTTGTATTTGTTTTTTTTTATTCGCCATCGCCGATGCCGTATATTCGTCGTCAATATTTTACTGACAGTTATTACGGAGCAAAGGAACGCGTTCGCATACGCGCATATAAAAATGAAATGACAGTAAGGCGTATTTCACATCAAGTCAAGTAAAAAATATGTCCAAAAACAGTACATACATAAATGCAGAGTAATTAGCTAACTTGTAATAAAAATATTTGGTAGATGCCAAATACTCAAATAATATAGTTTTAATTTTAAAAATGGCATTTTATTAATGATAATGTTAATGTAGCTAAGGTGACTTTTTCCTAGGCGAGGTAAAACGCTACGGAAAAAACGCCGAGGTAATATTCCTAAGTGCGGTTATGCAAAGAAACACACACATCATAAATTAATGATACATATTATTAGACACGTTCGCTTTAATTTTTTTTTTTTTTTTGTGGTGGTAATTAGTGTTTGATTAATTATTTTTTTATATTATTAATTAATTAATTAATAAAGGGCGAATTAAGTTTTCAATTAGATTATCAAAAAATGTTCAACATAGGCAAATCTGATGCCACGGAGTATCTTTATGAGTTCGGAAAAAAAAGGTTGTAATCGCTGGGCACCAGATCTGGAATTCAAAGCCCAATTCATGTAATTTTGCCATCACTATCAGTGACTTGTGGCACGGTGCATTGTCGTGGCGAAACAAGATCTTTTTCTTCACCAAATGTGGCATCTTGTTGGTAATTTCGGCCTTCAAATGCTCCAATAACCTAATATAATAGTCGCACTGTTGTTTGTATTTCCTTGCTCTAGTTAGTTAATAAAATGGGTGAAATGCTAGATCCATGTTGATGTAAAGCAACGTAAAAACTCACGCCATTTGGAAAACGAATTTTTTATACTCAAATGTTAAAATTTGAAAATTTTAAATAAATATTGCAAAAAAGCAATCAAAAACAAAGGAAAAATTATTTTTAAAAATGTCAAAGACATTAAAAAAACCGCTTGAAATACGTATGAAAAATAGGTTGCCATTCATTTTTCTGTCGATTCGGTTCCGTTCAATATCGAGTGTTTTGACGTAGGATTTTCTTTCGTTATTGAAGCGTTTCGATTTCGCTTCGATTAAAATCTTGTGTGTTACCCACTAAAATCCATTTATAATAATTGTTTGTTTGAATTAATAGAATATTTCATCAGATCTCTGTGTATAGAGATCTATACATTATCACCGCTATTGGGAGCCCCAGTAGACCGATATATTATTATGTTTGTTGCTTCCCAATAAATATTATAATAGTTGTCTATTGGCTTCTACAATTCTGCCGTAGTTTGGTTTAAATCTTCTATAATAATTATATTATTATAGGAAAAAGTATAGGTATTGAAAACTTATAAATTATATATACTAACCGATTTTGTTCTCAAATAAATATAAGACGTCTTGATTCACACTTTTCAATTAATCCAGAAATTATAGTCACTTTCTTTGATAATTCCGACATTTTTACCACGAATGAAACAGATCAATTTATTAAAAATTTGCAGTGCCAACAGCAAATATATAAACAGCACATAAACGACATACCTTTTTCACAAACTGTCAGTATGGCGACATAAACGACACATCACAACATCAAACGACACTCTATTCTTATCGATAAGCTAAGTTGTTTTGCTGTACATAAAATGGACAGTTTTGTTTTAAATTATAAAATAATATAAAAATTAATTGTTTTATTATTTTATTTTATTAGACGTACAAATTGATTTATATTTGCGCAAAAAAAAATCGACTAAAATCAAGTTAAACAAAGAAAAACCAAATTTTTTTGTCGATTATTTTGGTACGCACAAAATGGTATTGTCCGTCAATTATGTGAACACATTTCATCGCCGTCTGCTGTTTTATCAAATAAAAACTTGCGCACACAAACTCGCCGATTATTTTTTCGCTGCTCGTTCAAATGTCAAAATTCGGTAGAATAAAAAAAAAGTTGATATATTTCGTGTGCAGCGAAATTCAATCTTAGAATTCAGTTCAGTTCAGTCTCAGCCTTCTTCAGTCTCAGTCAGTAGTAGTAAAAGTAGAAATAGACAGAGTGGTTGTGGCCTGGTTGATTCATAAATTTATAGTACATTTAGATCGTAACCTAAGAAAAAAAAAAAAAAAAACAAAATTTTCTAGAAATAAGAAGTGAACGCGTATGAAAAATAATTTTTCCATTAATTATTATTAATATCAAGTTTTCTACATAAAGTATTGAAAATTTCATATTTTTGCATAAATTTTCTAGAAGAAATCTATTAAATTATTAAAAAAAAAAAAATTATCATACACAAAAAATTAAATTTGTTTGCTGCAGAAAAGAAAAATTTAACTAAAACGACACAAGACATAAAAAAAAAAAAAAAAAGGTTGTGATCCGTCCGTTTTGTTTAATTGTTTTGAAAATTGTATTAATTTATTGTGTTATTATATTAATTGGATCAAGAGAATAATTAAAAATGGGTAATTCATATGGTAAATTGAAAAAAAATAATGGAGATTCTGATTCCCATACGGAAAAAAATGGTAAGGGCGGTAACGAATACGGTGTAACATATAGCGGTGGAACATTTGGACGCTTTTCATTAGGCGAAACTTCAAAAGGCAAGAAGAAAATTACGGCCACCGAACGAGCATCTTGTGAACAATTGGCTAAGGTATGTACAATTTGTCTATAATTTCTAACATATGTTTCAGTTTTTAACCTTCAATAGAATTTCAAAAACAATTTTTTATATTTTTTTATGCCGAAAGAAAAACAGCGTCGTTGGTTTTTTTTTTTTAGTTTTTTTTTTTTTTGTCATTTTTGAAAAATGAAAAATGTGTTGGCCAAATAAATCTTTTTGATTCAATATGTCCATAAGTTTTTCAGCCATGGCGTGTACTTTCTAGAAAATCTGGTAGTATATATATGTGTGAGGCACAATTCAACTGTAGGCGTTGAAATGGTATGTGCGCGATTGCGCTTGTGACAACATAAAATGGGATCCCTATGTTTTGTGCTTTTCAAATTTTCAAAAGGATATACAGTGATTGACGTCACACATTCCTTTTTTTTTTTTTTTTTGATTTATTATGTGCAGGTAAACCTGGTGTTGAGTGAATAGAAACACTTACAGTATGTACATAAACAAAGGTGTGTCGCGAATGAAATGAAAACAACAAATATTTTATAACATTTGAGCGAAAATTAGTTCTGTAAATTTAGAACTTAGAATTTTTTTTGGTTTTTTTTCTTCTTTAAACTCCACTTTAGAATTATCCGAAAATTGCGAAATGGAAAATTTTGCCGCCGCGTATTTATATTGCGATCGTCCAAATGCTATACAAAAGATAAAGAAATAGAAAAAATGCAAAGAATTTTAAAATATGGTGGTTAAAGATTGGAATGAAAAATATTTATAAATAAAACATATTGATATTTTTTTGTTGCAAAAATATACCGACGACAATTGTTTAACAATGAAATAAAAATAAATGTATAAATAGATTTAGTAGTTCTAATTTTAAACTGATGCCACACACACACACACACACACACACACACACACGTTTTATTAATAATTTCCAAACAAACCGTATTTTTGTTAAAAAAAACATTTGCACTGGTTTAATTTAAACTTGAACACTGCATAAACCATTTTTTGAAGAAATTATAGGGGGCGAAAAGGTTATAAAGGAGACAAGTAAAATGAAACACATATTACCTATATCCTTTACTGTGAAATTAAAGTAAACTATAAGATCTTATCTTATCAATTGATTTTTATTAACATAACACATTACAAATGATATTGGGTTGGCAATAAATTTAGTGCGGTTTTTTTTGTAATGCAAACAATAGCCAATTGTTACATATTGAATTAATTAACTATGTTGAATAATATATGTGTGGTCCATTTTATTGGATGATCCTTTTCCATCTTTTTTGTTAACTTCATGGCTTCGAGCGGTGCCGAACGCCTGGACTTTAGCATCAAAAAACTAAGTGCGTTTTAACGTCATCATCATCATCATCATCATCATCATCATCAGAAACTTTCATACATATTCAAGAAGTTTTGTCATGATGGAAAATAACGCTTCGATTTGATGATTCTGGTCGCTTTTTTTGAATTGCATTGTTCAATTTGGTTAGTCGGTGTATGTACACATTTGTATTGATCGTTTGGTTGCATGGTAAAAGTTTAAAATATACAATGTCTTTGTAATCCCATCAAACTGATAACGAATAAGTATATTTTCTGGATGCGTGAAGCAATTTTAAAAATTTTCTTCTATTAAAGATTGGAAATTGATTAGATTTTAAAATTATGTAATAAAAATTGGAAATCCGTTAAAACTATGGCTTGTAATTAGAAAATTTGATAATTTATGAAAAGTGATTTTACCGGAAATTTTCCATTGGCCTCCGCGTTAATATTTTACAATGTATTAGTAATGACTTTAAGAAAAATATATATGGAACAAGATCATGGAAATATTTTTTGCAGAAGCCTCCCCCTGGATGGAAATGTAATGTGTTAAACGAATTCTTTTAGTAATCGATATATCTAGTTTTTTTTTGTGGTTCTAAGTTGTTTTAAACTCTTTTCAATGCATGCGCGTATGTGATACATTGAGCTTCTCTACCGTCTAACGTGTTGTGTTATGATGATCCGGATCGATTATTAGTATGGTTTGGTCGTCATCCAATTCATCTGGACGACCTGAACGTTGCGCCTCGGTGAGTGAAAAATTTCCAGTATGAAATGTTGTAAACCTGTCCGTGACACTGTCTTTGGATGAGACTTTTTCAACAAAAACCAAACGAAAAATACACAACCGATAGTTACATATTTTTTACAGAATGACAATTAAAATACCAACTATAAAAATAAAATATGGTTTAATATTTCGTACACGTTAATATAAGCCAAAATTCGACAAAAATCATTTTTAATTTTTACTCATTAAACTTCAAATTACAAAGACACAACGGAGCATCTTCTATTTATACGTGTAATCTCACACAATTTTAATAGGGAATAAGATGTATTTAATGTGACACAAAATTTTTATCACTTTATATCGGCGATGCTTTGGCTAATGATAAGTATTGATGATAGTATTTGTGTTAGCACTAACTAGGGAACCACATGAGGTGTTGTACTCCGAATTTAATGAAATTTTACCTGATTGTAGTACTCACCAAAGTATAGAACAAAGTTTTTTTTTTCTCCTCAATTTCACTCTTAAGGGGGGGCGGGGGGCTTAACGATCCCTCCGAACGACTACAAAACATGACATTTTATAAAAATCTATAATTTTTGATCCCAATGTGTCACAATAATTTTAATAATAAAATAAAATAATGGCTATCTAAAGTGTGCTTCATTTCGCATAAAAAAAAATTCTTAAAAATTATATGAATTTGGTCACAGGGTGTATCAAAAGTTACTAATTTTAAAAAATTGTGTAAATGTGAATTTATGCTTATAACTTTGTCAGGAGGAAGTTTTTTAAAAAATTACTTTAAATAAAGTCGATGGACAAATTCTTCACCTTTAAATTAAGTCATAATATTTAATATACAGGTTACAAGTTATAAAATTTTGTATATTTTTATAACATATGGTGGTTCATATGTTTAATATTTTTGATGGTAATATTTTAATTTTTATGATTGTATCTGAGGGGTACTTTGGTTTGGAAGAATCTGAAAGTGATGTCAGTTTGGCGATTGAGCTGCTCAAAATACGTAAAATACAGTCTTTTGAGACAGACTCGAAGAAAACATTTTTATTTTTCTTTATCAAATTTTAATCCATTTTACAACAGTTTTCATAAATTCCGATAATTTTTAAAACTCTTGAATTTTATAAACAACGTTTGATTTTCTCAGAAGAGGAATCGGGTCTTTGAGTTTGGTGATCACGATGTTTGGACAGTATGAATTTCTTATTTTCGTAATATGATCTCAGTATATGATAGAAATGATGAGGCAATTGTTGCTTGAGTTTAAAAAGTAAACCGTCATGTCTCATACCTCTTATCGACGTTCGATTCTTTAGTTTTTCTTTAGCAATCTCATCATGCTAGATGATTGACTGCACATTTGATGCATCTGGGTTATATAGGGGATGAATTCTTGATGTAGGTTCCTACCGTTGGTATATTGTGCATTGAGATATTTCTCATTTTCGATTTGGTGCTTTTAAACTTATTTTTGTGCATACTAAGGCAGTAATGTTATAAATTTTCTTATTGTTTGCTGCAGTGTATAGATTTAAGTATTAAATAACGGTAACTATTGTTTGTTGATACGTTCTTTAAAATTGTGAGCATCAGTAAAGTATTTTAATGTGTATTCCACGCAGTGCAACCCCAAAGTTATACGTGTGGTATTCTTATTTATTTTCGGTTAAAATCTGACCCCCAGTCCTAAATGCGTTTTCAGATATAGTCTATATTTTTACTTCAAGCATCCTTAATTTTTATTTACCTTTTGTTTAACTATTATTTTGTAGCTCCTGCAATAAATATTGTTTGTTGTCTAAGTATACGTTTTATATTTTTTGTTGTATCTTCTGCGATGGCGTCTGTTAAACCTTGATCCAAACAATCGAATATGTTGGTAACAGTATCAGTTTTTGAGCATTTCCAAGCCAACCGCTGTTTCCGATAAGTCTAGTTTAATTTTTGGGCCTGGTTTTTGGTGTTGGATATTGTTGCAACCGTGGTATTTGTTGTAACATTACTTGTATCTGCTGTGGCTGAATTGATTGTATTGGTGATTGTTGCTGTATTGTTGATGTTGATATAGATGCTGATGGGTAAATACAACCGGATGTATTTGTTGGGAATCAACTGGTTGTTGTGCACCACTGGTTGTAATAGTAAAATGTTGGTGGAACTTGCTCTCTATTTGCTAGATACATAAGTCAGCTTTGCCGGTGACACCCTTTTTTATTTAATGGAATCCGTATCATTTCTGAAAACAGACGGTTTGAGGATTAACTCGTAGGGACGACACAATGGACCTTCTTTGGTCTAAGTGCCGGCGTTAATTTCCCAGTTTTATAAAAATCATCATTCATAATATAAAATTTGTACCACAACTGAAGAGAATTATAATGCGAGTTATTATATTGTATTTATATAGGACAATTCTGACAAGGATCAGAATGTCGTTCCGGTTTATAGAACATTTATAAAATTTTCTAAATTTTCTTATATGATTCATAACTGAACTATTTCGATTAAGTCTTATTTTTTATACTTAAATTTTGTGTATTAAAAGCATTTTATTTGTGTATATGAAATACATTGTTGTACTGACAAGGGAACCACCTGAGGTATGCTCTCGCCCCCGATTTCAATGAAATGAAATGCCAAGTTGCAGTACTCATCAAAGTATAAAACAAAGTTTTTTTTTTTATCCCAATTTCACATTGAAGGCGGTAACGATCGCTATAACTTTTGCTGCCGAAGTGCCACAATTTTGAAGTCGAAAATTTGTAGCTATCTAAACTATTCATTATTTCATAAATTTTATGAAAATTAATTGGATTTTAAAAGATTCGAATTTCGAATAATTGTATAAAAAACACATGTGCATTTAAGTAAATAAGGAACAGGTTATTTAAAAAGATTTTCCGAATTGAGTCGATACAGAAAGAATTCGTTTGTAATTTGAGGTACAATATTTTAAAATAGGGTGACTGGTGATAGAGTTATACATACTTTTATAACAGGGTGTTTCGTATCCATTATATTTTTCATTATTTTTTATAATTGTATCTGAGGTCCTTTGGTAAGTAGAATCTAAAAAGGATGTCCGTTTTGACAATTTAGCTGTTTGATGTTTTGTTTTTTTTTTTATTGTATCATTTCGAAATGGGGTTATTTAATCGTTATGAAAGTGATTTTTTCCTTAACGATGTTTGCACGATGTGGTCTGGCATTGTCATCGTGAAATAAAACTTTGTGGTGTTTTCGAGCTATCAATGGTCGTTTTTCGTTCAATTTTTTTGCCAATTCGCCCAGTTGTCGTCGGTAGCGATCAGCTGTAACCGTTTCATTTGGTTTTAACAGTTCGTTATACACCACACCTTTCTGATCGCACCAAATGCACAGCATTATCTTCTGGCAATGAATATCGCGTTTTGATTGTGAAGTTGAAGCGTGTAAACCACCGTCCACAAGTTTTTTGATTTGGAGCATGTTCACCGTAAGCTTCTACCAACAATCGATAACTATCAGCAGCGGTTTTCTTCAAATGAAAGAAAGTTATTAAACTTCCCCGCAAAACAACTGTTTCAGGCACGTAATTCGGCATGTTCGAAGCAAAAAAAAACTTTGTTGTTTACACTTCAACGAAACGAAACATATACTGAAATTTATATAGTAATGAAAGACAAAAAAAAAGATAATGACCGCGGTGTGTTCCGATGCACACAACGCCAGTTACGCCAACTGTTATCAAATCGACATTATTAATGGAAGGTCCTAATAATATAATTAATAATAATTATGCTGAAAAAAGATAAAAACAATGATGAAAAGTCGAAGCCTTACTCTTTATCTTATTTCATGATCAAATGATCAAAACATTAATCTACACAAATGGTACAATATAATTAATTTACCATCACTTGTCCATAATCAACTGATTCCAGCCGCGATTAATAGATTAAAGTTATTTAAATATTCATGGTGTGCAAGCAATTACCTGAATGAGAGACCACCAAAAGTTGTAGACTTCACTTTTAAGAAATCATTACATACATTTCGAAATGATACGTAAAAGAAAACCAATTACTAACTAATTATAATCAATGTATTATCAAAAGTTTTAAAAATTATCGGAATTTATGAAAACATTTGAACAGCTCAATATCCAAAACGGACAACGTTTTTATAGATTCTTCCAACCAAAGTACCTATATTAAGATGAAAAATTTCTCCATCGACTGTATATATACAATAAATTTAAATAAAACTTGCTCCAAGTTGTTTTAAATATAACGAAGTCATTATAATTTACATAATCCGAACCCTATAATTAAATTACAATCACTTGTCCATAATCAGCTGTCGGCATCAAGATAAATTAACTTATTTAAATATTCTTGTATCAACAAACAGATAAATGAACGAGAGACCATCAAAATTTGAAAACCCCGTAGACTTTTCTTTTAAGGAATCACAAATGTGGCCATAATCAGTTGTTCATGATGTAAAATATCTTTGTGCCTACAACACTTTTTTTTACAAATTATCACTTTCCTATATCGATTAAAGAAGTATATTTCGAAATAATGCTTTAAAGAAAACCAATTACTATTTAATTTTAATCAATCTTTTATTCATATGTAAATGTATTTCCAGAACTTTAAAAATTATCGGAATTTATGAAAACTGTTGTAAAATGGATTAAAATTTGATAAAAAAAAAAATGAAAATAGTTTGTTCGATTTTTTAAGACAGACTGTGAAACTATTTTGGACAGCTCAATTGACAAACTGACTTCACTTTTAGATTCTTCCAAACCAAAGTACCCCTCAGATACAATCATAAAAATTAAAATTTTATCTTTAAAAATATATGAAACACCATGTTATAAAAATATGCATAACTTTATAATTGGTAACCCTATATTAAAAAATTATGACTCAAATTAAAGGTGAAGAATTTCTCCATCGCCATTATTTAAAGTAATCATTTAAAAAACTTGCACCTGACAAAGTTATAAACATAAATTCAAATTTTTTTTTACACAATTTTTCAATATTAGTAACTTCTGATACATCGTGTGACCAAATCCAATTAATTTATAAAATTTTTTTTTTTTTGCGAAATGAAGCAAACTTTATTTCCAACTTCAAAAATTATTGTGGCATTTCGGAATCAAAAGTTATAAATTTTTATAAAATGTCATGTTTTGTAGTCGTTCGGAGGAATCGTTACCCTTTTAAAAGTGAAATTGGGGAAAAAAAAAAATAACTTTGTTCTATACTTTTGTGAGTACTACAACTTGGAAAAATTTCATTGAATTCGAAGTATGACACCTCATGTGGGGTTCCCTTGTAAATAACATTTTTCGATTTGGGGCTCTGTTTTTGCGAGATACGGGGGCTTCGAATTTTTCTCTGCAGTCCATCATTAATGGACCAATAACTTCGAAAATAAGGTAAATAGTAGAAAATTTATAGTCTGACCGAATTTGTAAAGAATTAAATTCTGAATTAAATTGTTTTATAAATTTTTCTAAAACTTACTTCAGTTTCAAGTTATTGAACAATAAAATTGAAAAATAACTATGTTTTCTTAAAAACGAAATTTTACTAAAATGAATTTTTGTTTTTAAAATCTAACGGCCCAACATATTATTTTTTTGTCAAATTAGTAAAACTAAATTATTTCGCTACAATTTTGTAAAATATTTCATTTATGACTATGACCAACCGTTTTTTAAAGTTTTAAATGTTTGAAAAATTGGTGTAATTGTAGAAATATTAGTAAAATAATAAACTAAAGTTATAGCTATTTGGAATGAAAGAAGAGTAGGCCGTGTTTAAATTTCGTTTATTCATAAGCAAATACCGAATACTCTTCCTTCGTTCCAAATAGCTAAAATGTTAGTTTGTTATTTTTTTGTATTGAGAATAAATACCAAAAAATTTCCTATGAAAAATAGCGGAATTGAACCCGTTATATTTCAAGATTAATAATGTATATTTCGGTGCTATACCACTGCGCTACTGAGTGTTTTTACAGCCTGTGACCAAATCCAATTAATTTTTGAAGAAAAATTAAGCACATTTTAGATAGCTATTATTTCCAATTTCAAAAATTATTGTGGCACTTCGGGGTTCAAAAGTTATAGATTTTTATAAAATGTCATGTCATGATGGATCGTAACGGGTATTTCAAAAAGCAAAAAAATTTGTTGGGGAAATAACAATGATGAGTTTACTACTACAATCTGGCAAAATTAAATTGGAATCGGATACGTACACCTCAGGTGGTTCCCTTGTGAGCATATGCATATGCTGATGCAAGTACATTGATTTTAAAATATATCACGTGGCATACAAAAAAAAGCCAAATATGATTGGTATGGGCTGAAAAGTTTCCGAAAATTCTAAGAAAAAAACATTTTTTTGGCAAAATTAAACTTTATTCATCAACATACATCTCTGCGCGGGCGATACACTGATTCCAACGATCTTCCAACTTTTCGATACCATTTTTATAGTACGATTTCGTTTTTTCCTCAAAATAGGCTTCTGTTTCGGCGATCACCTCTTCATTGCTCTTTAATTTCTCTCAAGTGAGCATTCTCTTGAGGTCTGAAAACAGGAAAAAGTCACTGGTGGCCAGATCTGGAGAATACGGTGGATGTGGAAGCAATTCGAAGCCCAATTCATGTAATTTTGCCATCGTTTTCAATAATTTATGACACGGTGCGTTGTCTTGATGAAACATCACTTTTTTCTTCTTCAAATGTGGTCGTTTCTTAGCGATTTCATGTTTCAAACGCTCCAACAAGGCTATCTAATAGTCACATTTTCGAGATAGTCGATGAAAATTATTCCATGTGCATCCCAAAATACAGATGCAATAACCTTGCCAGCCGACTGTTGCGTTTTTTGCCGTTGTGGACGAGGTTCGTCGCTTGCTGTCCATGATGCTGACTACCGATTTGAGTCCGGAGTGTAATGATGGAGCCATGTTTTATCCATTGTCACATATCGACGCAAAAATTCTGTTTTATTGTGGTTGAACAAACCCAAACACTGCTCTGAATCATCGATACGTTGTTGTTTTTGATCGATTGTGATTTCGCGCGGCACCCACTTTGCACCGGAGCTTTTGCATGCCCAAATATTCATACACGATATGTTCAACACGCTCCTTTGATATTTTCAGAGCCTCAGCTATCTCGATCAACATCACTTTACGGTCATCGGAAAATTATTTTGTGGACTTTTTTGATATTTTCTGGAGTAACAGTCTCCTTTGGTCGTCCACTGCGTTCATCGTCCTTGGTGCTCATATGGCCGGTATTAAATTTTGCAAACCACAAATGTACTGTTGAAATTAGCTGGAGCAGTGTCGAGATAATGCTCGTCAAACAGTTTTTTGGCTTCAGAAATATTTTTTCCAATCAAAAAATAATGTTTAATCAACGCATGAAATTCGTGTTTTTCCATTTTTTTTTCAAATAACGAAAGTAGCTACACTCACAACGCAATATCTCACAAACGTAATGGTCGGACTGTTGTCAAATATTGACACGTATCGTTTGAAGGTTGGTACTAACTAAAAATCATATGAAAATAATTTTAGTGGCGCCACTTCTTAGAATTTTCGGAAACTTTTCAGCCCATGTGTTATTTATTTTATTTTATCGCATATTGACTCGAATGTCGTAAATATTTAGAAGCGATAAATTAAAAATGAGGTTTCGTTTTTGATTGTAATTTTCCATTGAATTATTTTAATTAATTCAAAGGTATTTTGCAAACGATTTTATTTCTTCCACATTGGGTGGTAATTTTTCGATAGATTTCTACAAATAATAATAATTGTGGGGTACAATTATTTAAGTTCGTGTTCTTTACGACCCTGATATTTTTTTGACTTTATTATTATTATTTTTTGTTTGTTTTTCGATTTCAATCAATTAATTTTTTTCAAATAACTTTGGTTGGCATCTATGAAATATACAATTACAATTATTACAATAGGGCTTTGTATTCTTCCATAATTATTATTATTATTATTATTATTATTACAATGTTTCGTTTAAGATATATCAATATTTTCATTAATTTTATTGTATGTTATTATTATTTTGGTTGTGATGAATCAATTAATAATGTTATTGTTATTGCAATAGTTATACATTTTGTTGTACACATTCATCATATATTTACAGAATCATGTTATCATTATTTATTATTGTGCTCGTGATTGTTGGAATATATTTTATTATGATTATGGTTTATAAAGTGTGTGTGTGTGGGTATTTGTGTTGTCATGAACAATCGTTACATTATATAGTTTAACATATTGTGTGACAACACCTTCTTTGTTTGGAAATTGTCGATGGCAGATATTTTTATATATATTTATAAGTTAATTTTTTATAACAAATAACAAACACTTTCATTCATTTGGTGATGATAACCATCTCAAATTCTATATTATTTATTATACAGAATGTATCAGTCAGCAATATTGGCCAAATGAATGCGGATGTGTAGCGCTGGACTAATGAAATAAAAAAAATAAATATATTCTAGACCAATGTCCAATAATGTTCGTATCTACTACTTTTGACCATTTCAAGTTTTGTCGTATTACGTTTGACAATGTGTCAATAAAATTATCGTATAGACGACAACTATTCCATTGTCCATTCAGTATTGTTCGACCGATATCAAAATTCAGATATTCACTTAATTCGTGAACGGAATAAACTTGTGTGAAAAATAGGGTGCCAATTATAAATGTGTAGCTCAACTACATTGATCATTTAAATATATAGATTTACTAGATTCGTAGAAATAATGAAAGGCAATTTATGTTTCAATTCAAACTCAATGTTTTTCGTATAAATACACAAATCTTAAATGCTGTGCTGTGACTCTGTGTGCTGACTATTTTTATTTATTATATTTTTGTAGGTTGACGACATACGCGTTGAGTGTATCTGCAGTTACAACTTAATAAATTTTTACACGCCTATAATCGTCCATCGATGATATCAAGCCAGAGTATATTTGAAAATTATCTTACAGGTTACGTGTACCAATATAGTTTCTAGCCGTACAAATAGCAGAGACGTTAATACTGACAAATAAATAAGTGTATTGGAATATTTCATCTGTCATATGAATACCTGAAAAATTTCAATTCGATCGGTCAATTTATTCCTTGTTTATAAGCCATTTGAAGACGTGTCAGTGATTTTTTTTTAATATGGAAAAATAAAAAAATCGACCACTCATTGAATATTTACTGAAAAAAGATTTAGTCGGATAAGAAATTTATAACGATATGGTACATGTGTGAGTGAGGTGAAAGTGGTCCATCATATGCAACAGTAAAGTAAATTAGATTGCTGAATTTAAATGTGGTCGTACAAGTGCTTTGAAGACGAACCACGTGCGAGGGACGTCCAAAAACTGTATCGACATCAGAAAATATTAAAAAAATACATGAATTTGTTAGCGGAAGATCCAAGTTTGATTACGCGTGAATTAAGTCCTGATACTTTAGGCATCTCAGAGGGACGAGTACGTTATATTTTACATGATGAATTACAAATGTGAAAATGTGCGGTGCCTCGCCGCACACTTAAACAATTCAACAAAACACTCAATCGTAAACAAATTTTTCGGCGGTATCGTTTTAAGAAGAATGAAAACCGTTTACAGTGGACTAAAGCTGAATGTTCGGCTCCAAAGCAGACTAAGCATGAACGAACGACAAAAATGAGATGCAAAAGGAATTTTATTGATCGCGTTATCTTTAGAAAGGTAAAATAATCAACTCAGAATGTTAGTGTCACCTTTTGGATCAATCGGACGCAAATATCCGTAAAACAGCATCAGTACACAAAAGTGTGTTTTGACCATGACTAAATTCAAGGATTTAAAGTACGAATTGCTTGATTATACACTGTGGCTCCTAGCGACTACTACCTCGCGACTACTAGATTTCTAAAGTCTCAAACAATTTCTCCGACGAAAGTATTTTTCGCCGAATGAAGAGGCCAGTGCGGCCGCAGACAGGTATTTTGCAGAGCTTCCGGAATCGTTCTTCAGCAAAGGGATAACGATGATTTGAGAATACTGGAGTAAATGTATTGAATTATCAGGAGATTATATTGCATAAAAAACACTACATCCGAAGCCAAAAATAACAGTATTTTATTTCTATGGGCTAGAAACTATTCACGCAACCTGCATTATGTGCAATACTTATTTTTGACATTCTACTTTTTTAAACTTAAAGCTTGATTTAAACGTTTCCTAAATGGTCGAGAAGACGTTGAAGATGATGCACAATCCCCGATGCGTAACCCTTTTGCACATCAAGAACTATTGACAAAATCAATTCTGAAATAAAATATATTTTACTGCATTTGTTTCTCTTTATTTTATAGCCCCACCTCGTACTATACATATAATAATAGATAAATTCTTAAGATGATGAATGTAATTATTGACGAAGAAATAACATAGAGCCGGATGCATTTTTCATTCGTGGTAGTGATGGTAGTTTATGTATTATTATTATTGTCTGTCAAACGGTGTACGGTATTAAACCCGAATGAAATTTGAAATATACGTTAAAATGGCATATAGTACAGTGTGCTTTTGGCCTGTGCCAAAATGGATACCGATTCGAAGAGTACTGGTCTGATCTCTATCTTATTTCATTTTTCAATAGCTTCGGGTGATGCATAACACGTTTGATATGAGAAATACAGTTAATTTTTTTTAACTTTGATTGAAATGATAAATAAATATAGCAACTATTAATATGTAATTGCCAATACAAACACTTAACTAATTTTAGTATCATATATCGTTACAGATTTTGTATAAGAGGACCGGCGATGAAATGGGAATTACTGGTATTATGCCGGAAATTTTTTCTGTAAGTAAAATTAATTAAGAAAAAATAAAATAATAATAATTAAAATTTATGTAAATTTTTATTAACTACAATTTTTTGTGTATGCGCTCGTACAGCGTTTTGTATTTCCAGAACATGACGATATGGCCGAACGATTGTTCGATTATTTTCGTGGAATTGCTAAGGTAAAACATAATCATTTAACAATCAGTCAATTTCGTTCACAATGTGAACGTTTTATGGTGGTCATCGATGAATCCGATATTGTTGAATGCTTTTTAAAAATGTATGCAAATGATGGAAAAATGGAAAATATGACACCAAAAGATCTCCTTAAATTATTACAACAATGTTTTAAATTATCAATGTTGTTTACATCAAATGATGTAAAATATTGTCCAATGGCTGTACGAACACTTGGTTCAATAACAGCATCCTGTTTTTTCATCGAACAATCTACTAGTAAAGTTATGGATATACCATTGACAAAATCGGCAGGCATACTGCCAGTTAATGCTATACACCAATGGTTTAAAAATAACCATTGTTTAAATTTGATGAAACCCATTCATCGTTATTGTGTCTGGATGTTATCGATGGGTTATTGTCGTCATTTAAAAAATCCGGAACCATTGATGACTAACACCAATAATGTGTTATCACATTTACAATTGTCTACACCAATATTGGACACAAAACAACCAATTGAAGAAGATTATGCACCGTTAATGCCAATGTCACAAGCATGGTTATTAGCCTCTGCATTGCCCCTGTGCTATGTGAAACCGAAAGTTGTTCCACCATTACAACAACAGCAACAACAACAGGGCTCTTCAACTAAAAGTCCAACCAATGCTCATGCATCATCAGCCGGATCTGGTTCATCTGTGGGTGGACCAACTGTTGGCGGTGTCGTTGTTGCGTCATCATCATCAGCATCATCATCAACAACTAATAATCAGAATGTGATGAATAATGCATTACCACAATTGTTACCCACGCATTGGACATTATTGTATGATTCTCGATTACATGGATTGGGTGCAAATCGTTTTTTGCATCATGTCACTGGTTATAAAGGACCGACATTATGTTTATTTAAAACAAGTATGCATAATAATGTGTATTGTGTTGGGTCACCACGTGAATGGATCGAATCGCATTTGTATAATGGCGATGAAAATTGTTGTGTCATTCAGCTGTTGCCAAAGTAATATTTATGTTTAATTATAATTTTATATATTATTTCTCTTCTTTATTTCATGCCATTAACCTGCCATTTTGTTTTATTTTCGTTTTACTGTGTTCATTTAGATTTGTGTATGTTGAAGTTGGTCCCAAACTATTGTATTTGAATACATCAATACGGGGCTATCCAAAAGGTTTAAAAGTTGGTTCAGATTATAAAAAACCGTATCTATCCATTAACGAGGATTTCGAAACATTGACCATTGAAGGAACTGTATATGATTTACATTCAATTGAGGTAATTAATAATTGTTTAATTAATAAATATTTTTATTATATTAGTAGTTTTTGGCGTCGGCCATTTTTATAAAGAAATCGAATAAATTTTATAATCATACAATGTTTTTGCATGGGTCTCACATGGATTAATTGTGTAATTTAAACACGATAATTTGGAAAAATTAAATGTCTATGTTAAGTTTTACAATAATTTTATTTATATTTTATCGGTAAAATGAAATAGATTAAGTCTACACCAGCAAAATTGTGAATTGTGTTATAAGTAATTCAACCGCCCAGTTATAACAAAAATTATTTTATTTCATCTCGGAATGTTTGTAATTAATAAGAATTACTAACAAAAAATTCTTGTTCCATCAAAAACAAGATAATTTCTTGTACTGGACTATATAGGTAGGTCCCACTTAAATTCCGACACATAGACTCTATAATTATAATATATTTCTAAAAAATTTATTAATAAATATTAAAATAGTTGCGTTATACATACAAAATTTGATCAACGTTGTTCGATAAGAATTGGTCAAGCTCCAAAAATTTCAAGCAGCTGGTCTATAAATCTGCCTCGGCGGCTATCAATTTATCAGACATTCATTATAAACTAATCATTTAATCCGATATTATTAGTCTACACATCAAACTTTTTCAAAATTGAATAAAAATTCAAACAAGTTCCAAAATTTAAAGCATCTGGTCTAGGAAAACTGTTTTGAAATGAATTTTCGATAAATATTCTTTATAATTGTTATTATATAACTTCAACTAAAGCATTCAAACTTCTATACAGATTTTATTTTAATGATTACTTCCCATGTATTTGATTTCGATTTTCACTCGAAATATGCCGCATTGGTTTTTTTGCGATCTATGTGTTTCTATCGCATTCCTTCCGGGACACCCTTTATTATTGCATAATTTTAATACATATTTTTAAAATAAAAAATAAAAAGGTTTGGGGATGCGGCGATCAACATTCCAGAGAAGTACAATTGGAAATAAAGAAATGGCAAATTAAGGAAGCTGAACGTCAACGTAACGTTAAATTAACTGCTGCCGATTGGGCTAATAATCCAGATCGTTATTTATTGGAATTGGGTGGTCGACCACAATATAATAACAATAATAATTGAAATCGTTAATTATTTTTTTCTAATTTATTATTTTTTTTTTTATGTGTGTGTGTGTGTGTGTGTGTTCTAATATGTGTGTGTGTGTGTGTGTGTACAAGCGTAAAAATTCTAAATTAAAATTGGTAGAAAAGATTCTAAATATGAAACACAACAATTCAAGTATAAAAAGAAATTAGAAGTGCCTGAAAAAGAAAAAAATTAATTAAATTCTAAATTAAATTCTAAATAAAATTCTAAATAAAATTCTAAATTTATAAATGGTTTACGAAGAGAAATTATTATATTTTAAAGTTAAATATGGCGAGGGACACAGTAAAGTGAAAACGTAGACGGAATTAATTTAAAATATTTATGTTTATTTTATTATGCACAAAGAAGTCATAGAATATAAAATTATGTTGATGTGTTTGTATATAAAATAAAGTGTGTCCAGGCTGTATTCAAAAACCGTCGACGTTGGGGTTGATCGGGGCATATTCAAAAATGAATACATTTTCAAATAAAAAACAAAAAAAAATTGGCTTATATTGAATAAATTAATTTTTATTGATCCTAAATTATTTGCTGTTGATTTTTACTAATTGATTTTTCAAAATAATACAATTAATTTGATAAATGTTAAGCCAATAAAAATGTACACAAATACAAATTTCAAATTAATTTGAAATCAAAATGGATGCATTTGAACATAGTTGACCACACACACATTTTATATACATTCATTATAAAGCTAAAGCATAATTAAAATTATAAAGAATATTCACACGACATCAGAACGTGACACATAACTTTTCTCAGGTGATTAATATTATCGAATTGGAAAATTGAGCTGTTAGTGTCATAATTATATCTACTCTAAATACATATTTTAATATTGACATTAATCGAAATAAAACATAAAAAATTAGAAATAAGTCATACAATGAAAACCAAAATAAATTCGATAGAAAATCTAATAAAATGACAATTGTGGGCGTTTAGATTAAAATGAAATTGATGTCTGAAAACATAGGGAAATGAAGAAAAATTAAATTTATATCCAATTCTTGTATTGGCCACTACCATTTAATCATTGTTAAGAAAAGTGTTTTTTTTTACCAACTTTAGCTTAATTTTTTCTGTCTTGATCCGCTTTTTCCGAAACGTAAGCACAGATCTAAGTGTCATCTGCCCCGATTTCATGACAGTTTTTTTTATAGTTTTTGAAATGCAAACAGTGACAAAGAATCAAAAAAATTCAAACTGACTCAAACCGTCTGCTTTGGCCTGACTCTAACTTATTGTTATTATATAAAATTATGTAAATTACAATACAAATATATAAATATTAAAAAATTAGACAAATATTCAATTGTTTTAACCAAATAAATTTCTCTAATCGACTTTTTGCTACGCTGTACACTGTGTCAAGTCAATTCAACGAACCGATTGCACAAACGTCAGAATGAGAGAAATTAATGCCTTACAGCACAATGACGCCTCACACTCGGCTCTCGCATAGCAAAACGTCCCCCCCCCCCCTCCACCTTTCGCTCTTTATTTATGTCGAATACTTTAATTCTACGCTTACTGTTTGCATTGTCTCAGCATTCGCAACTTTCTCCTACATCACAGATGTACGCGTCACATTCATTAAATATTGTGTACAGTGACTTGAAGATTATGTGGTAACACAGTTCAATTCCATTGAACCGATATTAATTTTAACAAAATGATTCGTATGCTTATCGCGTTTGTAAGTTTGTGCAAAATTAGTGTACAACAGCATTAAATGAAATGTTTCGCAACGATTAGCATAAATACAAATATATAACATGTCGACAATTACGCAACAACTAAACTGAATGCCATTTTAGCGACATATTTAAATGGAATATGTTTGGCACATTAAGTACCTCAGTAGTGCCAACCTTCAGTCGGTTGGAATTTTTAACCAAAATATTTTTATTATTAAAAAAAACATTATGAAAATGGTTTTTTTGTAATTAACGGTTTATTAAAATATAATAAAATATTCATTTAATTTCAATGAATTTAAAATTTAAGCATTAAATAAAATTTTGTATAAATTAAATGGTTTGACGTAATAAATTAATAGATAATTTCATGTTAACCAGAATTTCTTCGTATTTTTGTCCACCACTCAATAACTTAAAAGTTAATATATTATATTTACAATGAGGCTGATCGGTATCAACATCTAACTATCTGTCTATGTTGATTGAAATTTTTATATTGCTCGGCAGACGCACACAAGAATATATATAATTATGACACAAAAAGTGCTGCCAATTTACTTTTTCGTTAAGTTAATAAAATGTTTATGTGTGTTTGCGTGCGTGCGTGGGTGTGTGTGTGTGTAATGTGTTCGAAAATGCGGTATGTGTGTGACCACCTTTTTTTATTAGTTGAATATTCTTTATAATTGTTAAATTCTATGACAACCATTTTATTTGATTTTTTTTAATTTGTAACAGTTAAAATTTGTCCGAGGCGCCCATTTTATTTAAGTTAATAAAGAATGTACGGCGGATGTATTTTATTTTGTATATATTTTAAAGTTATTTATACATTTTAATTATTTGTATATATTTGTTTTTTAAGTTTAAGTATATTTTTATTGTTCATTGTTTTTTTTTGTTTTTTTTTTCTTTTTTTTATTAAATTTCTCTGTGATATTTATTTTTACATCTTAAGTCAAAAAAAAAAAAAAAAACAAAAACACAAAAAAAAAAAAAAAAAAAAAAAAAAAAAAAACAAAAAAACAAAAAAATTTAAAAATTAAAAATAATTAGGCAAATTTTTTTAAGATATTATTATTATTATTATTTTCTTATTTTTATTTTTAATGGCGTCATAACTTAAATATCGTTATTTTGTTTTTAATTTTAATTTTAATTTTAATTTTTTAATTTTTTTTTTTTCATTATATTTTGGGTGTTGTTATTTTGTTTGGGGGATTATAAAAATATATAAAAATGTGATTCTGAATGTACTTAATTTTTGATAAAAAAAAAATCAACTATAAATATATTTTAATTTTTAAGTAGTTATAATTTCATAGATATTAATTTATAATTTCAGCTTGGGTTTCTAACGCATTTCTCATTTATATATTATTTCTATTGCGCCTCTGTTATTTGTCAAAATTTATGCGTTTTATAAACCAGTGGCGAAGTGTGAACGAATAGTTTTCATATCACACAATATAATTGTATATTTTTTCGGCGGTATTGATTTCGAATTGAATGTAGCCATTCGAAAGTTGAATCAACTTTGATGAATTTTTGATCCATTTTGTTTGTTGTATAGAATTTGAAAAATTATAATCAATTTTTAATTTTTCGTATAAGAAATTTTTAAAATTGATTTTACTCTTGTTTAATTCTGTAAAACAAAATGTTAGAAATCCGTTAAAATTATGGACCATAATTAAAATTTATGATGGTCGGATTTTTCGGATTTTATTTATTAAAAATATTGTGCTATATTGTGGGAGGTATAGAAAACTGCATGCTAATTCGGACGCTTCGCCATTGACTTACAGTTTATGTGTAATATATAAATTATTATAAATTAAAAATATTATTGGGTAAATGAATACCGCCCCCCCCCCCCCCCCTTTAATTGTAAAAAATATTTATTTTATAGATGCGTTCAATTGATAACACTTCGAAGCATCACACAATTTTTTAGGTGGGGTGGTATCGTAAAAAAACGAAACGAGTTTAAATTAATAAAAAAAAAATATTTTCCTTTTAAGTTACAACCATTTTTGCCTGCGGCGAGTGTAAGATACGATTTTTTTTCGAATTTCTGAATTCTGAGAAATACTCACAGTCATCATGATTTTCCATTATACGGGAATGGCGGTGTGTGTGGTTATTTCAGTCAAACTATCAACTACAACAAGTAACAGCTTCAAAATGAACAATCCTAATTTAATATGTAACGAAACCATTTATAATTTGTAATCAAATGATGGATATTGTATTTAATTTGATTATAAATTGATGGTTATGGCTAATATAATCATCGAAAGATGTGGTACAATCTATTTGTTTACGATTAACATTTTGGTTTTACGCGGTAAATCCATAGATTTTCTAACTGCCACATCTTTATTTAGTTTTTCCGTGCCAAGTATGCTTATAAACTATTCACAAACTATACCAGACTGTGCTGGAATTGATAAGTGAATTAACTTTTGGCTACAATGTCTGTTTGGCCATCTATACTTGCAACGGTTTTTTTTATTGCTATATTTAGCTTCAAGGTTAAATCTATCGATGGCATACTCGTCTGCCCTCTGACCGACACATATGCCCATGACTTCTAAATATTTGATTTGTAGAAAAAATACTATGGCTAATCTGTCACCAAAAAAAATTATTGAAACATCAGCAGCGCTATTGATGTTTTGTCGTCTTTGTTGTGTTGCCAACAGTGACGACTCACTGTATTTCGGAAAGATTTTTTTAACTTTTTTCCACACAGTTTCATTTTCCAAATGGTACTTATTTCGATCAATCCCGATTATTCGCAAGCAACCTGTAACCGTTTGGCATGCTAATCTTTGTATTTTGTCCAGTTGTTTCCTGGCTGTGCTATGTAGCCCAAAATTTTTCACTAACTATTACCGAATTTCTGAATGTTGGTCTTGCACTAATTGGACGCTATCGAAAACCAACTCAATTTATATCCTATGTTCCTATGTTTGGTTGTACTTTATGGTAACTCATTCGGCTACGAAAATCCATCCATATCGAAAGTTTTAAATTAAATTAATCTAAAGTTGCTGTTCGAAATGCAAAAGCTAGTACGATCCGCTCTATTTATAATGGTTTGTGTTTAAACGGAAAATCAAATGATACATTATTAGTTTATTAGTTTTGGAAAAAAAATACTTATAAAATATCGGTAATTATTTGTAATATCGGATGGCCTAAAAAGTTTCGCAAAATTTTCGATTAATTTCAATGAACTTTATTAAATCCAAATATTTTTATCAACTATTAATTTAATGTCGCTGCAAAGCATTTAGGGGGGGGGGGGGGGGTTTTCTGAACGAATAACTAAGTCGCCGCCGCCAACAAGTGATTTATGAGGGTGGTTTTTTTTTTATTTTTTTTTTTTTTTGAAGTCAACTTTACATACCGTTAAGCGGGTTCGGTTCCCAGACTGGAACAAATACGGTAGTGTCGGGTGTCTGAAGGGTACAAAGCTATCGAAATTAAACTTATGATATATTTATGCAATTAAAAAATTCTTTGATCCATCGAATTTATTACGGTCTTATGTTTTTTATTTTATTAATTATAATTTTTATCAAATATTTGTGAAAAACTTACAAAAACCTTAATGGAAAAAAAATAAAGTAAAATCGACAACAATGCAATGATTGAATTTTAAACTTTATAATTAAATATATTTCACTCATTACATTATTAAAGCTTTTGTAAATATTTCTATACATTTGTGTGGAAGTACGTACGTGTGACAATGTGTGTGTGTGTGTGTGTGTGTGTGTGTGCGCACATATAAATTTATATAATTTAAAAAATTTTTTCATTTTAAGTTATGATATTAAAAATTAAAAAAGAAAAAACTCTTGTGTGCCATAGTTTTTTTTTTTTTTTAAGATAAAAATCAATTATTTATAAACATAAAAAAATCATAAAATCAATTTAAAAATTAATTTGACTTCTATTATTAAAATTAATTAAAAATTTAAAACAAAATTCAAATATTATATTATAATTATTAAAAGTAAATGCCAAAATGTCATTAAACAAGCAAGCCGCATGTGTTTATTTAACTATTTATTCAAAAATGTATACCTATCGTCTTGCTTATTATTATATATATATACCAAACCATAACACATGACGCGCACGCGTGTAGAGTGAAAAACAAAAATGAAACTAAAACAAAAAAAAAAAATGATATACACTAATCGTCGTACGTGGATCCGAAGACCAGCCGAATTCTTCGTATATTATATGGAAAAATATAAATAAAATTGTTAATCCTAAAATTGGTTTAGAGAAATGTTTTACATTAAATGATATAGAATTATGGAATAAAGTGTAACTGATAGCTATAGAATAGTTTAGCTGAACGGTGGCTGGCCTGCGAACGTCTAACAAATCTATAACATTTAAACTGGAAGTGTCAGATTGCCAAACGAATTATTGAAGTTAGAAACAATTTTTGAAAAATAAAATTTGAAAATATGTTTTTAAAAAAAATGTGGATACATTAAATAATGTATAATTGTATTTGTACTTCGAAAAACTGTATTGGTAATTAAGCCATTGCCACTGGAGTGGTTCAGCGGGGCAGCAGTGATAAAAGCATTTATTCAATCCGGAGATTGTCGAATCGATTGCCAAGTATTTATATTTAAAAAAATTTTCAGTATATTTCATACTAAAACTTATTCAACTGAATTTTCATTTGTTCGTTTCGGAAATCACAGGGGCGGCTCCTGAGAAATATTTGCATGATATTGTTCCAAATATATTTCGTTTAAAGTCACTACTAATACTAAATAAATTGTAAAATATTAGCCCGGACGACAATGGAAAATTTTCGGGGAAATCACTTTTCATGAATTATCACATTTTCTAATTACGAGCCATAGTTTTAATGGATTTTTAATTTTTATTACATAATTTAAAAAACCAATCAATTTCTCTAATTTTTCATAGAAGCGATTTTTAAAATTGCTTCACACATTCAGAAAATATAGCCAATTTTTCAATTTGGGACTTAAATAGTAGTCTGATTTTATGTTCCTCGAAATTGCTTTGGAAATAAGTTCAACGATTAGACCACCATTTTATGTAAAACTTAACATTGTTGATAATTATCATATTTGCAGTCTGCACGTTTTCGTAAAAGTAATGTTATTGGCTCAGTCTTATTGGTCTACCTGAAAAAAAATACCATATATTAGCTCATTCCATTAATAATGTCGATTTTTTGGCTTGAAAATGGCATTTATTTGTATAACAAAATGATTGAGTACATCAACCAATCAATATTGCCCATCGTTAGCTATGACTTCCGCCCATCTTTTGGGAAGTTTGTTGATTCCTCTCGTTTGAAGAACTCTTCATCTTTTGTTCCAATCCATTCATCGATTTTTTCAGCATTTCGAAAGCGTACATGTGTCAGGCTGACCTGCATTGATCGGAACAAATGGTAATCAGAAGGAGCAAGGTCTGCAGAGTACGGGGAGGGGGGGGGGTGATCAAGATGTTCCCAACCGAGCCTCTTTATTTTTTCCTTAACGATGTTTGCACGATGTGGTCTGGCATTGTCATCGTGAAATAAAACTTTGTGGTGTTTTCGAGCTATCAATGGTCGTTTTTCGTTCAATTTTTTTGCCAATTCGCCCAGTTGTCGTCGGTAGCGATCAGCTGTAACCGTTTCATTTAGTTTTAACAGCTCATTATACACCACACCTTTCTGATCACCCACCAAATGCGAAGCATTACCATCTGGCAATAAATATCGCGTTTTGATTGTGAAGTTGAAGCGTGTAAACCACCGATCACAAGTTTTTTGATTTGGAGCATGTTCACCGTAAGCTTCTACCACCAATCGATAACTATCAGCAGCGGTTTTCTTCAAATTAAAAGAAAGTTATTAAAATTCCCCGCAAAACAACTTTTTCCTGGCACATAATTCGACATGTTCGAAGCAAAAAAAAACTTTGTTGTTTACAGTTCAACGAAACGAAACATATACTGAAATTTATAGAGTAATGACAGACAAAAAAAAAACTAATATGGCCGCGGTATGTTCCGATGCACACAACGCCAGTTACGCCAACTGTTATCAAAATCGACATTAATAATGCAAGGTCCTAATATTTTAATGGAATTAATTTTAAAATTATTACGATCCCAAAACTTCACAGATATTAAGTTGATTTTTTTGTGTTTTTGTTTTTATTCGGAACGCAACCAAAAACGTTTCGCACCTATCACACACACCTTTTATTTTATGCTTTACGAAATACGAAAGTTATTACAGTTACAATTTTAGTGTAACGATATTATTTATATTTTTGTTTTGATGCCATTAGCCAACCACAATAAATTAAATTAAATTGGCAAATATAACGGTGGGATTTACGTACGATCGGTGTATTATAAAACAATAAAATATTGACAAAAAGTTACTTATTATTAATAACCATTGAAAAAATAATTGTTGTATTAAAATTAAAAAAAAAAAAAAAATTTATATTAGAATTACAAAAACAAAAAAGAAAAATTAAAAAAATTAACGAAAAAAATCATAAGAATTTTGGGCCCGAATTATTTAAGTTATTATGGCGCATCCTTAATTCGAACTGATTGAAATATTATATATTATATTTTATTGTAATTACAATATTTTATCTTATTTTTATTTTGATAAAACAATTTATTTATTATATTTTTATTATTAAAATTAATTATTTTAATTATAGTGAAAACAAGTGAAAATGTTTATTGTCAAATAAACAAAACGATAATTTACAGAAAAATATTAAATATTTGGTTAGAGGGTAATGAAAAAACAAATTATTTGGTGTTGTGGAAGTGGAAGTTTTTGAACACATTTTAGTCGTTGTCAATATTATATATTCATCGGACAGAGAGATAATTGCATTCTAAAATCGGTTCTATATTAGAGCATTTTAAACAGTTTCCCAATATTATAATAATAATAATAATGTATAGCTCACTCTCCTCGTCGCCGCCTACATCTCGTACTACTTGTTACTCATTACGTACTATCGTTTAGTATCAAAATTTTCAATAGCATTCACAAACTTAATGCCAACGTAAGTCATACTATTTGTATAACGTATAATCATTTGTACACATAAGCTGTGTTGTATGAGCGTTTGATTGAAATGCCGTAAAATTTTAAAAGCACTTCGTACAGAACACCTTCTATCTGAAAATATTTCCAAACTTTCAGGAAATCTCATTAAACCAGAGGCGACACGTTTTACATGATGTGTGATAATTGGTGTTAGAAAGACACCTCTTTGACTGGATGTTGTATCAAAATTTTATGACATCAAGAACAATCATTCATGCATCATAACACACTAATACTATTACAATAGTTTATATGTTTAAATAAATCAACAGAAGTCGAAGTTGCTCCACTATCGCAAAATTTAAATTCATTTGCATATTTACATACGACATCGATTTGTTTAATGTGGATACGGCCGTAACTAATTTTCCGATCTCATTGGACATTGGATCGTTTTTGGTTTTTGTTTGTGGCACCCACCACACTCTCCCATTGGACATGCATATATTCACAGTAGCAATAGTAAAATTGGTTACACATACATTTTATTACCCAATTTTCATCGTGCAATCTCAGCACGGATAGGGTATGGTGGTAAACGCTATGCTAACTACAAAATACACAGATACGAACTATTTAAATAGAAGAATAAATCCTATTCAAGTATTACCAAAGATTTGGCATGTCAAGTGCTTTTTTTTTTGACATTCACGAACGTGTGAACACATTCACATACATGGCAGATTAAAATTTTTGGATTCTAAATCAAGTTTTGGTACCACATTTTAAAGCACATAATAATATTTGTTTGTAACCATCACATAGTTTAATACTAGCCGTACACCATCATGTCACATAAACCTAACCTACCTATACGATAACCAGTCATTTGACACAATTTACAGAAAATGGTAGGCATCATCAAATTGATTAAACAAATATTATCAGAATATATGAATTTACGTAAAATTAGATAAACAAATAAAATGGCTCGAAATATTCAATTTTAAATCAAACTTTTGAGCGGCTCTTCGTACGGTACCGGTTTGGTTTACACAAATTCTATATACATTTTTCTATCTTTTGTATTTTACATTGGCAACGAATAACATCTCTCTGTTGATGATATAATAATATAGAGCGAAATATAGGACAAAATATATAATAATTTTTATCAATGATGGAATCAATAAAAAATTAGAAACGTAAAACTTCCAAAAAACCCAAACCCCTCTATTTTTTTTTTTTTATTATAATTTAACCAAGAGGAAAAAAACAATGGATAATCACAGTATTTTATAGAATTAAGAAAATTATTAAAATTTATTTATAATATTTAGGAATTTATGAGTACCAGAAGATAACTGAACAAAGTAATTATGAAACGAATGTGAATTCTTTAAACTTGGTTGGCCATAGTTCATAAACGTGTGCAGTTAATTCCAACTATGCTTAAAAACTACAAATAGTTGTGATAAAATTTAATTAAAAATTTTTCCATCAGAAAAATTTGCAATCTGTCCAATTCCCAATTCAGAAAGTATCCTAGCCTAGTAATGCGAGTTATAATGATAACTTTCTGTGTTGCACATTCTCTTGATTTCATCCATTATTATTGTCAGTTCGGTATCGGTACAAAAAATCTTCAAAGACCGAAACAAACACGCATGCCACCTTGAGTGTAACGTTTCCCAGAAGTTTGATCAATAATCCATTATTTTTATGGTATACAATCGGACAGAAAACAATAACAAATTGAATGTAAATTATGTTTTTTGTCGCGATTTTCTAGTCTTCCTTTGCTATTCTTTCACATTGTTCTTTCTATTTTTTTTTGTACCACCAAATTGAAACGTCATTTGAATGTGCGTGTGTGTGTGTGTGTGTGTGTGTGATGAATTAAAACATTTTTGTAGTACTTGACCAAATTCGTTGTTCACTATTTTCTCTGCAAGAAGGAGATTAAAATTGTACCAAAACATAACCTTTTTGTCTGGTTAGATTTTAGATGTACATTAATGGATTTCTATGAATAGTTGAAATAATAATTCTCTGAGTTTTAGCATCTTTATTTATCCACTCAATTTTATCATTCGTCCGGATTATTCGAAAATCCTTTGTTGTATTTACATGAGAATTTGAATATTTGCACCGCCATACTTCTTTCAAGCTGCTTGATGAAATTCAATTCGATTCGAATGCTGGCGTGGAATCATGTAGTTAAGTGACAGTCACTGTGTTGAAATTCAAAAGTGATTACCTATTTTTTTCATGTAAGGCAATCACTTTTACAATCACCGGAAGGTGATTTTTATAATGTCATTCGTATCGGCGGCGGTGGTGAGCAAGAAATATTATTTTGTAACATGTCCTTTCTTTTTATTATTATATAAAGAAAGTTTAGTTCAGTTTCGATTTTGAATTATATTCTTCAGGGACTTTCGAACACACACACAATGGTTTAGGATTTGATCGTAATTGTCAATAAAAAAATTAATTTTTACAAAAGTTTACGCATTAAAAATAGTTTGTATAAACAATTTAAAATATTTAAATGGAATTTTCGGTCGTGCAGAGAACAAATATTATATTTTAATTTAATTTTAATATTTTGCGTAGCAAACCGATTCCCACACACACACACACAAATAACAATAAAAGAATTTGTTTTTTCCCCAAAAAAATATGGATCTTATGAATCACCTGAAAATCGTCACTTTTTGGTGATACGTCACCGGTGATATCGCCATAGTGACTGTCACTTATCACCTTGCATGATTTGGAACCACAGAAGTGTATTCGGTATTTGCTTAAGAATAAACGAAATTTAAACAAGGCCTACTCTTCTTTCATTCCAAAAAAGCTATAATTTTAGTTTGTTAATTTTTTATTTCAACCACTTTTTCAAACATTTATAACTTTAAAAAACAGTTAGTCATAGTCATAAGTGAAATATTTTACAAAATTGTAGCGAAATAATTAAGTTTTAATAATTTGACAAAAAAAAAAAATTTGTTGGGCCGTTAGATTTTCAAAAACCAAAATTCATTTTGTGTACGAAATTTTTAAGAAAACATAGTTATTTTTCAATTTTATTATTCAATAACATGAAACTGAAGTAAGGTTTAGAAAAATGTATAAAACAATTTAATTCTCTACAAATTCGGTCAGACTATAAATTTTCTTCTAATTACCTAATTACTTTCGAAGTTACTTACTTACTTACTCCATGGCGTTACAACCCGGGTGCGGTTTTAGCCTTCTCCAACACGCTTTTCCAACCTGACCTATCCGCACTGTTAATGTTTTCCAATCCCGAATTTTTAGGATCTTTATATCACAGTTTACTGCATCTAGCCATCTCGCCTTAGGTATTCTGCGGCTCTCCTTCTACCCTCTGGTTTACTATTTAACAGTTTTTTTTCGGCACATGCTCTTCCTCCATGCGTTCTACGTGTCCAAGCCATCTCAATCCATTGATCTTGATTGTTTTGACAATATTTGGTTGACCGTACAACTTGTCTAATTCAAAATTGTATCTTCGCCTCCAACCATTCTGTTCTTTCACGCGGCACCAAATATGCCACGGAGTACCTTTCGTTCGAAACTTTCTTTCGCAGTTATTGGTCCATTAATGATGAGATAGCCGAGCAAAAATTCGAAGCCCTCGTATCTCGCGAATACACAGCCCCAAATCGAAAAATGTTATTAGAGTAATCTCGACTTAGCATTATGTACTCCATTGAAGAAAGGTGCGCTCGTCAATACCCTCTATAGAAACTCTATCCTTTGCTGTATGAATTATTGTCGTTAATCCATTGGGTGTCGATGGTGTATTCCAGTTATTTTTATTTTGTATCGAATTTATTTTTGCAAAGTGCTGTAAGCGATCGAATGATAATCAATCTTATTGTTAAAACTAAACACACGATTATGAACTACGGTCCACACCACACCAACCAATTTGAGGAATAAAATCGATTTTATTAAAAAAAACAAGAGTAGAGATTTTAAAATAGCAAAAAATTTAAATTTAAATTCAAACTAAAAAGAATTGGAAATGATTTTTGATGATCTGTACATATTTCCCCTCTCCCCGTTGGTAATACCAACCAAAAAAAAAAATTGTATTTATATAAATTTATTTTATGAGGAGAGTTCGAAAGTGTGTGTGTGTGTGTGTGTGTGTGTGTGTGTGCGTGTGTGTGAAATAAAAGCAAAAAAACACACACACACAAAAATATGAAATCCATCCAATTTTTTTTAATTTTTTTTTTTTAAGTATGTGCTACAGCTTTGATTAGTCCGTAGTTTTAATTTAATAATCGTAAATATTATTAAATACATGTTGTTGGTCACACAGCTCACCGCTCCGCTGTGCCCAATTTAAAAAAACACAAATGTTTTATTTCTAAATATAAAATGATTGACAAAAAAATTCAATAAACAACAAAATGGCGTACTGCCTTTAAAAAAATTATTTATTGATTGGAAATGATGAAATGAACCGAATTTTTTTCTCAAAATATAAATTGAACATTTTTTGATATGATTTTAACACATTAATATTAATATTTGCAACACACAATTTAAACAACTTTCAAAGTTGTAGGGTAATTTTTTAATTATTATTATGTAAAATTATCCAAAAATTATATTGCTTCCACCAATTTTGTGTGACAAATAAATATATTTTTTCGAAAGTTAAAATCATATTGAAATGTCAAATATATTCTACGCGGTTTTTTTTTTTCCAAATTTAAAACTTTGAAGTATGACCGCCATGTTTTTTTTATTAAACACAGCTGTGACCTACAGTAAAAATTTTACTACCAAAAATTACCACAAAAAACTTAACAAACTAAACACGACTAATCAAAGCTGTAGCACATACTTAACCAATAATAATAATATAATATAGCGGCAAATTCTAAACAAAAACCTAAAGATTTTTAAATAGTATTGTAATTGTAAACAATCAAAAAAAAAAAAAAAATAACTTTTAAAAACTATATCCTCTTTATTTTTTATTCAATATTTTGATAATAAAAAAAAAACCAAAAAAAATAAAAATAATATTATAAAAACCAACAAAAAAAAAACCAACAAAAAAAAACATCATATTTAACAAAAACATATTTATAAAAATATTTACTCCTTTTTAAACAAATTCTAAAGGATTTGGAAAAATTTATTTTAAAAAAAAAAAATATATATTAAAAAATTAAAAATTTAGTAAAAAAAAAAAAAAAAAACAAAAAAAAAAAACTAAAAAAAAGCCAAAAAAAAAAAAAATCCAGATTTATTTATGTGTATTTTGATGAAAAATTATATATCGAATAGTTTATGAATAATAATTATAATAATAATAATAATAATAGTAACAGAATATAAATATTATATTGTAGTATTAGTAACAATAATAATAATAATAATAATAATAATAGTAACACATTGTGTTGGGTGTAAATTATTATCAAAATTAAAATATAAAACACCGTTAACACCGCCTGCGAACAATTACTATTAATAACAACAATAATAATAATAATAATAGTCTATGACGAAGAAAAAGTAATCGAGCGATTACCTATAAATAGAAATTAAAGAAATTTGAAAAACAAAAATGAAACAACCGTTGTTAACAACAACAACAAAAATAAAAAAAAAAAATTGCTACAACAGCTGAGCCGCAGCCAGCAGTAGAAAAAAATAATAATAATAATCATTTAAAAAAAACAAAAAAATAAAATATATAAAAACAAAAAAAAATATAAAAATAAAGAGGAAACTCTAAATTTATTGTGGAGTATTTCTACTATTATTTTCTATGTGTCAAAAATTAAAAAAAAAACCAAAAAAACCAAAAATAATAATACATTTATTCGATAATAAATTGATGTTTTTTGTGTCATTAAAATGTTGTTGTATTTATTTAAATTCATACAGTAGAAGTAGAGGGCAATAAAGAAATGTAGACAATTGCCATGTTTACAAAATAACAAAAAACTGAGGTAAGGGGAATATCCAACGAACAGTGGCGTGCGGTAACATTTTTCCTGGGGTGCGCAGAAATATCATTTTTATCCTGAGTTTTAAAACATCAAATATTCCGTTAATGTAATTTAATTATTTTTTTATGAGAATATTAACCCTAGTAGCAATTTGTGGTTTAAAAAAACGGTTTATAAACCGTTGTATAACCGAGGTTGTATAAGCGGCTGGTTATATCAACGTCATTTTCACGTCGTAATAACTTTGCAGTAACGTTGTCAGAGGATTTTGGCCGAGTTAAAAATAAACTCTAGTTCAAAACGGGCTTTATGTAAACGTTTTATAGAAGTTTTTATGAAACCTATATACAGGGTGTCCCAATTATCGACGGCAATACGAAAACACTAGATTCTCTGGATCATTTTGCGTCGAAAATATCATATAACATTTTGGCCGATTCGACTTCGTTAGGAAGCTACACGCAAATAACCAAATTTTCAATCAGACCATGTTTTGCACTCTACTTCGATCAATATCTCAATAACTAATTAACCGATTTTAAATTTTTGATACACTATTAGCATTAGCATACCGAGATCTTTAATTTGACGTTAAGATAAGGCAATTCGGACATGTGGTTATCCAGATACTTACAGAAATGTTGACGATTAGCTGAACGCCATTTTTCTTTTTGAAAGTTTGTTCAAGCATAAGTCGAAAAATGATGATGAAAAATTTTTTCAGTATAAGTTTAAAAACTTGCCACATTCATAAGCTTTCGTTTAAGCTATAACATTACGATAGGTCTCAACTGGTTTCAAAGATATACCCAAATAACTACAACGATGTAGGCATAAAATTGATTTTCGCTATGGAAAAATTTTATCTTTTTTTGGTTTTTTTCAAAACCAACAATATGGACGTGACAGATAATTGATTCCATACACTCCTATGCATTCACACAAACCTTCTCACACACACAAACGATCCCACACACAAAGGCCTACACACATAAACCCACAAAAGCACACGCCGCATATCACAACAGTTTTAAACAAACAAAGTATAAAGTAATTGTTGAAAATGTGCGCCTTCAGCTCGAATACATAGACAACAATGCTTTTCAATAGACCGAATCAATCTAAGTGTTTGTTGTGACTTGTGGCGAAATTCTTGGATACAGTCTTCAGTACGTTGAATCAGCTCTTCACGTAAATTAATTACAGTTGCATAGACTTTTTCTTCAAGGCACCCCATAAATCGAAATTCAACGGGTTTAAGTCTGGGGAACGTGGCGACCAGCTTATGGGCCCACGTCTGACAATCCATCTTTGAACGAGTGCAGATGTGGTTTCAACATGATGGTGGCCCAGCGCACTATGGAGGGAATGTTAGATGCTGACTGGACGCAAACTTTTATCAAAGATGGATTGGCAGAGGTGGGCCCATAAGATGGTCGCCACGTTCTCCAGACTTAAATCCATTGGATTTCTATTTATGGAGTTGCCTTAAAGAAAAAGTATATGCAACTGTGATTAATTCACTTGAAGAGTTAATTCAGCTTATTGAAAACTGTATTCAAGACCTTCGCCACAAGCAACAGCAAACACTTAGATTGGTTCGGTTTATTGAAAAGCATTGTTGTCTATGTATTCGAGCTGAAGGAGCAAAAATTTAAAATCGGTTAATTAGTTATTGAGATATTGATCGAAGTAGAGTGCAAAACATGGTCTGATTGAAAATTTGGTTATTTGCGTGTAACTTGGTACCGAAGTCGAATCGGCCAAAATGTTATATGATATTTTCGACGCAAAATGACCCAGAGAATCTAGTGTTTTCGTATTGCCGTCGATAATTGGGACACCCTGTATAGTAAAAACTCAGTAAAATTATCTATCTAAGGAAAATTTTTTGCATAATTTGAACAATATTTTTTTTTCAACAATTCAATAAATTTAAATTTATTAAAATTTTCAAATTTGATTTCAATTTGCATTATTATTGTGTCATGAATTCCGTAAAATATTCTTTTATAATTTAATGTTGGGTCACATAAATCTTGTTTGCTTCTGCGATTTTTGCGAGGTTCCCCGACTAAATCTGCAGTATAGCTATAAATCATTTCAAACGCATTTCTTTTTACGTTCAAAAATGTTTTTTGAATACATTAATCCGTTCAATGCAGTAACCAACATCCATGAACGATTTTTGAATTATATCGAATAATGTATGTGGGTTCAATAAAAAAACTCTTTAAACATTTTGAATGCTTTTAATTTACTTCACTTTAAAAAATTTTGGTATAAATATGTCTTTTCTTTTATAATAGCTTTTCTTGATTTTTTATTTATATTTAACTTTTACTTTTACTTTACTTTTAATTTACTTTACTTTACACTTTACTTTTTACAATATATTCCAATTTCGCGACTTTACTCGTAAGCTTCACTTTACCGTCTCCTCTATCATTATTTCCTTATAAATTATTATATATTTCAATAACTGTTAGTAATTAATAGTTATAGAGAGTGTATATAGCTCTCTAAGGTTATTACTACAGTAGTGGCATTCCCACATGTATATATACTTTACATAAAAAAACATCAACCAAAATATAACCATATCCATTTATAAATATATATAGTTATTTTCGAACAAAAATGGACATTAGCAAATTATTTTACAGCACACTTTAACCCCTACTATTCTATTTTTTATATTATCTATTCTGCATTCCCCTACCATGCGTTTGTCATAAACAAATAAAAACGAATTATATGAGTTAAGTGTAGAGGCATTTTTACTGTGCCATATATATACGTTTTTATATCAATCGTTTCTCCTCTTTGCTACTATAAATTAAAATCGCGCGATAAAAGTTACTGCTAATTTTCCTTTGTATTGACATTTCATTTTCCATTGCTTAAAAATATTTACTATTTATAATTTATATGAACCGACTAACAGGGCACACCTTCATGGTATTATTTTATCATGCATTCGCTCTAATATAATATTGTGTTCTCTTTCTCTTTGTTAGTCTTCGCATGTGTAGAGAAATAAATAATAGTATCGCACATCGCGCGATGAATATTTTTGTTAAATTTTAAATTTAGTTTTTTAATGCTTTATAAGGTTTTTATATAATATGACGAAACTAACGAAGCACACCTCATATGTAGCAAATGAAATGAATATTTTTAATTCAAAAATGTGTCTATTTAAGACATGATAAAATAAATGGAAAGTAAATGTACTTATTTAAGATATTACAATAAGAAATATTAAAGCACAAATTTGTAAAATTGCTTAGATGGGCACTGCGCACCCTGCGCTCTTAGACGGCACGCCACTGCCAACCAACCAAATATGTTTCTGGTAATAGAGTTTGAAGCACGCGGATGCAATTTCACATAAGAAAATTTTAGAGTGAGAGGACAATATGGGTACATGGTACATTTGCTATCTCTTTCACACATTAGAAATATATAATTTATATGATTTTACAAGTTTTTTGTTTTCTATCAATTGATATTTTTTATTGTTTTTTAAATATTGGTACATATAATAAATAATTTGGGCTAATCACCCATATAAAAAATTATAGAATTATGGAAACATCTATATTTTGTTAATTGTAGTACAATTGGTGAATTATTATATACATCCAATCCCATGCGGTTAAATTTACCAATTTGGCTGTAATGAAGGATTTGTAGAAAAAGATAGAACCAAAAAATCATTCACCAATTTAATGCAGGTGTTAATAGAAAATGAAATTTCTAAATTTTCAGCATAATGCCAGATGAAACAATAAGTATATCATCAGGATCTAATATAATATGATATGCCTTTCCAGCAATTTCTGCAATTGTATGAAATAAGCACGCTATTATTTGAAAAAATTGAAAAAATAATTACCTTCAAATGACTTTAATCAGGGTATAGCAATCTCATATAAAGAAATATTGCATGTTTAAATTTAATAAAATAAAATTTTAAACCCGCACAGAACGAGAGGGGACTGATAATATGAATAATATTGCTAATCCGCTTGTTTATATTTAGTTAGATTATAAAAAATTTTCATCGAAATCGGATAAGGCATACCCAAATTAACCAGGATACCCAACTCTGATAAATAAAACTGTTATGAGTATCAGTATTTTAAAACTACTTTATTAACTGATTATATAATCCTATTTTACATTTACACACTAAATTTCATCGAAATCGGAAGAGGAATACCCAAATTATCCAGGATACTCAACTCTGATCAGTAAAACTTCCCTGAGTATCGGTATTTTAAAACTACTTTATTAACTGTTCATATAACTCCATTTTACACCTACATACTAAATTTCATCGAAATCGGATAAGGAATACCCAAATTTACTAGGATACCCAACTCTGATCAGTAAAACTTCCCTGAGTATCGATATTTTAGAACTACCGTAAGATCTGTTCAAATAATCTCAATTTACACCTACATACTAAATTTCATCGAAATCGGATAAGGAATACCCAAATTAACCAGGATACCCAACTCTGATCAATAAAACTGCTCTGAGTATCGGTATTTTAAAACTACTTTATTAACTGTTTATATAATCCTATTTTACATTTACACACTAAATTTCATCGAAATCGGAAGAGGAATACCCAAATTATCCAGGATACTCAACTCTGATCAATAAAACTACCCATAGTGTCGATATCTTAGAACTACTCTAAGACCTGTTCATATAATCCCACTTTGAACACATATATAAAATTTCATCAAAATCGTTTAAGAAATGATCAATTTACAAATTTCCAGGAAGTTCGTCTCAAGCACTCTGGATGTTAATAGTAAAAATTGGTTTAAACGTACTCATACAAAATCATTTTAAGGATATGTGAGGAGTTTCATTGACATATCTGAAAAATACCATGGCTTTATGAAATTGATTTTACAATTATTAAAAAATAGGGTATTTTGATTCATTTATGATTCCAGAACTTCCAAGATATTAGAGTGATTAATTTTTTTTTTGTTAACAAGTCAACTGGAAGGCTTCAGCTATTCGATACTTTTTATTCCATGAATTTATCTTTTAAAATAAGAAAATTATGTGAATTTTAGTGTGTTGATATTATTTATATTTTTCCGTGCGATAATCCGAACGTGCGATAATCCGAACACTAAAATCGACATAAATGAAAAAGTAGCGTTCGGATTAACGCACGGTTGGTGTATTTTTTTTTTCAATTCATTATTTAGATTTTCACTATTATGTTTTATTCTTTGTAAATTTTTCCACTTCTAGTCTTTGATGGACTAGTAGAAAATAGAATATTATTATTATTATTCTTACCCAAATCAGTAACTGGTTCAGATCTTTCTTTTATAAATATACTATTTCTTCTATATTTATTACCATTATCATCCGCCACGATATTAGGACATTGTATTAATAATGTCGATTTTTTGGCATGAAAATGACATTTATTTGTGAACAAAATGATTGAGTACATCAACCAATATTTTGCCCATCGTTAGCTAAGACTTCCTCCCATCTTTTGGGAAGTTTGTTGATTCCTCGTTTGAAGAACTCTTCATCTTTTGTCCCAATCCATTCATCGACCCATTTTCGCACTTCTTCAGCATTTCGAAAGCGTACATCTGTCAGGCTGACCTGCATTGATCGGCACAAATGGTAATCAGAAGGAGCAAGGTCTGGAGAGTACGGGGGGGTGATCAAGATGATCCCAACCGAGCCTCTTTATTTTTTCCTTAACGATGTTTGCACGATGTGGTCTGGCATTGTCATCGTGAAATAAAACTTTGTGGTGTTTTCGAGCTATCAATGGTCGTTTTTCGTTCAATTTCTTTGCCAATTCGCCCAGTTGTCGTCGGTAGCGATCAGCTGTAACCGTTTCATTTGGTTTTAACAGCTCGTTATACACCACAGCTTTCTGATCCCACCAAATGCACAGCATTACCTTCTGGCAATGAATATCGCGTTTTGATTGTGAAGTTGAAGTGTGTGAACCACCGTTCACAAGTTTTTTGATTTGGAGCATGTTCACCGTAAGCTTCTACCAACAATCGATAACTATCAGCAACGGTTTTTTTCAAATTGAAAGAAAGTTATTAAACTTCCCCGCAAAACAACTTTTTCAGGCACGTAATTCGGCATGTTCGAAGCAAAAAAAAACTTTGTTATTTACACTTTATGACCAATGTAACTGTAAATAAATGTACCGTTTTTAAAATAAACACCTAACACGTAATGAATGTTAATGAGTGTATTTTTCTTAAATTCACCACTCACACTACATAAATTGTAAAATATTAGCCCGGTGGCAAATGGCCAAATTTTTCGAGATATATTTTCGATGAAAAAGAATTTGTTATCAAAAAGCAAGAGCGATTGGTCAAACATTTTGATATCGTAAAATTATCCGTTTAACAGTTATTTCCAAAAAACTAAAAATTTAGAAAAATTTCGCCAACCCTCTAACTTCCAAACCCCTAGAGCTCAGTCCAAAATATTTTCAGAAAAATTCTAACGCCTATATCCTTTCAAGTGACCTATATCTCAACTACAATTTCGAATAGCACGTAAGTATGGTTACTGGTAAGTAGTTTATTTGATTGCATTGTTTGTTCACACACAGTTTTTGCGTTGGTGTTAATCGCTTTTTATTAAAGGTTGTCGAAATTCCTTTCACATCTTCTTCAATTACTTCTAATACATTTTTCTGTCTAAACTTTTGCAAACTTTCAGTGATAACTGAAATATTATTACTGTTTCTGGTACAGGTTTATATTGCAACGATAGCAACAGAATCTGAACCAGAATATAAAAAATTTTGTTTTATACCAAATAATGGTACTGCATTTCAAACATATAAAATGGTAAAAAAAACATTCATACAGTATCATTACTTCATACAAAATTTCAATGACATCGATTGGAAAATCGACTGTATTTTCTATACGCTTCAAACAATTTTAAAAATGTCTTCTATGAAAGACTGAAAATTGATTAAATTTTGTAATTATGTAATAAAAATTGAAAATTCGTTAAAACTATGGCTCGTAATTAGAAAATTTGGAAATTCCTGAAAAGCGATATTCTATCAAATTTGACCATTGTCGTCCCGGCTAATATTTTACAATTTATGTGGTATTAGTAGTGACTTTAGGAAAACCATGTTGTTCCATGTGAAACTCAATTTATTTTCACAATCCGAGATTTTAGTGGGGTTATAACCTTCTCCCACCGGTTCTATCCACAGCTAATGCTTTCCAAACCCGAATTTTAAGGAACTTAATTTCACAGTAAACTCCATCTATGCATATGATTGGCCAATCTTCCTGACCTTCTTTCAACCTTCTGGATTACCATTCAACAGTTTTCTTGGGCACACATTCTTTTTCTCACATGTGTGTAATCAACTTTTTGTTAGTCTATAGGGGACCATATATGCCAAGCACTATCGACACTTGTCGAACAACTGATTTCATAGTGTCTGAAGTCAGACGGTCATCAGCTTGCTATAATAATTACAATTATTTTGATGTAAACACAAAACTTCCAACTGAATTAATTTATGATTTTGAATCCAAAAATGCTGATTTTAACAAATTAAATGATAGATTTGATTTAATTGATTTGGATTTTTTTGCACAATTGTAATTCTATAGATTATAATTCTATTATTATCCTTGGTATGATAACGAACTTAGAAAAATTCGTAATCACAGAAACAAATTATGACGCACGTTTTGCATATCAAGGTGTGGTTCTGACCTAATGCATTACCAATATTTATGTTATCGTTACAATGATCTTATGGTGGTAAATTATGCAAATTATATTTCCAAAATTGAATCAAATTTAACAAAAATTACTGGGGGATTTTAGAAGTTTTAGAACCAAAAATTTAAAAAATTAATATTTTTGAAATGTATAAACTATTTATCATATATTGGTTTAACATATGAAATGTTGGTAGTGGATGTAGTGATCAAATTACCCTTAATTAACCCTTATCATTAATAATTGTTATCTTATAAATAGTTGTTATTTATTGAAGTCGTCATGAAGTCATTTATAATAAGCTGTGCTTTTTGTTGTAAGAGCGTTGCATACATACCATGGTGCATTAACCATACTACGGAGAACCTTTGATTGGAATATTTCTATTGTGTTATGTCTATATTTGATTTACATGTGACTCCTCATAGTTCAATACCATAAGTCCACACTGGTCTTATGATTACCTTATATACAATTATTTTGCACTCTAGTGGGACGATCTCCTCAGTAAGCAATACAATTTGTTGAACTTGAGTCTTAGTTGTTTGTTTTTGTTTATAATATACATTTTCCAATTTAGGCGCCAGGTATTTTGTTGAGTTAGCATGACATAAGGTATTATTTTTATCTTTACAGCCGGGCAGTTTAACCTACACAAGGTAAATGTGACGTGAACCGATTCTTCTTTATTGAGTTATATTCTCCATATTCGGAAACAATTTTGAATTTCCTTCAAGTTTTCTTGGAGTTGTCTTGAAGCCATTCGATTTATATACGTTGCCATTACTTACTGTGTCATCTGCGAAAGTTGAAGTAATGGTATTTTTCGTTGTTGGAAGATACGCCGTGTAAATCAGATATAAAATTGGGGTAAAACCCACATTCTTGCTAAACCCTAACCTTTAATGGAAAAGTTGTTGCGTGTTCGTCAAGATGATTAAGCTCTTGTTTCTGAATGCAAGTGTTTTTGAATTTGACGATGACATTGATATTTAAGGTCACTAATTGTCGAAATCGTTTTTTATATCGGTAACCCATATTTTTGACCGCAGATTCAGAAAGAGGTGACCTTAATATTAAAAAATTCGTCACCGTTAATTTCATTTTTGTTGAACAGAATATCGTTTCATCGTTCAATTGAGCCAAAAACTGCGATGTGGTAACACCAATATATTATTCCATCAATATTTTATTTATTTGACAATTACAGAATCTTTCTAGAATAAACATTGAATAATTAAGATCGTATTTGGTGATTTTATATGATTTTTTAATCAGTTCACAAACAAACGTTGACGAATAAGCAAATGTACAAAAATTTATTAATTGGAAAAATATTAGAAGCTTATTTCGGACGGGGAATTGTATATTTATTGACATTTATTTTCGATATAAAAAATTAAATTGAAATAAAAAGAGTTGAAACTGACTAAAAAACTTAATATTAATTAATATGGCTGAGAAACCACAAGATGTCATGGATTGTAAGGAATTGATAAATAGGAACGAAAATTCGAAATTAATTCAATCAACGACAGATGACAATAAGAAAAACAAAATGAGTAATTGTGATTGGTGTCAAAGAAAATTTAATCTTAAGTCGGAATTAATGGTACACTTACGTATGCACACTGTTGAAAAACCAATTGATTGCAATGTATGTGAAAGAAAATTTGCCAAAAAATCAAATTTAACCTACCATTTACGAACACACACTGGTGAAAAGCCATTTGAATGCAACGTATGCGAAAGAAAATTCATCCAAAAATCTGATTTAAAAAAGCATTTCCGAACACACACTGGTGAAAAGGCATTTGAATGCAACATATGTGAAAGAAAATTCATCAGAAAATCTGATTTAACAAGGCATTTACGAACACACACTGGTGAAAAGCCATTTGAATGCAATGTATGTGAAAGAAAATTCACCCAAAAACATCATTTAACCGATCATTTACGAACACACACTGGTGAAAAGCCATTTGAATGCAACGTATGTGACAGAAGATTCATCCAAAAATCAAATTTAACCGATCATTTACGAACTCACACTGGTGAAAAGGCATTTGAATGCAACGTTTGTGAAAGAAAATTCAACCAAAAATCAAATTTAACCGTTCATTTACGAACACACACTGGTGAAAAGCCATTTAAATGCAATGTATGTGAAAACAAATTCACCAGAAAATCTGGTTTAAACTACCATTTACGAACACACAATGGTGAAAAACCATTTGAATGTGGACAATGTTATAAAAAATTTTCTCATGTACAAACATTGAATAATCATAAATTATTGCATTCTAATGAAAAACTTTACCATTGTTTTGTTTGTAAAAGAAGATTTTCAACAATTAGTTCTTTGCGGCAACACTTAAAACAGAAGAAACATTTAAATGGACATAATCACATGAAAATTCTTCATAATTAAAATCGATTCAATTAAAGTCAACAAAAAGTGACAAGTTTTTATATAAAATAAAACACAATTTCCACACACATATTTCGTAATTTTTAATAGCAGTGACGAATTGACCATTGTTAATAAAAAACAATTATAGTAACACCATTTAGTTATCATTTGTAATTTCTGTGATGGTTGCTATTTTTGTAAAATTTTAATTTTAATGTTAAGTAATTATTGGTCAATAAATAAGTTTACATATTTTTCTAAGAAATAAATTTATATTCAAATAGAAATTATTTAAATTTTTGCATGACTTATGGACAATGAACAATGAAAATATCCAATGCTGTTCACCGGTCACTTAAAATTTTTATTAAATATTGGTATAAATTCCATTTGGCAAAATGACTCAATAAATGTTATACAGCTTCAAAAAAAAAACTGTCATTTATAAATTTCGACTTAATTGAATCAGCCAAACCAAATTCATTTTTATACAATATTGTAATAGTTCAGTTAATTTTCGCGGAACAAATGCTACAAAAATTGTACTAGTCAAATAAATTGCATTTACGGTTTTGCTATTAAAATTTTATGTCTCGTAGAAATATATTTACTCAACAGAGAGTATAGAACTGCCAACTTTTAGTCTGTGTTAGTAATCCGAAATTAGTTAAGCAAAAAAACGTTTCCGATTGACGAAATGTGTAAAATTATGGTAACTATATGTCGACATTGTTTCATTTGTACGTATCATCCTCTAATACTCAACAATAAAAAATTGCCACAAAGCCATGTACAAAAAATTTGAAAACGATAGCAACATTGAAATTCAATATGCGGGAAATACCGTCTATTATAACCGAATGCAAGCGCTTATTTGGACACCAATGCATATGCAGAGCCGAAATTTTCATAGGTGCAAATGATGCACTTGTTTGGGGCGCAAACGAGATAGTTAATATTAATCTCAATGACTTCAGTTCATTTTATATATTTTATATGTATTATATTATAATTTATATTCTCAGCTCAGCGTCAGTGCTTCCTTAATCCTTATTCCTTATTCCTTATTTCTTACTGTTTTTTCTTTCAGTCTCAGTATATCATAAAGTTTTATATTAACTTTAATAATTCTTCAAGTTAGCTTTAGTTCGACTGGCACAAGCACAAAAGATACTTTACACAGAACATTTGAATTCATTAAGAAACATCTACGGCCGATTTGATTCATAAATTTTAAATATATAAATTATATTTATAAACTCTTTGGAATAAATATTGTACAACAGGACACATGCGGCTGAAAATAATGTAATGTAGTAAAGAATGTAACACAGTGTGGTGTTCCACAAGGTAATGCATAAAATGGCATGGTTGTTTAATTTTTGATACCAGAGTTTCGTATAATTTGAGCACAGATATTGTAATAATATATCAATATACTGATGATGTTTATTATTTATACAATACGGAAGAAGCTTCCTAAGGAGCTAAAAGAAATTGCAATGTTTGAAATACATAAGTTAGATAATGAGTTGACTTAAAATCAATTTATTTCCGTCAATTTTAAAAAACAAAATAAATTTCAAACAAAAATTTTCTATCCCGGCTAATCCCAGCATTCGTACACAGATTTACCAAAATAAAATGTTTTAATACTTCATTCAAAATCCACGTCCAACAACAATTCAATGTGTTTAAATTAAACTAAATTTAAATTTAATATATAACGAAGCTGTAGTGGAAAAATAATACAATTCTTAATGGGATTATTTTTACATTTCAATATTTATTATATAAATTTCCAATTTACAATTAATTTTAAACACGATTTTTTAGCTTTACTGCAATTGCAGCTGCCAAACCGGCACCTTTACCGCTACCATCTTCGACTAACTTCAACTGGAACTGAAATGGAGGGTACAAAAAACAACAAAAAAAATAATTAATAAAAATTAGTTTCTATTTAAATTGTAAAGTAGTTTTTCAATTATATAATTTAGAATATTTAATTTAAAACTCACATTTTTATCATATGTCATTTCTTTAATAAACATTTCTAACCACCCGTTTAATCTTGGATGATGTTTATAAAGCGACCCATCAATTGCTATAACAATTTCCGAATCGTTCATACGATTTAATAATATTGATGTATTTATTGACACTAATTTAGCGGCACGTATCGATATCAAAGCGGAAATATGTTTTATAATTTTTATATCGTCTAAATCAAAATCTTTTCCAAATACAAATCCAAGATTTTCAAATATTTGTTGAGTATTTGTTATTGTATTTTCTAAATTATCTCTGTGTCGAAAATATAAAAAATAAAAAACTATTATACCCTTTTCCACATTATATTTATAAAATTTTAATATTACTTTGAGATAGCTCAAAATTCGATGGATATTACAGTATCACAGTCAAGTTGTTAAATTAACCTACATTGTAGTATAAAACAATTAATCAATTATTGATTGATAGAAGCTTCCTTTATTTCATTGTTTTTATATGAGTGATTGCAGATATGTAATCGGTTTGAATTGTTTACCTTCCCAAGTGTTTTCATAAGCGATGGCACATTTCATTGATATGTTTTTTCGCGACGTCAACGTCGTTGATCCTGGGTCACGCTAAGCATGGAAATTGGAAGTATTTCTTCTATGAAATTCAATGGAGCTAATAGATCGTAATTTTGAGGCACCTTCATGATTTTATTGGTACTGTAACGCCACTGGTTTTACTTTATAATTTACTGGTTTTATACCAATTAGGTTTGTTAAAAAAAAAAAAAATAAAAAAAGAAGAGAAGCAGATAGGCAGCCAAGCTGTACACTTGGGAAGGAGTAATAGTTAAAGAAGTAAAATTATATTTAAAATAAAAAATAGAATTTTTATAAAAGTTATATATTGATAAAAAGTAGATATAAATTAAGTTTAAGTTAAAAAAAAAAATTTAAAGAAAAAAGAAAGCAAGGGATGATCATCACTCATCTTTAGCATCATCATCACTATCATCTGTTAAAATTTATATATAAAAAAAAATATAAGGGGAAAAATAAAACATGTAAAAGGTAAAATAAAAAAAACTAAAAATATTTTAAAATTTGGTCAAAATAATTTATAAAATAAAAAATTTAAAAAAAAAATAGGAAGGAAACATTACATTGACATTACAGTACTCAGCACATCTAAAAACATGGATAAACCAACTATAACGCTCATTTGATAGGTACATGGTACACTATATAATTATGTTTTTACTTGAGTGAATGCATTGGCAAAATTTTCACCAGACGCCACTGAAAAAATAAAAATAAAAAATGTTACATCCAGACTATATAGTTTTGTCGAGGAGCACTACAATCTGGCAAAATTTCATTCGAATCGAGGTTTGACACCTCAGATGGTGGTTCCCTTTTCAGTAACATTCGTTAAACCACATCATAATAAAATTTGTTATCGGTGTACATTTTAAAAATGGTGGAAATGCACATGTTAAATATTTTCTATTTTTACATATAATATACATGAGGCTAAACGAATATTCCACCTTCTCAACTGCACTGCTCAATAATAACTAATTTGTACAATTTCTAAAGAACGCAAACAAAGAACCGTTAAATGAACTTATAGATTTGTGATTATTTAATGACCAATGTAACTGTAAATAAATGTACCGTTTTTAAAATAAACACCTAACACGTAATGAATGTTAATGAGTGTATTTTTCTTAAATTCACCACTTACACTACATAAATTGTAAAATATTAGCCCGGTGGCAAATGGCCAAATTTTTCGAGATATATTTTCGATGAAAAAAAATTTGTTATCAAAAAGTAAGAGCGATTGGTCAAACATTTTGATATCGTAAAATTATCCGTTTAACAGTTATTTCCAAAAAACTAAAAATTTAGAAAAATTTCGCCAATCCTCTAACTTCCAAACCCCTAGAGCTCAGTCCAAAATATTTTCAGAAAAATTCTAACGCCTATATCCTTTCAAGTGACCTATATCTCAACTACAATTTCGAATAGCACGTAAGTATGGTTACTGGTAAGTAGTTTATTTGATTGCATTGTTTGTTCACACACAGTTTTTGCGTTGGTGTTAATGGCTTTTTATTAAAGGTTGTCGAAATTCCTTTCACATCTTCTTCAATTACTTATAATACATTTTTCTGTCTAAACTTTTGCAAACTTTCAGTGATAACTGAAATATTATTACTGTTTCTGGTACAGGTTTATATTGCAACGATAGCAACAGAATCTGAACCAGAATATAAAAAATTTTGTTTTATACCAAATAATGGTACTGCATTTCAAACATATAAAATGGTAAAAAAAACATTCATACAGTATCATTATTTCATACAAAATTTCAATGACATCGATTGGAAAATCGACTGTATTTTCTATACGCTTCAAACAATTTTAAAAATGTCTTCTATGAAAGACTGAAAATTGATTAAATTTTGTAATTATGTAATAAAAATTGAAAATTCGTTAAAACTATGGCTCGTAATTAGAAAATTTGAAAATTCCTGAAAAGCGATATTCCATCAAATTTGACCATTGTCGTCCCGGCTAATATTTTACAATTTTTGTGGTATTGGCAGTGACTTTAGGAAAACCATGTTGTTCCATGTGAAACTCAATTAATTTTCACAATCCGAGGTTTTAGTGCGGTTTAAACCTTCTCCCATCGGTTCTATCCACAGCTAACGCTTTCCAAACCCGAATTTTAAGGAACTTAATTTCACAGTAAACTTCATCTATGCATATGATTGGCCAATCTTCCTGACCTTCTTTCAACCTTCTGGATTACCATTCAACAGTTTTCTTGGGCACACATTCTTTTTCTCACATCTGTGTAATCAACTTATTGTTAGTCTATAGGGGACCATATATGCCAAGCACTATCGACACTTGTCGAACAACTGATTTCATAGTGTCTGAAGTCAGACGGTCATCAGCTTGCTATAATAATTACAATTAATTTTGATGTAAACACAAAACTTCCAACTGAATTAATTTATGATTTTGAATTCAAAAATGCTGATTTTAACAAATTAAATGATAGATTTGATTTAATTGATTTGAATTTTTTTGCACAATTGTAATTCTATAGATTATAATTCTATTATTATCCTTGGTATGATAACGAACGAAAAATTCGTAATCACAGAAACCAATTATGGCGCACGTTTTGCATATCAAAATATTATATTTCCAAAATTGAATCAAATTTAACAAAAAATACTGGAGGATTTTAGAAGTTTTAGAACCAAAAATTTAAAAATTAATATTTTTGAAATGTATAAACTATTTATCATATATTGGTTTAACATATGAAATGTTGGTAGTGGATGTAGTGATCAAATTACCCTTAATTAACCCTTATCATTAATAATTGTTATCTTATAAATAGTTGTTATTTATTGAAGTCGTCATGAAGTCATTTATAATAAGCTGTGCTTTTTGTTGTAAGAGCGTTGCATACATACCATGGTGCATTAACCATACTACGGAGAACCTTTGATTGGAATATTTCTATTGTGTTATGTCTATATTTGATTTACATGTGACTCCTCATAGTTCAATACCATAAGTCCACACTGGTCTTATGATTACCTTATATACAATTATTTTGCACTCTAGTGGGACGATCTCCTCAGTAAGCAATACAATTTGTTGAACTTGAGTATTGTTTTTGTTTATAATATACATTTTCCAATTTCGGCGCCAGGTATTTTGTTGAGTTAGAATGACATAAGGTATTATTTTTGTCTTTACAGCCGGGCAGTTTAACCTACACAAGGTAAATGTGACGTGAACCGATTCTTCTTTATTGAGTTATATTCTCCATATTCGGAAACAATTTTGAATTTCCTTCAAGTTTTCTTGGAGTTGTCTTGAAACCATTCGATTTATATACGTTGCCATTACTTACTGTGTCATCTGCGAAAGTTGATGTGATGGTATTTTTCGTTGTTGGAAGATACGCCGTGTAAATCAGATATAAAATTGGGGTAAAACCCACATTCTTGCTAAACCCTAACCTTTATTGGAAAAGTTGTTGCGTGATCGTCAAGATAATTAAGCTCTTGTTTCTGAATGCAAGTGTTTTTGAATTTGACGATGACATTGATATTTAAGGTCACTAATTGTCGAAATCTTTTTTTATATCGGTAACCCATATTTTTGACCGCAGATTCAGAAAGAGGTGACTTTAATATTAAAAAATTCGTCACCGTTAATTTCATTTTTGTTGAACAGAATATCGTTTCATCGTTCAATTGAGCCAAAAACTGCGATGTGGTAACATCAATATATTATTCCATCAACATTTTATTTATTTGACAATTACAGAATCTTTCTAGAATAAACATTGAATAATTAAGATCGTATTTGGTGATTTTATATGATTTTTTAATCAGTTCACAAACAAACGTTGACGAATAAGCAAATGTACAAAAATTTATTAATTGGAAAAATATTAGAAGCTTATTTCGGACGGGGAATTGTATATTTATTGACATTTATTTTCGATATAAAAAATTAAATTGAAATAAAAAAAGTTGAAACTGACTCAAAACTTAATATTAATTAATATGGCTGAGAAACCACAAGATGTCATGGATTGTAAAGTATTGATAAATAGTAACGAAAATTCGAATTTAATTCAATCACAGACTGATGTCAATAAGAAAAACAAAATGAGTAATTGTGAGTGGTGTCAAAGAAAATTTAACCTTAAGTCGGAATTAATGGTACACTTACGCATGCACACTAGTGAAAAACCATTTGAATGTAACGTATGTGAAAGAAAATTCACCAGTAAATATCATTTAACCTATCATTTACGTACACACACTGGCGAAAAGCCATTTAAATGCAACATATGTGAAAGAAAATTCTTCCAAAAATCAAATTTAACCAATCATTTACGAACACACACTGGTGAAAAGCCATTTGAATGTAACTTGTGTGATACAAAATTCAACAGTAAACATCATTTAACCTATCATTTACGGACACACACTGGTGAAAAGCCATTTGATTGCAATATGTGTGAAAGAAAATTCACAGGAAAATCAAATTTAAGAATGCATTTAAGAATACACACTGGTGAAAAGCCATTTGAATGCAATGTATGTGAAAGAAAATTCACCAGAAAACATTATTTAACCTATCATTTACGCAAACACACTGGTGAAAAGCCATGTGAATGCAACATATGTGAACGAAAATTCAGCAGTAAACATCATTTAACCTATCATTTACGAACACACACTGGCGAAAAGCCATTTAAATGCAACATATGTGAAAGAAAATTCATCCAAAAATCAAATTTAACAAAGCATTTACGGACACACACTAGTGAAAAGCCATTTGAATGCAACGTATGTGAAAGAAAATTCACCCAAAAATCTAATTTAAAAATGCATTTACTAACACACACGGGAGAAAAGCCATTTAAATGTGGGCATTGTTTTAAAAGATTTTCTCAATCAAATAATTTGAATAATCATAAATTATTGCATTCTAATGAAAAGCTTTACCATTGTTTTGTTTGTAAAAGAAGATTTTCAACAATTAGTTCTTTGCGGCAACACTTAAAACAGAAGAAACATCTAAATGGACATAATCACATGAAAATTTTGCATAACTGAAATTTATAATTCTCTTCAAATATGGAAAAGTCACAAGTTTTCAAAAACAAAAAACAAAATATTAAACGTTTTTAGAAAGACGATCAATAAAATTTATTGATATGGAAAGTGACTTACACAGAATTATTCTAAATTAAAATATATTCTTATTATAAATGGCAATTATTGTGAAAAGTATCTTTTGTATGACTATAATTAAAGTTTAATGCATAATTAAATTTATTGAATATCAATTGAAAGAAGTATTTGAATTTTTGTTAGAACTTTATTTTTATTTGGAAGAAAATAATGACGATCTGCCGGACCTCAGGTTAAAGTTGCCGCTTATACTATTTTTAGGTGAATCGATTGATTGTGATTTTTCTCGGGATATAATTGATCCAATAAATATAATTCTTATTGAGCACCCGAAGTGTGCCGGATTCGAAATTTTATTGGCCACATGGAACGTACGAATCGTAATCGTTGATCGGATCAACGCTTTATAAATAAAAGATATATTTTCAGAATTAAGAAATTGTATTGATCTTCTACAAAATTCATAATGGATATTTCGTTTCTATGTCATGCATCGCATCAAATATTAGAATTTCTGATGATAAGCTATTCCGGAATGAAAAGTTGTCGTTATTAATTTGAAGCATAACTGAGTCTTGTGAGGACGACATTTTTAATTATTACACAATATACAAATTTATATGATATTTAAAAATCATCATCTCTCTATCAATAAGAATCTTGAATACTATATTACATTTGATGCTCTCAATAGATACTTAAAAATTAAGGTCGATGCAGGTGAACCAAATCTTGGTACCCATTCCCTAATTAGGGTGTTAGCTACCGTTTCGGAACGAATGTCTTTCATAGGGAAAGCTTCAGGCCAACACTTGAATCTGTCTATCAATGTAAGTACATATCGATATTCCTCGGACGGCGGAAGCGGTCCCACAATATCGAGATGTATGTCATGAAATTTATGTGCGACAGGTGTGAAATTTCCAATGGGACTTTTTACATGTCGTGAAATTTTTGATCTTTGACAAGGTATACATGCTCGCGCCCAATTACGAGCATCCCTGTTTATCGATGTCCATATAAATTTATCTGCCAACAATTTAGTTGTGGCTCTAATTCCAGGGTGCGTTATATTATGGACAGATTCGAAGATTGATCTTCGAAATGAATCTGGAATATAGAGACGAGCTATGCTCTTGGATACATCACAGTAAATGTGTGTATCTGTGCCAATGACAGGCATCTTCACAAATCTTAAGGATTTGGAAGAGGACATTAAATTGCGTAATTCACTGTCGTTTGACTGCGCGTCAGCTATGTCCTTGTAATTTACGGATTCACCTAGCTGAACCTCGTCCAGCCGCGATAGTGCATCCGCAACTATATTGTCCTTGCCGCAAATGTAGCGTATGTCCGTCGTAAACTGACCAATGTAGTCCAAGTGGCGTAGTTGTCGTGGAGATGCTTTCTCTGATTTTTGCCTGAATGCAAATATCAGTGGTTTGTGGTCTGTGTAAATCGCGAACACTCTTCCTTCCAACAGATGTTTGAAGTACCTGACGGCTGAATACGCAACCAGGAGTTCACGATCGTAAGTGCTGTATTATCGTGGGTTATGCGCGCCCACTGGGGGGGGAGCACTGTGGCAACACGTCAAGACGACGTCGGTGTGAACCCGTCATAGGTTTGTGTTCAGCAAGGAACACAAGCAGATAACGGTTCGCATCGACAGTGACAAATAACTGACAAGACTTATGAAATTGACGGTTGAACGAGACGTGGACAAGACAAACGATTACAAACAGCCACGCCGGCAGGACGTACAAATAAATATAATTATTAAAATAAAAAGTAAATTATATAGTATAAAATAAAAATAAAGTAAATAAATATTAAATAAAATATAATTAAATAAATATATAAAATAACAATAAAAATAAATAAATTATATTAAATAAAAACAATTGTAGTAAAAAAAATAAATATTAGAAAAAGTGGAATAAATAGTTAGTTTAGTAATTATCAATACCCATAACACAATATCCCACAAATCCTATAATTATTTAATGCAAACTGACATTTGCTAATTTGATAGATCTGTTAATTGTCGCAATTGATTTTATATACCTTAGGGTACCTGGTGTGTTAATATCGTTTTAGTAACACTAGATTTTTCAATTTGAATAATTTCTATTGAGCAAAAAAATGCGATGTGGCAACACCAAAATATTATTCCATCAATATTTTATTTATCTGATATTAATACAATATTTCTAGAATAAAGATTAAAAAAGAAAGATCGCTAATTTGGTGATTTCAAATGACTATTTAATCAGTTCAAGAACAAACGTTGACGAATAAACAAATGTACAAAAATCTATTAATAGGAAAAATATTAGAAGATTATTTCGAACGGGGAATTGTAAGTTTATTGACATTTATTTTCGATATAAAAGTTAAACTTGAAATAAAAAAAGTTGAAATTGACAAACAAATTAATATTAATTAATATGGCTGAAAAACTGCAAGATGTCGTGGATTGTAAGGAATTGATAAATAGGAACGAAAATTCGAAATTAATTCAATCAACGACAGATGACAATAAGAAAAACAAAATGAGTAATTGTGATTGGTGTCAAAGAAAATTTAACCATAAGTCGGAATTAATGGTACACTTGCGTATACACACTGGTGAAAAACCAATTGATTGCAATGTATGTGAAAGAAAATTTACCCATAAATCAAATTTAACTTACCATTTACGAACACACACTGGTGAAAAGCCATTTGAATGCAACGTATGTGAAAGAAAATTCACCCTTAAACATCATTTAACCTATCATTTACGGACACACACTGGTGAAAAGCCATTTGAATGCAACGTATGTGAAAGAAAATTCACCCAAAAATCTGATTTAAAAAAGCATTACCGAACACACACTGGTGAAAAGCCATTTGAATGCAACATATGTGAAAGAAAATTCAACCAAAAATCAAATTTAACCGTTCATTTACGAACACACACTGGTGAAAAGCCATTTAAATGCAATGTATGTGAAAACAAATTCACCAGAAAATCTGGTTTAAACTACCATTTACGAACACACAATGGTGAAAAACCATTTGAATGTGGACAATGTTATAAAAAATTTTCTCATGTACAAACATTGAATATTCATAAATTATTGCATTCTAATGAAAAACTTTACCATTGTTTTGTTTGTAAAAGAAGATTTTCAACAATTAGTTCTTTGCGGCAACACTTAAAACAGAAGAAACATTTAAATGGACATAATCACATGAAAATTCTTCATAATTAAAATCGATTCAATTAAAGTCAACAAAAAGTGACAAGTTTTTATATAAAATAAAACACAATTTCCACACACATATTTCGTAATTTTTAATAGAAGTGACGAATTGACCATTGTTAATAAAAAACAATTATAGTAACACCATTTAGTTATCATTTGTAATTTCTGTGATGGTTGCTATTTTTGTAAAATTTTAATTGTAATGTTAAGTAATTATTGGTCAATAAATAAGTTTACATATTTTTCTAAGAAATAAATTTATATTCAAATAGAAATTATTTAAATTTTTGCATGACTTATGGACAATGAACAATGAAAATATCCAATGCTGTTCACCGGTCACTTAAAATTTTTATTAAATATTGGTATAAATAACTTTTGGCAAAATGACTCAATAAATGTTATACAGCAGGGCCAAACTTTTCATAGGTGCAAATGATGCACTTGTTTGGGGCGCAAACGAGATAGTTAATATTAATCTCAACTACTTCAGTACATTTTATTTCATTTTATATATTATATTAGGTTGTCAACTATCTCCCTTCCGCCTTTTTGCTCTTTATTCAATGCTTTATAAAAAGTGTTACAGTAATCGGATTTAGTTCAAATATGCGCCGTTTTGTTCGATAATCTGTTTCCATCTAGACTGCAACTTCATAATACCTCCCTCGTAGAAGCCCCCCTCCTTATTTGCGAAGAACTCGGACAGCCACTTTTCACAAGCCTCTTTTGAGATCAACTTTACACCACCAAGGGCGTTCGCCATGGACAGGAACAGGTGGTAATCACTTGGCGCTATGTCCGGGCTATATGGTGGATGCGATAAAACCTCCCATCCGAGCTCCCGTAGCTTCTGACGAGTCATCAACGAAGTGTGTGGTCTGGCGTTGTCCTGGTGGAACACTACACCCTTCCTTTTGGCCAATTCTGGACGCTTCTGGTCGATCGCCTGCTTCAAGCGGTCCAGTTGTTCGCAGTAGATGGTAGAATTAAGCGTCTGGCCATATGGGAGCAGCTCATAGTGGATGATTCCCTTCCAATCCCACCAAACACACAGCAAAACCTTCCTGGCCGTCAATCCCGGCTTGGCCACTGTTTGGGACGATTCACCGGCCTGCGACCACGACCGTTTTCGCTTGATATTGTCGTATGTGATCCATTTTTCGTCGCCAGTCACCATTCGCTTCAAGAATGGGTCGAGTTCGTTCCGTTTCAGCAGCATTTCGCAAATGGAAATTCGGTCCATTAGATTTTTCACTGTTAATTCATGTGGCACCCAAACATCAAGCTTTTTTTTGTATCCAGCCTTCTGCAGATGGTTTAAAATGGTTTGGTGACTAACTCCAATCTCCTGGGCGATGTCACGAGATGCCACATGCCGGTCTAACTCGATGTATTCCATGATTTGATCGGTATTTGTCGTCACAGGTCTTCCGCCGGCTGGCTTATCCATGGTGTCGTTTTCACCGGCTCTGAATCGTCGAAACCATTCCTCCGCGGTTCGAAGTGATAGAGTACCATCCCCCAAAACACCATTAATCTCACGGAACGTTTCTCTAGCGGATTTGCCTTTAACGAAGGAAAACTTTAAAATAGCGCGAATTTCGGCGTTAGTGAACTCCATGTTTACACGTCTATAACTGTTGAACGCAATATCCAAACTAATCATACATAGCGTCGTTTTGTTTGTTATGTCAAGAGCTTTCAAATTATGTACAGTGTTGCCAGATACGAGCTCTGTAGCGCTTTGTACATAGCCGCGAAATTAAAAAGACAAAAAGGCGGAAGGGAGATATTTGACAACCTAATATATCAATTAAGTTTATTTCTTACTACTATTAATTCAAAATAAATGAAATTAATTGTCATGATTTTCGACAATCAATCACATTTTATTACTTTAAGAGAAAGCAACTATATATCCTTCAAATTGGTTATTTTGGATATTTAATTGGTTTCTTAACTATACGACGTGGTCGCCCTTCGTTTATATCTGGCAATTCATTTATTTCATTATTTGGCTGCACATGAAGTGTTACTGGTATTAAAGGATTTGTTAAATCATTTTGATTAACACTATCATTATTCTTATATATATTATTATAATTTTTATTGGTATTATCGCTAGAATTTTTTTCTATTTACTTTTATTGGATTTCTTTTTATCATTATATTTTTATGACTTGAAACCGATTCATATATTGGATAATACTGTATATTTTCAGAATATTTTTTCATTTGATTTATGTGTCTTTTAATTATTCTTCCATTATTAATTTTACATAAATAGGTTCTAGGACCCAATACTCGTTCGATAACAGCCTTAACCCATTTTGGCCTATTAGGATTCGAATAATCACGAATAACTACCGTGTCGTTCTCCTTAAAAGTAGGAACTGTAATTTTAGCGAAATGCGATTTATTCTCTTCCCTTGGTGGTTTTAAAAGATCAAAACGAGTTTTTGGAATTCTTCCAAGCATTATTTGTGCTGGAGATATTTGTGTTGTACAATGTTTTGATATACGATAATCAAATAAAAATCTATTTAATATCGTAGATATATTTAATTTGTTTAAGTCGTTATATAATGCCCTTTTTAAAGCTTTTTTTATAGTTTTTTTCAGCGTTTTCCGCAGCCCCGTTAGTTGCTGGATGTCCTGGTGCAATAAGTTTGCTTTTAATTCCGTTCATCTTTAAAAAATTTTGAAACGCATGTGATGTGAATTGGGACCCGTTATCTGAAACTATACTATCTGGTATCCCAAATCTAGCAAAACATTCTCTTAATTTATTGATTGTGACCTCAGTTATGATTTTATTCATTTGAAATGCCTCTACCCATTTGGTATATGCATCAATAATTATAAATATATATGTTCCCGCAAAAGGACCTGCATAATCGATATGCAATCTTGACCAAGGTCCACTAGGATTTTCCCAAGGAATGACTGGTGCCTTGTTTGGATTCGGTGAATTAACTAAACAAGCCTCCTTTCTCCTTCTACATTTAATTCCACATCTTTCAAGACATATGGCCTCAAATTATTCTCAGTTAATTTACTCAACGGCACGCCACTGCCAACCAACCAAATATGTTTCTGTTAATAGAGTTTGAAGCACGCGGATGCAATTTCACATAAGAAAATTTTAGAGTGAGAGGACAATATGGGTACATGGTACATTTGCTATCTCTTTCACACATTAGAAATATATAATTTATATGATTTTACAAGTTTTTTGTTTTCTATCAATTGATATTTTTTATTGTTTTTTAAATATTGGTACATATAATAAATAATTTGGGCTAATCACCCATATAAAAAATTATAGAATTATGGAAACATCTATATTTTGTTAATTGTTGTACAATTGGTGAATTATTATATACATCCAATCCCATGCGGTTAAATTTACCAATTTGGCTGTAATGAAGGGTTTGTAGAAAAAGATAGAACCAAAAAATCATTCACCAATTTAATCCAGGTGTTAATAGAAAATGAAATTTCTAAATTTTCAGCATAATGCCAGATGAAACAATAAGTATATCATCAGGATCTAATATAATATGATATGCCTTTCCAGCAATTTCTGCAATTGTATGAAATATGCACGCTATTATTTGAAAAAATTGAAAAAATAATTACCTTCAAATGACTTTAATCAGGGTATAGCAATCTCATATAAAGAAATATTGCATGTTTAAATTTTATAAAATAAAATTTTAAACCAGCACAGAACTAGAGGGGACTGATAATATGAATAATATTGCTAATCCGCTTGTTTATAATTAGTTAGATTATGTACCAGGTTTAGGAGTATGAAATGAACCCTTTTTAAAGGAAGAAAAATTAGAATAGAAAAATCAAAAATATTTTATTCAAAATAACTTCCATCGCTTTCTACACATTTTAACCACCTTTCAGGCAATTTTCGTATACCACGTCGAAAAAATGGTGTTGCTTTGGACGAAGACCATTCAGATAGCCAATTTTCAACTTCTTCAGATGTTTTGAAGTGCTGTTCTTTCAAAGCATGTCCCATCGATGAAAACAAATGGTAGTCCGAAGGAGCCAAGTCTGGTGAATAAGGCGGGTGTGTGGTAACAGCTCCCATCCAAGCGACTTTATCGTATCCTGGACTGGTTTTGCTTTGTGTGCTGGTGCATTATCATGTTGCAAAATTACGTTAACAGATTTTTTCTTTCTTTCTGTCCATTCTGGTCGGTTATCTAATAATGCATGGTTCAAATCGATTATTTGTTGTTGGTAGCGAACCGTATTAACAGTTTCACCAGGTTTCAGAAGTTCATGATACACCACACCTTCCTGATCCCACCAAACACAAAGCATTCTCTTCTTACCGAATCGTTTTGGTTTTGCAGTCGATGTTGCTGCTTTACCTGGTCTAATCCATGATTTTTTGCGTTTAGGATTCTCAAAATATATCCACTTTTCATCACCAGTCACGATTCGATGCAAAAAAGACTTCCTTTTGTATTATTGAAGGTGCAATTCACAAATGGTTTTTCGATTTTCTTGTTGCCTTTCAGTCAATTCATGTGGAACCCATTTTTCACACTTTTGAATATTTCCCATTGCTTTTAAACGATTAGAAATTGTTTTTTGATCTACATTTAAGGCTTCTGCAAGTTGTTTTTGAGTTTGTGTATCATCTTCGTCCAACAATGCTTGCAATTAACTGTCTTCAAACTTTATTGGTGGTCTTCCACGTTCTTCATTTCTCAAATCAAAATCTTTGTCTCTAAATTGTTGAAACCATCTTTTGCATGTTGCTAATGATAGAGCATGATCACCAAAAGCTTCTACAAGCATTCGTTGAGATTCAGCTGCGTTTTTCTTTAAATGATAACAAAAAACTAATGATACCCGCAAATCGTTTGTTGAAAGCACAAAATTAGACATTTTTAACACGATAAAATTTTATGTTGTTGTACTACAAATGGAATTTACCACACTGAATGTTGTTGACAGATGTCAAAACAATAAAAAAACATCGCATTAAGGCTCTTTCACAATTAATAATATAAGTACGGCCATTTATTGGCAGCGGCTCACTTCATACTCCTGATCAGTAAAACTTCCCTGAGTATCGGTATTTTAAAACTACTTTATTAACTGTTCATATAACTCCATTTTACACCTACATACTAAATTTCATCGAAAACGGATAAGGAATACCCAAATTTACTAGGATACCCAACTCTGATCAGTAAAACTTCCCTGAGTATCGATATTTTAGAACTACCGTAAGATCTGTTCAAATAATCACAATTTACACCTACATACTAAATTTCATCGAAATCGGATAAGGAATACCCAAATTAACCAGGATACCCAACTCTGATCAATAAAACTGCTCTGAGTATCGGTATTTTAAAACTACTTTATTAACTGTTTATATAATACTATTTTACATTTACACACTAAATTTCATCGAAATCGGAAGAGGAATACCCAAATTATCCAGGATACTCAACTCTGATCAATAAAACTACCCATAGTGTCGATATCTTAGAACTACTCTAAGACCTGTTCATATAATCCCACTTTGAACACATATATAAAATTTCATCAAAATCGTTTAAGAAATGATCAATTTACAAATTTCCAGGAAGTTCGTCTCAAGCACTCTGGATGTTAATAGTAAAAATTGGTTTAAACGTACTCATACAAAATCATTTTAAGGATATGTGAGGAGTTTCATTGACATATCTGAAAAATACCATGGCTTTATGAAATTGATTTTACAATTATTAAAAAATAGGGTATTTTGATTCATTTATGATTCCAGAACTTCCAAGATATTAGAGTGATTAATTTTTTTTTTGTTAACAAGTCAACTGGAAGGCTTCAGCTATTCGATACTTTTTATTCCATGAATTTATCTTTTAAAATAAGAAAATTATGTGAATTTTAGTGTGTTGATATTATTTATATTTTTCCGTGCGATAATCCGAACGTGCGATAATCCGAACACTAAAATCGACATAAATGAAAAAGTAGCGTTCGGATTAACGCACGGTTGGTGTATTTTTTTTTTCAATTCATTATTTAGATTTTCACTATTATGTTTTATTCTTTGTAAATTTTTCCACTTCTAGTCTTTGATGGACTAGTAGAAAATAGAATATTATTATTATTATTCTTACCCAAATCAGTAACTGGTTCAGATCTTTCTTTTATAAATATACTATTTCTTCTATATTTATTACCATTATCATCCGCCACGATATTAGGACATTGTATTAATAATGTCGATTTTTTGGCATGAAAATGACATTTATTTGTATAACAAAATGATTGAGTACATCAACCAATATTTTGCCCATCGTTAGCTAAGACTTCCTCCCATCTTTTGGGAAGTTTGTTGATTCCTCGTTTGAAGAACTCTTCATCTTTTGTCCCAATCCATTCATCGACCCATTTTCGCACTTCTTCAGCATTTCGAAAGCGTACATCTGTCAGGCTGACCTGCATTGATCGGCACAAATGGTAATCAGAAGGAGCAAGGTCTGGAGAGTACGGGGGGGTGATCAAGATGATCCCAACCGAGCCTCTTTATTTTTTCCTTAACGATGTTCGCACGATGTGGTCTGGCATTGTCATCGTGAAATAAAACTTTGTGGTGTTTTCGAGCTATCAATGGTCGTTTTTCGTTCAATTTCTTTGCCAATTCGCCCAGTTGTCGTCGGTAGCGATCAGCTGTAACCGTTTCATTTGGTTTTAACAGCTCGTTATACACCACCGCTTTCTGATCCCACCAAATGCACAGCATTACCTTCTGGCAATGAATATCGCGTTTTGATTGTGAAGTTGAAGTGTGTGAACCACCGTTCACAAGTTTTTTGATTTGGAGCATGTTCACCGTAAGCTTCTACCAACAATCGATAACTATCAGCAACGGTTTTTTTCAAATTGAAAGAAAGTTATTAAACTTCCCCGCAAAACAACTTTTTCAGGCACGTAATTCGGCATGTTCGAAGCAAAAAAAAACTTTGTTATTTACACTTTATGACCAATGTAACTGTAAATAAATGTACCGTTTTTAAAATAAACACCTAACACGTAATGAATGTTACTGAGTGTATTTTTCTTAAATTCACCACTCAAACTACATAAATTGTAAAATATTAGCCCGGTGGCAAATGGCCAAATTTTTCGAGATATATTTTCGATGAAAAAGAATTTGTTATCAAAAAGCAAGAGCGATTGGTCAAAAAACTAAAAATTTAGAAAAATTTCGCCAACCCTCTAACTTCCAAACCCCTAGAGCTCAGTCCAAAATATTTTCAGAAAAATTCTAACGCCTATATCCTTTCAAGTGACCTATATCTCAACTACAATTTCGAATAGCACGTAAGTATGGTTACTGGTAAGTAGTTTATTTGATTGCATTGTTTGTTCACACACAGTTTTTGCGTTGGTGTTAATCGCTTTTTATTAAAGGTTGTCGAAATTCCTTTCACATCTTCTTCAATTACTTCTAATACATTTTTCTGTCTAAACTTTTGCAAACTTTCAGTGATAACTGAAATATTATTACTGTTTCTGGTACAGGTTTATATTGCAACGATAGCAACAGAATCTGAACCAGAATATAAAAAATTTTGTTTTATACCAAATAATGGTACTGCATTTCAAACATATAAAATGGTAAAAAAAACATTCATACAGTATCATTATTTCATACAAAATTTCAATGACATCGATTGGAAAATCGACTGTATTTTCTAAACGCTTCAAACAATTTTAAAAATGTCTTCTATGAAAGACTGAAAATTGATTAAATTTTGTAATTAAGTAATAAAAATTGAAAATTCGTTAAAACTATGGCTCGTAATTAGAAAATTTGGAAATTCCTGAAAAGCGATATTCTATCAAATTTGACCATTGTCGTCCCGGCTTATATTTTACAATTTATGTGGTATTAGTAGTGACTTTAGGAAAACCATGTTGTTCCATGTGAAACTCAATTTATTTTCACAATCCGAGATTTTAGTGGGGTTATAACCTTCTCTCACCGGTTCTATGCACAGCTAACACCTTTCAAGCGCGAATTTTACGGAACTTAATATCTAAACTCCATATTTGCATATGATTGGCCAATCTTCCTGCCCTTCCTTCAACCTTCTGGATTACCATTCAACAGTTTTCTTGGGCACACATTCTTTTTCTCACATCTGTGTAATCAACTTATTGTTAGTCTATAGGGGACCATATATGCCAAGCACTATCGACACTTGTCGAACAACTGATTTCATAGTGTCTGAAGTCAGACGGTCATCAGCTTGCTATAATAATTACAATTAATTTTGATGTAAACACAAAACTTCCAACTGAATTAATTTATGATTTTGAATTCAAAAATGCTGATTTTAACAATTTAAATGATAGATTTGATTTAATTGATTTGAATTTTTTTGCACAATTGTAATTCTATAGATTATAATTCTATTATTATCCTTGGTATGATAACGAACTTAGAAAAATTCGAAATCACAGAAACAAATTATGACGCACGTTTTGCATATCGAAATATTATATTTCCAAAATTGAATCAAATTTAACAAAAAATACTGGGGGATTTTAGAAGTTTTAGAACCAAAAATTTAAAAAATTTATATTTTTGAAATGTATAAACTATTTATCATATATTGGTTTAACATATGAAATGTTGGTAGTGGATGTAGTGATCAAATTACCCTTAATTAACCCATATCATTAATAATTGTTATCTTATAAATAGTTGTTATTTATTGAAGTCGTCATGAAGTCATTTATAATAAGCTGTGCTTTTTGTTGTAAGAGCGTTGCATACATACCATGGTGCATTAACCATACTACGGAGAACCTTTGATTGGAATATTTCTATTGTGTTATGTCTATATTTGATTTACATGTGACTCCTCATAGTTCAATACCATAAGTCCACACTGGTCTTATGATTACCTTATATACAATTATTTTGCACTCTAGTGGGACGATCTCCTCAGTAAGCAATACAATTTGTTGAACTTGAGTATTGTTTTTGTTTATAATATACATTTTCCAATTTCGGCGCCAGGTATTTTGTTGAGTTAGAATGACATAAGGTATTATTTTTATCTTTACAGCCGGGCAGTTTAACCTACACAAGGTAAATGTGACGTGAACCGATTCTTCTTTATTGAGTTATATTCTCCATATTCGGAAACAATTTTGAATTTCCTTCAAGTTTTCTTCGAGTTGTCTTGAAGCCATTCGATTTATATACGTTGCCATTACTTACTGTGTCATCTGCGAAAGTTGATGTGATGGTATTTTTCGTTGTTTGGGGTAAAACCCACATTCTTGCTAAACCCTAACCTTTATTGGAAAAGTTGTTGCGTGTTCGTCAATATGATTAAGCTCTTGTTTCTGAATGCAAGTGTTTTTGAATTTGACGATGACATTGATATTTAAGGTCACTAATTGTCGAAATCGTTTTTTATATCGGTAACCAATATTTTTAACCGCAGATTCAGAAAGAGGTGACCTTAATATTAAAAAATTCGTCACCGTTAATTTCATTTTTGTTGAACAGAATATCGTTTCATCGTTCAATTGAGCCAAAAACTGCGATGTGGTAACACCAATATATTATTCCATCAATATTTTATTTATTTGACAATTACAGAATTTTTCTAGAATAAACATTGAATAATTAAGATCGTATTTGGTGATTTTATATGATTTTTTAATCAGTTCACAAACAAACGTTGACGAATAAGCAAATGTACAAAAATTTATTAATTGGAAAAATATTAGAAGCTTATTTCGGACGGGGAATTGTATATTTATTGACATTTATTTTCGATATAAAAAATTAAATTGAAATAAAAAAAGTTGAAACTGACTCAAAACTTAATATTAATTAATATGGCTGAGAAACCACAAGATGTCATGGATTGTAAAGTATTGATAAATAGTAGCGAAAATTCGAATTTAATTCAATCACAGACTGATGCCAGTAAGAAAAACAAAATGAGTAATTGTGAGTGGTGTCAAAGAAAATTCAACCTTAAGTCGGAATTAATTGTACACTTACGCATGCACACTAGTGAAAAACCATTTAAATGTAATGTATGCGAAAGAAAATTCACCCATAAATCTAATTTAACCGTTCATTTATGAACACACACTGGTGAAAAGCCATTTAAATGCAACATATGTGAAAGAAAATTCATCCAAAAATCAAATTTAACAAAGCATTTACGGACACACACTGGTGAAAAGCCATTTGATTGCAATATATGTGAAAGAAAATTCACTGCAAAATCAAGTTTAACCAATCATTTCCGAACACACACTGGTGAAAAGGCATTTGAATGTAACGTGTGTGAAAGAAAATTCATCCAAAAATCAAATTTAACAAATCATTTACGGACACACAATGGTGAAAAGCCATTTGAATGCAACGTATGTGAAAGAAAATTCACCCAAAAATCAAATTTAACTAATCATTTACGAACACACACTGGTGAAAAGCCATTTGAATGTAACTTGTGTGATACAAAATTCAACAGTAAACATCATTTAACCTATCATTTACGGACACACACTGGTGAAAAGCCATTTGAATGCAACATATGTGAAAGAAAATTCACCAGAAAACATCATTTAACCTATCATTTACGAACTCACACTGGTGAAAAGCCATTTGAATGCAACATATGTGAAAGAAAATTCATCCAAAAATCTGACTTAACCAATCATTTACGAACACACACTATTGAAAAGGCATTTGAATGTAACGTGTGTGAAAGAAAATTCATTCAAAAATCAAATTTAAAAATGCATTTACTAACACACAAGGGAGAAAAGCCATTTAAATGTGGACATTGTTTTAAAAGATTTTCTCAATCAAATAATTTGAATAATCATAAATTATTGCATTCTAATGAAAAGCTTCACCATTGCTTTGTTTGTAAAAAAAGATTTTCAACAGCAAATTCTTTGTGGCAACACTTGAAACAGAAGAAACATTTAAATGGACATAATCACATGAAAATTTTGCATAACTGAAATTTATAATTCTCTTCAAATATGGAAAAGTGACAAGTTTTCAAAATCAAAAAACAAAATATTAAACGTTTTTAGAAAGACGATCAATAAAATTTATTGATATGGAAAGTGACTTACACAGAATTATTCTAAATTAAAATATATTCTTATTATAAATGGCAATTATTGAGAAAAGTATCTTTTGTATGACTATAATTAAAGTTTTATGCATAATTAAATTTATTGAATATCAATTGAAAGAAGTATTTGAATTTTTGTTAGAACTTTATTTTTATTTGGAAGAAAATAATGACGATCTGCCGGACCTCAGGTTAAATGTTGCCGCTTATACTATTTTTAGGTGAATCGATTGATTGTGATTTTTCTCGGGATATAATTGATCCAATAAATATAATTCTTATTGAGCACCCGAAGTGTGCCGGATTCGAAATTTTATTGGCCACATGGAACGTACGAATCGTAATCGTTGATCGGATCAACGCTTTATAAATAAAAGATATATTTTCAGAATTAAGAAATTGTATTGATCTTCTACAAAATTCATAATGGATATTTCGTTTCTATGTCATGCATCGCATCAAATATTAGAATTTCTGATGATAAGCTATTCCGGAATGAAAAGTTGTCGTTATTAATTTGAAGCATAACTGAGTCTTGTGAGGACGACATTTTTAATTATTACACAATATACAAATTTATATGATATTTAAAAATCATCATCTCTCTATCAATAAGTATCTTGAATACTATATTACATTTGATGCCCTCAATAGATACTTAATAATTAAGGTTTTAATCCTATAACTATTTAATGCAAACTGACATTTGCTAATTTGATAGATCTGTTAATTGTCGCAATTGATTTTATATACATTAGGGTACCTAGTTCTATTGAGCAAAAAAATGCTATGTGGCAACACCAAAATATTATTCCATCAATATTTTATTTATTTGACATTAATAAAATATTTCTAGAATAAAGATTTAGAAAGAAAGATCGCATTTGGTGATTTCAAATGACTATTTAATCAGTTCAAGAACAAACGTTGACGAATAAACAAATGTACAAAAATCTATTGATTGGAAAAATATTAGAAGATTATTTCGAACGGGGAATTGTAAGTTTATTGACATTTATTTTCGATATAAAAATTAAACTTGAAATAAAAAAAGTTGAAATTGACAAACAAATTAATATTAATTAATATGGCTGAAAAATTGCAAGATGTCGTGGATTGTAAGGAATTGATAAATAGGAACGCATATTCGAAATTAATTCAATCACCGACTGATGACAATAAGAAAAATAAAATAAGTAATTGTGATTGGTGTCAAAGAAAATTTAACCATAAGTCGGAATTAATGGTACACTTGCGTATACACACTGGTGAAAAACCAATTGATTGCAATGTATGTGAAAGAAAATTTACCAAAAAATCAAATTTAACCTACCATTTACGAAAACACACTGGTGAAAAGCCATTTGAATGCAATGTATGTGAAAGAAAATTCACCCTTAAACATCATTTAACCAATCATTTACGGACACACACTGGTGAAAAACCATTTGAATGCAACGTATGTGAAAGAAAATTCACACTTAAACATCATTTAACCTATCATTTACGGACACACACGGCTGAAAAGCCATTTGAATGTAACATATGTGAAAGAAAATTCAGCAGAAAGCATCATTTAACCTATCATTTACGAACACACACTGGTGAAAAGCCATTTGAATGCAATGTATGTGAAAGAAGATTCAATTTTAATTTTGCTTTGACAAGGCATTTACGGACACACATTGGTGAAAAGCCGTTTGAATGTAACGTTTGTGAATCAAAATTCAGCCTAAAATCATATTTAAGAATGCATTTACGGATACACACTGGTGAAAAGTCATTTGAATGCAACGTATGTGAAAGAAAATTTATCCAAAAATCAAATTTAACAAGACATCTACGGACACACACTGGTGAAAAGCCATTTGAATGTGTACAATGTTTTAAGAAATTTGCTCAATTACAGACATTGAAAATTCATAAATTATTGCATTCTAATGAAAAGCTTTACCATTGTTTTGTTTGTAAAAGAAGATTTTCAACAATTAGTTCTTTGCGGCAACACTTAAAACAGAAGAAACATTTAAATGGACATAATCACATGAAAATTCTTCATAATTAAAATCGATTCAATTAAAGTCGACAAAAAGTGACAAGTTTTTATATAAAATAAAACACAATTTCCACACACATATTTCGTAATTTTTAATAGCAGTGACGAATTGACCATTGTTAATAAAAAACAATTATAGTAACACCATTTAGTTATCATTTGTAATTTCTGTGATGGTTGCTATTTTTGTAAAATTTTAATTGTAATGTTAAGTAATTATTGGTCAATAAATAAGTTTACATATTTTTCTAAGAAATAAATTTATATTCAAATAGAAATTATTTAAATTTTTGCATGACTTATGGACAATGAACAAAAAATTAAAATTTTTATTAAATATTGGTATAAATACCATTTGGCAAAATGACTCAATAAATGTTATACAGCTTCAAAAAAAAACTGTCATTTATAAATTTCGACTTAATTGAATCAGCCAAACCAAATTCATTTTTATACAATATTGTAATAGTTCAGTTAATTTTCGCGGAACAAATGCTACAAAAATTGTACTAGTCAAATAAATTGCATTTACGGTTTTGCTATTAAAATTTTATGTCTCGTAGAAATATATTTACTCAACAGAGAGTATAGAACTGCCAACTTTTAGTCTGTGTTAGTAATCCGAAATTAGTTAAGCAAAAAAAGGTTTCCGATTGACGAAATGTGTAGAATTATGGTAACTATATGTCGACATTGTTTCATTTGTACGTATCATCCTCTAATACTCAACAATAAAAAATTGCCACAAAGCCATGTACGAAAAATTTGAAAACGATAGCAACATTGAAATTCAATATGCGGGAAATACCGTCTATTATAACCGAATGCAAGCGCTTATTTGGACACCAATGCATATGCAGAGCCGAAATTTTCATAGGTGCAAATGATGCACTTGTTTGGGGCGCAAACGAGATAGTTAATATTAATCTCAATGACTTCAGTTCATTTTATATATTTTATATGTATTATATTATAATTTATATTCTCAGCTCAGCGTCAGTGCTTCCTTAATCCTTATTCCTTATTCCTTATTTCTTACTGTTTTTTCTTTCAGTCTCAGTATATCATAAAGTTTTATATTAACTTTAATAATTCTTCAAGTTAGCTTTAGTTCGACTGGCACAAGCACAAAAGATACTTTACACAGAACATTTGAATTCATTAAGAAACATCTACGGCCGATTTGATTCATAAATTTTAAATATATAAATTATATTTATAAACTCTTTGGAATAAATATTGTACAACAGGACACATGCGGCTGAAAATAATGTAATGTAGTAAAGAATGTAACACAGTGTGGTGTTCCACAAGGTAATGCATAAAATGGCATGGTTGTTTAATTTTTGATACCAGAGTTTCGTATAATTTGAGCACAGATATTGTAATAATATATCAATATACTGATGATGTTTATTATTTATACAATACGGAAGAAGCTTCCTCAGGAGCTAAAAGAAATTGCAATGTTTGAAATACATAAGTTAGATAATGAGTTGACTTAAAATCAATTTATTTCCGTTTACCAATTTTAAAATACAAAATAAATTTCAAACAAAAATTTTCTATCCCGGCTAATCCCAGCATTCGTACACAGATTTACCAAAATAAAATGTTTTAATACTTCATTCAAAATCCACGTCCAACAACAATACAATGTGTTTAAATTAAATTAAATTTAAATTTAATATATAACGAAGCTGTAGTGGAAAAATAATACAATTCTTAATGGGATTATTTTTACATTTCAATATTTATTATATAAATTTCCAATTTACAATTAATTTTAAACACGATTTTTTAGCTTTACTGCAATTGCAGCTGCCAAACCGGCACCTTTACCGCTACCATCTTCGACTAACTTCAACTGGAACTGAAATGGAGGGCACTAAAAACAACAAAAAAAATAATTAATAAAAATTAGTTTCTATTTAAATTGTAAAGTAGTTTTTCAATTATATATTTTAGAATATTTAATTTAAAACTCACATTTTTATCATATCATTTCTTTAATAAACATTTCTAACCACCCGTTTAATCTTGGATGATGTTTATAAAGCGACCCATCAATTGCTATAACAATTTCCGAATCGTTCATACGATTTAATAATATTGATGTATTTATTGACACTAATTTAGCGGCACGTATCGATATCAAAGCGGAAATATGTTTTATAATTTTTATATCGTCTAAATCTTTTCCAAATACAAATCCAAGATTTTCAAATATTTGTTGAGTATTTGTTATTGTATTTTCTAAATTATCTCTGTGTCGAAAATATAAAAAATAAAAAACTATTATACCCTTTTCCACATTATATTTATAAAATTTTAATATTACTTTGAGATAGCTCAAAATTCGATGGATATTACAGTATCACAGTCAAGTTGTTAAATTAACCTACATTGTAGTATAAAACAATTAATCAATTATTGATTGATAGAAGCTTCCTTTATTTCATTGTTTTTATATGAGTGATTGCAGATATGTAATCGGTTTGAATTGTTTACCTTCCCAAGTGTTTTCATAAGCGATGGCACATTTCATTGATATGTTTTTTCGCGACGTCAACGTCGTTGATCCTGGGTCACGCTAAGCATGGAAATTGGAAGTATTTCTTCTATGAAATTCAATGGAGCTAATAGATCGTAATTTTGAGGCACCTTCATGATTTTATTGGTACTGTAACGCCACTGGTTTTACTTTATAATTTACTGGTTTTATACCAATTAGGTTTGTTAAAAAAAAAAAAAATAAAAAAAGAAGAGAAGCAGATAGGCAGCCAAGCTGTACACTTGGGAAGGAGTAATAGTTAAAGAAGTAAAATTATATTTAAAATAAAAAATAGAATTTTTATAAAAGTTATATATTGATAAAAAGTAGATATAAATTAAGTTTAAGTTAAAAAAAAAAATTTAAAGAAAAAAGAAAGCAAGGGATGATCATCACTCATCTTTAGCATCATCATCACTATCATCTGTTAAAATTTATATATAAAAAAAAATATAAGGGGAAAAATAAAACATGTAAAAGGTAAAATAAAAAAAACTAAAAATATTTTAAAATTTGGTCAAAATAATTTATAAAATAAAAAATTTAAAAAAAAAATAGGAAGGAAACATTACATTGACATTACAGTACTCAGCACATCTAAAAACATGGATAAACCAACTATAACGCTCATTTGATAGGTACATGGTACACTATATAATTATATTTTTACTTGAGTGAATGCATTGGCAAAATTTTCACCAGACGCCACTGAAAAAATAAAAATAAAAAATGTTACATCCAGACTATATAGTTTTGTCGAGGAGCACTACAATCTGGCAAAATTTCATTCGAATCGAGGTTTGACACCTCAGATGGTGGTTCCCTTTTCAGTAACATTCGTTAAACCACATCATAATAAAATTTGTTATCGGTGTACATTTTAAAAATGGTGGAAATGCACATGTTTAATATTTTCTATTTTTACAAATAATATACATGAGGCTAAACGAATATTCCACCTTCTCAACTGCACTGCTCAATAATAACTAATTTGTACAATTTCTAAAGAACGCAAACAAAGAACCGTTAAATGAACTTATAGATTTGTGATTATTTAATGACCAATGTAACTGTAAATAAATGTACCGTTTTTAAAATAAACACCTAACACGTAATGAATGTTAATGAGTGTATTTTTCTTAAATTCACCACTCACACTACATAAATTGTAAAATATTAGCCCGGTGGCAAATGGCCAAATTTTTCGAGATATATTTTCGATGAAAAAGAATTTGTTATCAAAAAGCAAGAGCGATTGGTCAAACATTTTGATATCGTAAAATTATCCGTTTAACAGTTATTTCCAAAAAACTAAAAATTTAGAAAAATTTCGCCAACCCTCTAACTTCCAAACCCCTAGAGCTCAGTCCAAAATATTTTCAGAAAAATTCTAACGCCTATATCCTTTCAAGTGACCTATATCTCAACTACAATTTCGAATAGCACGTAAGTATGGTTACTGGTAAGTAGTTTATTTGATTGCATTGTTTGTTCACACACAGTTTTTGCGTTGGTGTTAATGGCTTTTTATTAAAGGTTGTCGAAATTCCTTTCACATCTTCTTCAATTACTTATAATACATTTTTCTGTCTAAACTTTTGCAAACTTTCAGTGATAACTGAAATATTATTACTGTTTCTGGTACAGGTTTATATTGCAACGATAGCAACAGAATCTGAACCAGAATATAAAAAATTTTGTTTTATACCAAATAATGGTACTGCATTTCAAACATATAAAATGGTAAAAAAAACATTCATACAGTATCATTATTTCATACAAAATTTCAATGACATCGATTGGAAAATCGACTGTATTTTCTATACGCTTCAAACAATTTTAAAAATGTCTTCTATGAAAGACTGAAAATTGATTAAATTTTGTAATTATGTAATAAAAATTGAAAATTCGTTAAAACTATGGCTCGTAATTAGAAAATTTGAAAATTCCTGAAAAGCGATATTCCATCAAATTTGACCATTGTCGTCCCGGCTAATATTTTACAATTTTTGTGGTATTGGCAGTGACTTTAGGAAAACCATGTTGTTCCATGTGAAACTCAATTAATTTTCACAATCCGAGATTTTAGTGCGGTTTAAACCTTCTCCCATCGGTTCTATCCACAGCTAACGCTTTCCAAACCCGAATTTTAAGGAACTTAATTTCACAGTAAACTTCATCTATGCATATGATTGGCCAATCTTCCTGACCTTCTTTCAACCTTCTGGATTACCATTCAACAGTTTTCTTGGGCACACATTCTTTTTCTCACATCTGTGTAATCAACTTATTGTTAGTCTATAGGGGACCATATATGCCAAGCACTATCGACACTTGTCGAACAACTGATTTCATAGTGTCTGAAGTCAGACGGTCATCAGCTTGCTATAATAATTACAATTAATTTTGATGTAAACACAAAACTTCCAACTGAATTAATTTATGATTTTGAATTCAAAAATGCTGATTTTAACAAATTAAATGATAGATTTGATTTAATTGATTTGAATTTTTTTGCACAATTGTAATTCTATAGATTATAATTCTATTATTATCCTTGGTATGATAACGAACTTAGAAAAATTCGTAATCACAGAAACCAATTATGGCGCACGTTTTGCATATCAAAATATTATATTTCCAAAATTGAATCAAATTTAACAAAAAATACTGGGGGATTTTAGAAGTTTTAGAACCAAAAATTTAAAAATTAATATTTTTGAAATGTATAAACTATTTATCATATATTGGTTTAACATATGAAATGTTGGTAGTGGATGTAGTGATCAAATTACCCCTAATTAACCCTTATCATTAATAATTGTTATCTTATAAATAGTTGTTATTTATTGAAGTCGTCATGAAGTCATTTATAATAAGCTGTGCTTTTTGTTGTAATTAAGTCTTTAACCGAACAAATGTTGAGGTCCTTTCTTAAAAGAGCGTTGCATACATACCATGGTGCATTAACCATACTACGGAGAACCTTTGATTGGAATATTTCTATTGTGTTATGTCTATATTTGATTTACATGTGACTCCTCATAGTTCAATACCATAAGTCCACACTGGTCTTATGATTACCTTATATACAATTATTTTGCACTCTAGTGGGACGATCTCCTCAGTAAGCAATACAATTTGTTGAACTTGAGTATTGTTTTTGTTTATAATATACATTTTCCAATTTCGGCGCCAGGTATTTTGTTGAGTTAGAATGACATAAGGTATTATTTTTGTCTTTACAGCCGGGCAGTTTAACCTACACAAGGTAAATGTGACGTGAACCGATTCTTCTTTATTGAGTTATATTCTCCATATTCGGAAACAATTTTGAATTTCCTTCAAGTTTTCTTGGAGTTGTCTTGAAACCATTCGATTTATATACGTTGCCATTACTTACTGTGTCATCTGCGAAAGTTGATGTGATGGTATTTTTCGTTGTTGGAAGATACGCCGTGTAAATCAGATATAAAATTGGGGTAAAACCCACATTCTTGCTAAACCCTAACCTTTATTGGAAAAGTTGTTGCGTGATCGTCAAGATAATTAAGCTCTTGTTTCTGAATGCAAGTGTTTTTGAATTTGACGATGACATTGATATTTAAGGTCACTAATTGTCGAAATCTTTTTTTATATCGGTAACCCATATTTTTGACCGCAGATTCAGAAAGAGGTGACTTTAATATTAAAAAATTCGTCACCGTTAATTTCATTTTTGTTGAACAGAATATCGTTTCATCGTTCAATTGAGCCAAAAACTGCGATGTGGTAACACCAATATATTATTCCATCAACATTTTATTTATTTGACAATTACAGAATCTTTCTAGAATAAACATTGAATAATTAAGATCGTATTTGGTGATTTTATATGATTTTTTAATCAGTTCACAAACAAACGTTGACGAATAAGCAAATGTACAAAAATTTATTAATTGGAAAAATATTAGAAGCTTATTTCGGACGGGGAATTGTATATTTATTGACATTTATTTTCGATATAAAAAATTAAATTGAAATAAAAAAAGTTGAAACTGACTCAAAACTTAATATTAATTAATATGGCTGAGAAACCACAAGATGTCATGGATTGTAAAGTATTGATAAATAGTAACGAAAATTCGAATTTAATTCAATCACAGACTGATGTCAATAAGAAAAACAAAATGAGTAATTGTGAGTGGTGTCAAAGAAAATTTAACCTTAAGTCGGAATTAATTGTACACTTACGCATGCACACTAGTGAAAAACCATTTGAATGTAACGTATGTGAAAGAAAATTCACCAGTAAATATCATTTAACCTATCATTTACGTACACACACTGGCGAAAAGCCATTTAAATGCAACATATGTGAAAGAAAATTCATCCAAAAATCAAATTTAACCAATCATTTACGAACACACACTGGTGAAAAGCCATTTGAATGTAACTTGTGTGATACAAAATTCAACAGTAAACATCATTTAACCTATCATTTACGGACACACACTGGTGAAAAGCCATTTGATTGCAATATGTGTGAAAGAAAATTCACAGGAAAATCAAATTTAAGAATGCATTTAAGAATACACACTGGTGAAAAGCCATTTGAATGCAATGTATGTGAAAGAAAATTCACCAGAAAACATTATTTAACCTATCATTTACGCAAACACACTGGTGAAAAGCCATGTGAATGCAACATATGTGAACGAAAATTCAGCAGTAAACATCATTTAACCTATCATTTACGAACACACACTGGCGAAAAGCCATTTAAATGCAACATATGTGAAAGAAAATTCATCCAAAAATCAAATTTAACAAAGCATTTACGGACACACACTAGTGAAAAGCCATTTGAATGCAACGTATGTGAAAGAAAATTCACCCAAAAATCTAATTTAAAAATGCATTTACTAACACACACGGGAGAAAAGCCATTTAAATGTGGGCATTGTTTTAAAAGATTTTCTCAATCAAATAATTTGAATAATCATAAATTATTGCATTCTAATGAAAAGCTTTACCATTGTTTTGTTTGTAAAAGAAGATTTTCAACAATTAGTTCTTTGCGGTAACACTTAAAACAGAAGAAACATCTAAATGGACATAATCACATGAAAATTTTGCATAACTGAAATTTATAATTCTCTTCAAATATGGAAAAGTGACAAGTTTTCAAAATCAAAAAACAAAATATTAAACGTTTTTAGAAAGACGATCAATAAAATTTATTGATATGGAAAGTGACTTACACAGAATTATTCTAAATTAAAATATATTCTTATTATAAATGGCAATTATTGTGAAAAGTATCTTTTGTATGACTATAATTAAAGTTTAATGCATAATTAAATTTATTGAATATCAATTGAAAGAAGTATTTGAATTTTCTTAGAACTTTATTTTTATTTGGAAGAAAATAATGACGATCTGCCGGACCTCAGGTTAAATGTTGCCGCTTATACTATTTTTAGGTGAATCGATTGATTGTGATTTTTCTCGGGATATAATTGATCCAATAAATATAATTCTTATTGAGCACCCGAAGTGTGCCGGATTCGAAATTTTATTGGCCACATGGAACGTACGAATCGTAATCGTTGATCGGATCAACTCTTTATAAATAAAAGATATATTTTCAGAATTAAGAAATTGTATTGATCTTCTACAAAATTCATAATGGATATTTCGTTTCTATGTCATGCATCGCATCAAATATTAGAATTTCTGATGATAAGCTATTCCGGAATGAAAAGTTGTCGTTATTAATTTGAAGCATAACTGAGTCTTGTGAGGACGACATTTTTAATTATTACACAATATACAAATTTATATGATATTTAAAATTCATCATCTCTCTATCAATAAGAATCTTGAATACTATATTACATTTGATGCTCTCAATAGATACTTAAAAATTAAGGTCGATGCAGGTGAACCAAATCTTGGTACCCATTCCCTAATTAGGGTGTTAGCTACCGTTTCGGAACGAATGTCTTTCATAGGGAAAGCTTCAGGCCAACACGTGAATCTGTCTATCAATGTAAGTACATATCGATATTCCTCGGACGGCGGAAGCGGTCCCACAATATCGAGATGTATGTCATGAAATTTATGTTCGACAGGTGTGAAATTTCCAATGGGACTTTTTACATGTCGTGAAATTTTTGATCTTTGACAAGGTATCCATGTTCGCGCCCAATTACGAGCATCCCTGTTTATCGCTGTCCATATAAATTTATCTGCCAACAATTTAGTTGTGGCTCTAATTCCAGGGTGCGTTATATTATGGACAGATTCGAAGATTGATCTGTGGCAATGACAGGCATCTTCACAAATCTTAAGGATTTGGAAGAGGACATTAAATTGCGTAATTCTATTCGCGTCAGCTATGTCCTTGTAATTTACGGATTCACCTAGCTGAACCTCGTCCAGCCGCGATAGTGCATCCGCAACTATATTGTCCTTGCCGGAAATGTAGCGTATGTCCGTCGTAAACTGACCAATGTAGTCCAAATGGCGTAGTTGTCGTGGAGATGCTTTATCTGATTTTTGCCTGAATGCAAATATCAGTGGTTTGTGGTCTGTGTAAATCGCGAACACTCTTCCTTCCAACAGATGTTTGAAGTACCTGACGGCTGAATACGCAGCCAGGAGTTCACGATCGTAAGTGCTGTATTATCGTGGGTTATGCGCGCCCACTTGGGGGGGAGCACTGTGGCAACACGTCAAGACGACGTCGGTGTGAACCCGTCATAGGTTTGTGTTCAGCAAGGAACACAAGCAGATAACGGTTCGCATCGACAGTGACAAATAACTGACAAGACTTATGAAATTGACGGTTGAACGAGACGTGGACAAGACAAACGATTACAAACAGCCACGCCGGCAGGACGTACAAATAAATATAATTATTAAAATAAAAAGTAAATTATATAGTATAAAATAAAAATAAAGTAAATAAATATTAAATAAAATATAATTAAATAAATATATAAAATAACAATAAAAATAAATAAATTATATTAAATAAAAACAATTGTAGTAAAAAAAATAAATATTAGAAAAAGTGGAATAAATAGTTAGTTTAGTAATTATCAATACCCCTAACACAATATCCCACAAATCCTATAATTATTTAATGCAAACTGACATTTGATAATTTGATAGATCTGTTAATTGTCGCAATTGATTTTATATACCTTAGGGTACCTGGTGTGTTAATATCGTTTTAGTAACACTAGATTTTTCAATTTGAATAATTTCTATTGAGCAAAAAAATGCGATGTGGCAACACCAAAATATTATTCCATCAATATTTTATTTATCTGATATTAATACAATATTTCTAGAATAAAGATTAAAAAAGAAAGATCGCTAATTTGGTGATTTCAAATGACTATTTAATCAGTTCAAGAACAAACGTTGACGAATAAACAAATGTACAAAAATCTATTAATAGGAAAAATATTAGAAGATTATTTCGAACGGGGAATTGTAAGTTTATTGACATTTATTTTCGATATAAAAGTTAAACTTGAAATAAAAAAAGTTGAAATTGACAAACAAATTAATATTAATTAATATGGCTGAAAAACTGCAAGATGTCGTGGATTGTAAGGAATTGATAAATAGGAACGAAAATTCGAAATTAATTCAATCAACGACAGATGACAATAAGAAAAACAAAATGAGTAATTGTGATTGGTGTCAAAGAAAATTTAACCATAAGTCGGAATTAATGGTACACTTGCGTATACACACTGGTGAAAAACCAATTGATTGCAATGTATGTGAAAGAAAATTTACCCATAAATCAAATTTAACTTACCATTTACGAACACACACTGGTGAAAAGCCATTTGATGGCAACGTATGTGAAAGAAAATTCACCCTTAAACATCATTTAACCTATCATTTACGGACACACACTGGTGAAAAGCCATTTGAATGCAACGTATGTGAAAGAAAATTCACCCAAAAATCTGATTTAAAAAAGCATTACCGAACACACACTGGTGAAAAGGCATTTGAATGCAACATATGTGAAAGAAAATTCATCAGAAAATCTGATTTAACAAGGCATTTACGAACACACACTGGTGAAAAGCCATTTGAATGCAATGTATGTGAAAGAAAATTCACCCAAAAACATCATTTAACCGATCATTTACGAACACACACTGGTGAAAAGCCATTTGAATGCAACGTATGTGACAGAAGATTCATCCAAAAATCAAATTTAACCGATCATTTACGAACACACACTGGTGAAAAGGCATTTGAATGCAACGTTTGTGAAAGAAAATTCAACCAAAAATCAAATTTAACCTACCATTTACGAACACACACTGGTGAAAAGCCATTTGAATGCAACGTATGCGAAAGAAAATTCATCCAAAAATCTGATTTAAAAAAGCATTTCCGAACACACACTGGTGAAAAGGCATTTGAATGCAACATATGTGAAAGAAAATTCATCAGAAAATCTGATTTAACAAGGCATTTACGAACACACACTGGTGAAAAGCTATTTGAATGCAATGTATGTGAAAGAAAATTCACCCAAAAACATCATTTAACCGATCATTTACGAACACACACTGGTGAAAAGCCATTTGAATGCAACGTATGTGACAGAAGATTCATCCAAAAATCAAATTTAACCGATCACTTACGAACACACACTGGTGAAAAGCGATTTGAATGCAACGTTTGTGAAAGAAAATTCAACCAAAAATCAAATTTAACCGTTCATTTACGAACACACACTGGTGAAAAGCCATTTAAATGCAATGTATGTGAAAACAAATTCACCAGAAAATCTGGTTTAAACTACCATTTACGAACACACAATGGTGAAAAACCATTTGAATGTGGACAATGTTATAAAAAATTTTCTCATGTACAAACATTGAATATTCATAAATTATTGCATTCTAATGAAAAACTTTACCATTGTTTTGTTTGTAAAAGAAGATTTTCAACAATTAGTTCTTTGCGGCAACACTTAAAACAGAAGAAACATTTAAATGGACATAATCACATGAAAATTCTTCATAATTAAAATCGATTCAATTAAAGCCGCCAAAAAGTGACAAGTTTTTATATAAAATAAAACACAATTTCCACACACATATTTCGTAATTTTTAATAGAAGTGACGAATTGACCATTGTTAATAAAAAACAATTATAGTAACACCATTTAGTTATCATTTGTAATTTCTGTGATGGTTGCTATTTTTGTAAAATTTTAATTGTAATGTTAAGTAATTATTGGTCAATAAATAAGTTTACATATTTTTCTAAGAAATAAATTTATATTCAAATAGAAATTATTTAAATTTTTGCATGACTTATGGACAATGAACAATGAAAATATCCAATGCTGTTCACCGGTCACTTAAAATTTTTATTAAATATTGGTATAAATTCCATTTGGCAAAATGACTCAATAAATGTTATACAGCTTCAAAAAAAAACTGTCATTTATAAATTTCGACTTAATTGAATCAGCCAAACCAAATTCATTTTTATACAATATTGTAATAGTTCAGTTAATTTTCTCGGAACAAATGCTACAAAAATTGTACTAGTCAAATAAATTGCATTTACGGTTTTGCTATTAAAATTTTATGTCTCGTAGAAATATATCTACTCAACAGAGAGTATAGAGCTGCCAACTTTTAGTCTGTGTTAGTAATCCGAAATTAGTTAAGCAAAAAAACGTTTCCGATTGACGAAATGTGTAAAATTATGGTAACTATATGACGACATTGTTTCATTTGTACGTATCATCCTCTAATACTCAACAATAAAAAATTGCCACAAAGCCATGTACAAAAAATTTGAAAACGATAGCAACATTGAAATTCAATATGCGGGAAATACCGTCTATTATAACCGAATGCAAGCGCTTATTTGGACACCAATGCATATGCAGAGCCGAAATTTTCATAGGTGCAAATGATGCACTTGTTTGGGGCGCAAACGAGATAGTTAATATTAATCTCAATGACTTCAGTTCATTTTATATATTTTATATGTATTATATTATAATTTATATTCTCAGCTCAGCGTCAGTGCTTCCTTAATCCTTATTCCTTATTCCTTATTTCTTACTGTTTTTTCTTTCAGTCTCAGTATATCATAAAGTTTTATATTAACTTTAATAATTGTTCAAATTAGCTTTAGTTCGACTGGCACAAGCACAAAAGATACTTTACACAGAACATTTGAATTCATTAAGAAACATCTACGGCCGATTTGATTCATAAATTTTAAATATATAAATTATATTTATAAACTTTTTGGAATAAATATTGTACAACAGGACACATGCGGCTGAAAATAATGTAATGTAGTAAAGAATGTAACACAGTGTGGTGTTCCACAAGGTAATGCATAAAATGGCATGGTTGTTTAATTTTTGATACCAGAGTTTCGTATAATTTGAGCACAGATATTGTAATAATATATCAATATACTGATGATGTTTATTATTTATACAATACGGAAGAAGCTTCCTCAGGAGCTAAAAGAAATTGAAATGTTTGAAATACATAAGTAAGATAATGAGTTGACTTAAAATCAATTTATTTCCGTTTACCAATTTTAAAAAACAAAATAAATTTCAAACAAAAATTTTCTACCCCGGCTAATCCCAGCATTCGTACACAGATTTACCAAAATAAAATGTTTTAATACTTCATTCAAAATCCACGTCCAACAACAATACAATGTGTTTAAATTAAACTAAATTTAAATTTAATATATAACGAAGCTGTAATGGAAAAATAATACAATTCTTAATGGGATTATTTTTACATTTCAATATTTATTATATAAATTCCCAATTTACAATTAATTTTAAACACGATTTTTTAGCTTTACTGCAATTGCAGCTGCCAAACCGGCACCATTACCGCTACCATCTTCGACTAACTTCAACTGGAACTGAAATGGAGGGTACAAAAAACAACAAAAAAAATAATTAATAAAAATTAGTTTCTATTTAAATTGTAAAGTAGTTTTTCAATTATATATTTTAGAATATTTAATTTAAAACTCACATTTTTATCATATCATTTCTTTAATAAACATTTCTAACCACCCGTTTAATCTTGGATGATGTTTATAAAGCGACCCAGAAATTGCTATAACAATTTCCGAATCGTTCATACGATTTAATAATATTGATGTATTTATTGACACTAATTTAGCGGCACGTATCGATATCAAAGCGGAAATATGTTTTATAATTTTTATATCGTCTAAATCAAAATCTTTTCCAAATACAAATCCAAGATTTTCAAATATTTGTTGAGTATTTGTTATTGTATTTTCTAAATTATCTCTGTGTCGAAAATATAAAAAATAAAAAACTATTATACCCTTTTCCACATTATATTTATAAAATTTTAATATTACTTTGAGATAGCTCAAAATTCGATGGGTAGTACAGTATCACAGTCAAGTTGTTAAATTAACCTACATTGTAGTATAAAACAATTAATCAATTATTGATTGATAGAAGCTTCCTTTATTTCATTGTTTTTATATGAGTGATTGCAGATATGTAATCGGTTTGAATTGTTTACCTTCCCAAGTGTTTTCATAAGCGATGGCACATTTCATTGATATGTTTTTTCGCGACGTCAACGTCGTTGATCCTGGGTCACGCTAAGCATGGAAATTGGAAGTATTTCTTCTATGAAATTCAATGGAGCTAATAGATCGTAATTTTGAGGCACCTTCATGATTTTATTGGTACTGTAACGCCACTGGTTTTACTTTATAATTTACTGGTTTTATACCAATTAGGTTTGTTAAAAAAAAAAAAAATAAAAAAAGAAGAGAAGCAGATAGGCAGCCAAGCTGTACACTTGGGAAGGAGTAATAGTTAAAGAAGTAAAATTATATTTAAAATAAAAAATAGAATTTTTATAAAAGTTATATATTGATAAAAAGTAGATATAAATTAAGTTTAAGTTAAAAAAAAAAATTTAAAGAAAAAAGAAAGCAAGGGATGATCATCACTCATCTTTAGCATCATCATCACTATCATCTGTTAAAATTTATATATAAAAAAAAATATAAGGGGAAAAATAAAACATGTAAAAGGTAAAATAAAAAAAACTAAAAATATTTTAAAATTTGGTCAAAATAATTTATAAAATAAAAAATTTAAAAAAAAAATAGGAAGGAAACATTACATTGACATTACAGTACTCAGCACATCTAAAAACATGGATAAACCAACTATAACGCTCATTTGATAGGTACATGGTACACTATATAATTATATTTTTACTTGAGTGAATGCATTGGCAAAATTTTCACCAGACGCCACTGAAAAAATAAAAATAAAAAATGTTACATCCAGACTATATAGTTTTGTCGAGGAGCACTACAATCTGGCAAAATTTCATTCGAATCGAGGTTTGACACCTCAGATGGTGGTTCCCTTTTCAGTAACATTCGTTAAACCACATCATAATAAAATTTGTTATCGGTGTACATTTTAAAAATGGTGGAAATGCACATGTTTAATATTTTCTATTTTTACAAATAATATACATGAGGCTAAACGAATATTCCACCTTCTCAACTGCACTGCTCAATAATAACTAATTTGTACAATTTCTAAAGAACGCAAACAAAGAACCGTTAAATGAACTTATAGATTTGTGATTATTTAATGACCAATGTAACTGTAAATAAATGTACCGTTTTTAAAATAAACACCTAACACGTAATGAATGTTAATGAGTGTATTTTTCTTAAATTCACCACTCACACTACATAAATTGTAAAATATTAGCCCGGTGGCAAATGGCCAAATTTTTCGAGATATATTTTCGATGAAAAAGAATTTGTTATCAAAAAGCAAGAGCGATTGGTCAAACATTTTGATATCGTAAAATTATCCGTTTAACAGTTATTTCCAAAAAACTAAAAATTTAGAAAAATTTCGCCAACCCTCTAACTTCCAAACCCCTAGAGCTCAGTCCAAAATATTTTCAGAAAAATTCTAACGCCTATATCCTTTCAAGTGACCTATATCTCAACTACAATTTCGAATAGCACGTAAGTATGGTTACTGGTAAGTAGTTTATTTGATTGCATTGTTTGTTCACACACAGTTTTTGCGTTGGTGTTAATCGCTTTTTATTAAAGGTTGTCGAAATTCCTTTCACATCTTCTTCAATTACTTCTAATACATTTTTCTGTCTAAACTTTTGCAAACTTTCAGTGATAACTGAAATATTATTACTGTTTCTGGTACAGGTTTATATTGCAACGATAGCAACAGAATCTGAACCAGAATATAAAAAATTTTGTTTTATACCAAATAATGGTACTGCATTTCAAACATATAAAATGGTAAAAAAAACATTCATACAGTATCATTACTTCATACAAAATTTCAATGACATCGATTGGAAAATCGACTGTATTTTCTATACGCTTCAAACAATTTTAAAAATGTCTTCTATGAAAGACTGAAAATTGATTAAATTTTGTAATTATGTAATAAAAATTGAAAATTCGTTAAAACTATGGCTCGTAATTAGAAAATTTGGAAATTCCTGAAAAGCGATATTCTATCAAATTTGACCATTGTCGTCCCGGCTAATATTTTACAATTTATGTGGTATTAGTAGTGACTTTAGGAAAACCATGTTGTTCCATGTGAAACTCAATTTATTTTCACAATCCGAGATTTTAGTGGGGTTATAACCTTCTCCCACCGGTTCTATCCACAGCTAATGCTTTCCAAACCCGAATTTTAAGGAACTTAATTTCACAGTAAACTCCATCTATGCATATGATTGGCCAATCTTCCTGACCTTCTTTCAACCTTCTGGATTACCATTCAACAGTTTTCTTGGGCACACATTCTTTTTCTCACATGTGTGTAATCAACTTTTTGTTAGTCTATAGGGGACCATATATGCCAAGCACTATCGACACTTGTCGAACAACTGATTTCATAGTGTCTGAAGTCAGACGGTCATCAGCTTGCTATAATAATTACAATTATTTTGATGTAAACACAAAACTTCCAACTGAATTAATTTATGATTTTGAATCCAAAAATGCTGATTTTAACAAATTAAATGATAGATTTGATTTAATTGATTTGGATTTTTTTGCACAATTGTAATTCTATAGATTATAATTCTATTATTATCCTTGGTATGATAACGAACTTAGAAAAATTCGTAATCACAGAAACAAATTATGACGCACGTTTTGCATATCAAGGTGTGGTTCTGACCTAATGCATTACCAATATTTATGTTATCGTTACAATGATCTTATGGTGGTAAATTATGCAAATTATATTTCCAAAATTGAATCAAATTTAACAAAAATTACTGGGGGATTTTAGAAGTTTTAGAACCAAAAATTTAAAAAATTAATATTTTTGAAATGTATAAACTATTTATCATATATTGGTTTAACATATGAAATGTTGGTAGTGGATGTAGTGATCAAATTACCCTTAATTAACCCTTATCATTAATAATTGTTATCTTATAAATAGTTGTTATTTATTGAAGTCGTCATGAAGTCATTTATAATAAGCTGTGCTTTTTGTTGTAAGAGCGTTGCATACATACCATGGTGCATTAACCATACTACGGAGAACCTTTGATTGGAATATTTCTATTGTGTTATGTCTATATTTGATTTACATGTGACTCCTCATAGTTCAATACCATAAGTCCACACTGGTCTTATGATTACCTTATATACAATTATTTTGCACTCTAGTGGGACGATCTCCTCAGTAAGCAATACAATTTGTTGAACTTGAGTATTGTTTTTGTTTATAATATACATTTTCCAATTTCGGCGCCAGGTATTTTGTTGAGTTAGAATGACATAAGGTATTATTTTTGTCTTTACAGCCGGGCAGTTTAACCTACACAAGGTAAATGTGACGTGAACCGATTCTTCTTTATTGAGTTATATTCTCCATATTCGGAAACAATTTTGAATTTCCTTCAAGTTTTCTTGGAGTTGTCTTGAAACCATTCGATTTATATACGTTGCCATTACTTACTGTGTCATCTGCGAAAGTTGATGTGATGGTATTTTTCGTTGTTGGAAGATACGCCGTGTAAATCAGATATAAAATTGGGGTAAAACCCACATTCTTGCTAAACCCTAACCTTTATTGGAAAAGTTGTTGCGTGATCGTCAAGATAATTAAGCTCTTGTTTCTGAATGCAAGTGTTTTTGAATTTGACGATGACATTGATATTTAAGGTCACTAATTGTCGAAATCTTTTTTTATATCGGTAACCCATATTTTTGACCGCAGATTCAGAAAGAGGTGACTTTAATATTAAAAAATTCGTCACCGTTAATTTCATTTTTGTTGAACAGAATATCGTTTCATCGTTCAATTGAGCCAAAAACTGCGATGTGGTAACATCAATATATTATTCCATCAACATTTTATTTATTTGACAATTACAGAATCTTTCTAGAATAAACATTGAATAATTAAGATCGTATTTGGTGATTTTATATGATTTTTTAATCAGTTCACAAACAAACGTTGACGAATAAGCAAATGTACAAAAATTTATTAATTGGAAAAATATTAGAAGCTTATTTCGGACGGGGAATTGTATATTTATTGACATTTATTTTCGATATAAAAAATTAAATTGAAATAAAAAAAGTTGAAACTGACTCAAAACTTAATATTAATTAATATGGCTGAGAAACCACAAGATGTCATGGATTGTAAAGTATTGATAAATAGTAACGAAAATTCGAATTTAATTCAATCACAGACTGATGTCAATAAGAAAAACAAAATGAGTAATTGTGAGTGGTGTCAAAGAAAATTTAACCTTAAGTCGGAATTAATGGTACACTTACGCATGCACACTAGTGAAAAACCATTTGAATGTAACGTATGTGAAAGAAAATTCACCAGTAAATATCATTTAACCTATCATTTACGTACACACACTGGCGAAAAGCCATTTAAATGCAACATATGTGAAAGAAAATTCTTCCAAAAATCAAATTTAACCAATCATTTACGAACACACACTGGTGAAAAGCCATTTGAATGTAACTTGTGTGATACAAAATTCAACAGTAAACATCATTTAACCTATCATTTACGGACACACACTGGTGAAAAGCCATTTGATTGCAATATGTGTGAAAGAAAATTCACAGGAAAATCAAATTTAAGAATGCATTTAAGAATACACACTGGTGAAAAGCCATTTGAATGCAATGTATGTGAAAGAAAATTCACCAGAAAACATTATTTAACCTATCATTTACGCAAACACACTGGTGAAAAGCCATGTGAATGCAACATATGTGAACGAAAATTCAGCAGTAAACATCATTTAACCTATCATTTACGAACACACACTGGCGAAAAGCCATTTAAATGCAACATATGTGAAAGAAAATTCATCCAAAAATCAAATTTAACAAAGCATTTACGGACACACACTAGTGAAAAGCCATTTGAATGCAACGTATGTGAAAGAAAATTCACCCAAAAATCTAATTTAAAAATGCATTTACTAACACACACGGGAGAAAAGCCATTTAAATGTGGGCATTGTTTTAAAAGATTTTCTCAATCAAATAATTTGAATAATCATAAATTATTGCATTCTAATGAAAAGCTTTACCATTGTTTTGTTTGTAAAAGAAGATTTTCAACAATTAGTTCTTTGCGGCAACACTTAAAACAGAAGAAACATCTAAATGGACATAATCACATGAAAATTTTGCATAACTGAAATTTATAATTCTCTTCAAATATGGAAAAGTCACAAGTTTTCAAAAACAAAAAACAAAATATTAAACGTTTTTAGAAAGACGATCAATAAAATTTATTGATATGGAAAGTGACTTACACAGAATTATTCTAAATTAAAATATATTCTTATTATAAATGGCAATTATTGTGAAAAGTATCTTTTGTATGACTATAATTAAAGTTTAATGCATAATTAAATTTATTGAATATCAATTGAAAGAAGTATTTGAATTTTTGTTAGAACTTTATTTTTATTTGGAAGAAAATAATGACGATCTGCCGGACCTCAGGTTAAAGTTGCCGCTTATACTATTTTTAGGTGAATCGATTGATTGTGATTTTTCTCGGGATATAATTGATCCAATAAATATAATTCTTATTGAGCACCCGAAGTGTGCCGGATTCGAAATTTTATTGGCCACATGGAACGTACGAATCGTAATCGTTGATCGGATCAACGCTTTATAAATAAAAGATATATTTTCAGAATTAAGAAATTGTATTGATCTTCTACAAAATTCATAATGGATATTTCGTTTCTATGTCATGCATCGCATCAAATATTAGAATTTCTGATGATAAGCTATTCCGGAATGAAAAGTTGTCGTTATTAATTTGAAGCATAACTGAGTCTTGTGAGGACGACATTTTTAATTATTACACAATATACAAATTTATATGATATTTAAAAATCATCATCTCTCTATCAATAAGAATCTTGAATACTATATTACATTTGATGCTCTCAATAGATACTTAAAAATTAAGGTCGATGCAGGTGAACCAAATCTTGGTACCCATTCCCTAATTAGGGTGTTAGCTACCGTTTCGGAACGAATGTCTTTCATAGGGAAAGCTTCAGGCCAACACTTGAATCTGTCTATCAATGTAAGTACATATCGATATTCCTCGGACGGCGGAAGCGGTCCCACAATATCGAGATGTATGTCATGAAATTTATGTGCGACAGGTGTGAAATTTCCAATGGGACTTTTTACATGTCGTGAAATTTTTGATCTTTGACAAGGTATACATGCTCGCGCCCAATTACGAGCATCCCTGTTTATCGATGTCCATATAAATTTATCTGCCAACAATTTAGTTGTGGCTCTAATTCCAGGGTGCGTTATATTATGGACAGATTCGAAGATTGATCTTCGAAATGAATCTGGAATATAGAGACGAGCTATGCTCTTGGATACATCACAGTAAATGTGTGTATCTGTGCCAATGACAGGCATCTTCACAAATCTTAAGGATTTGGAAGAGGACATTAAATTGCGTAATTCACTGTCGTTTGACTGCGCGTCAGCTATGTCCTTGTAATTTACGGATTCACCTAGCTGAACCTCGTCCAGCCGCGATAGTGCATCCGCAACTATATTGTCCTTGCCGCAAATGTAGCGTATGTCCGTCGTAAACTGACCAATGTAGTCCAAGTGGCGTAGTTGTCGTGGAGATGCTTTCTCTGATTTTTGCCTGAATGCAAATATCAGTGGTTTGTGGTCTGTGTAAATCGCGAACACTCTTCCTTCCAACAGATGTTTGAAGTACCTGACGGCTGAATACGCAACCAGGAGTTCACGATCGTAAGTGCTGTATTATCGTGGGTTATGCGCGCCCACTTGGGGGGGAGCACTGTGGCAACACGTCAAGACGACGTCGGTGTGAACCCGTCATAGGTTTGTGTTCAGCAAGGAACACAAGCAGATAACGGTTCGCATCGACAGTGACAAATAACTGACAAGACTTATGAAATTGACGGTTGAACGAGACGTGGACAAGACAAACGATTACAAACAGCCACGCCGGCAGGACGTACAAATAAATATAATTATTAAAATAAAAAGTAAATTATATAGTATAAAATAAAAATAAAGTAAATAAATATTAAATAAAATATAATTAAATAAATATATAAAATAACAATAAAAATAAATAAATAATATTAAATAAAAACAATTGTAGTAAAAAAAATAAATATTAGAAAAAGTGGAATAAATAGTTAGTTTAGTAATTATCAATACCCATAACACAATATCCCACAAATCCTATAATTATTTAATGCAAACTGACATTTGCTAATTTGATAGATCTGTTAATTGTCGCAATTGATTTTATATACCTTAGGGTACCTGGTGTGTTAATATCGTTTTAGTAACACTAGATTTTTCAATTTGAATAATTTCTATTGAGCAAAAAAATGCGATGTGGCAACACCAAAATATTATACCATCAATATTTTATTTATCTGATATTAATACAATATTTCTAGAATAAAGTTTAAAAAAGAAAGATCGCATTTGGTGATTTCAAATGACTATTTAATCAGTTCAAGAACAAACGTTGACGAATAAACAAATGTACAAAAATCTATTAATTGGAAAAATATTAGAAGATTATTTCGAACGGGGAATTGTAAGTTTATTGACATTTATTTTCGATATAAAAGTTAAACTTGAAATAAAAAAAGTTGAAATTGACAAACAAATTAATATTAATTAATATGGCTGAAAAACTGCAAGATGTCGTGGATTGTAATGAATTGATAAATAGGAACGAAAATTCGAAATTAATTCAATCAACGACAGATAACAATAAGAAAAACAAAATGAGTAATTGTGATTGGTGTCAAAGAAAATTTAATCTTAAGTCGGAATTAATGGTACACTTACGTATGCACACTGTTGAAAAACCAATTGATTGCAATGTATGTGAAAGAAAATTTACCAAAAAATCAAATTTAACCGTTCATTTACGAACACACACTGGTGAAAAGCCATTTAAATGCAATGTATGTGAAAACAAATTCACCAGAAAATCTGGTTTAACCAACCATTTACGAACACACAATGGTGAAAAACCATTTGAATGTGGACAATGTTATAAAAAATTTTCTCATGTACAAACATTGAATATTCATAAATTATTGCATTCTAATGAAAAACTTTACCATTGTTTTGTTTGTAAAAGAAGATTTTCAACAATTAGTTCTTTGCGGCAACACTTAAAACAGAAGAAACATTTAAATGGACATAATCACATGAAAATTCTTCATAATTAAAATCGATTCAATTAAAGTCAACAAAAAGTGACAAGTTTTTATATAAAATAAAACACAATTTCCACACACATATTTCGTAATTTTTAATAGCAGTGACGAATTGACCATTGTTAATAAAAAACAATTATAGTAACACCATTTAGTTATCATTTGTAATTTCTGTGATGGTTGCTATTTTTGTAAAATTTTAATTGTAATGTTAAGTAATTATTGGTCAATAAATAAGTTTACATATTTTTCTAAGAAATAAATTTATATTCAAATAGAAATTATTTAAATTTTTGCATGACTTATGGACAATGAACAATGAAAATATCCAATGCTGTTCACCGGTCACTTAAAATTTTTATTAAATATTGGTATAAATTCCATTTGGCAAAATGACTCAATAAATGTTATACAGCTTCAAAAAAAAACTGTCATTTATAAATTTCGACTTAATTGAATCAGCCAAACCAAATTCATTTTTATACAATATTGTAATAGTTCAGTTAATTTTCGCGGAACAAATGCTACAAAAATTGTACTAGTCAAATAAATTGCATTTACGGTTTTGCTATTAAAATTTTATGTCTCGTAGAAATATATCTACTCAACAGAGAATACAGAACTGCCAACTTTTAGTCTGTGTTAGTAATCCGAAATTAGTTAAGCAAAAAAAGGTTTCCGATTGACGAAATGTGTAAAATTATGGTAACTATATGTCGACATTGTTTCATTTGTACGTATCATCCTCTAATACTCAACAATAAAAAATTGCCACAAAGCCATGTACAAAAAATTTGAAAACGATAGCAACATTGAAATTCAATATGCGGGAAATACCGTCTATTATAACCGAATGCAAGCGCTTATTTGGACACCAATGCATATGCAGAGCCGAAATTTTCATAGGTGCAAATGATGCACTTGTTTTTTAATCTCAATGACTTCAGTTCATTTTATATATTTTATATGTATTATATTATAATTTATATTCTCAGCTCAGCGTCAGTGCTTCCTTAATCCTTATTCCTTATTCCTTATTTCTTACTGTTTTTTCTTTCAGTCTCAGTATATCATAAAGTTTTATATTAACTTTAATAATTGTTCAAATTAGCTTTAGTTCGACTGGCACAAGCACTAAAGATACTTTACACAGAACATTTGAATTCATTAAGAAACATCTACGGCCGATTTGATTTATAAATTTTAAATATATAAATTATATTTATAAACTTTTTGGAATAAATATTGTACAACAGGACACATGCGGCTGAAAATAATGTAATGTAGTAAAGAATGTAACACAGTGTGGTGTTCCACAAGGTAATGCATAAAATGGCATGGTTGTTTAATTTTTGATACCAGAGTTTCGTATAATTTGAGCACAGATATTGTAATAATATATCAATATACTGATGATGTTTATTATTTATACAATACGGAAGAAGCTTCCTAAGGAGCTAAAAGAAATTGCAATGTTTGAAATACATAAGTTAGATAATGAGTTGACTTAAAATCAATTTATTTCCGTTTACCAATTTTAAAAAACAAAATAAATTTCAAACAAAAATTTTCTATCCCGGCTTTTCCCAGCATTCGTACACAGATTTACCAAAATAAAATGTTTTAATACTTCATTCAAAATCCACGTCCAACAACAATTCAATGTGTTTAAATTAAACTAAATTTAAATTTAATATATAACGAAGCTGTAGTGGAAAAATAATACAATTCTTAATGGGATTATTTTTACATTTCAATATTTATTATATAAATTTCCAATTTACAATTAATTTTAAACACGATTTTTTAGCTTTACTGCAATTGCAGCTGCCAAACCGGCACCTTTACCGCTACCATCTTCGACTAACTTCAACTGGAACTGAAATGGAGGGTACAAAAAACAACAAAAAAAATAATTAATAAAAATTAGTTTCTATTTAAATTGTAAAGTAGTTTTTCAATTATATAATTTAGAATATTTAATTTAAAACTCACATTTTTATCATATGTCATTTCTTTAATAAACATTTCTAACCACCCGTTTAATCTTGGATGATGTTTATAAAGCGACCCATCAATTGCTATAACAATTTCCGAATCGTTCATACGATTTAATAATATTGATGTATTTATTGACACTAATTTAGCGGCACGTATCGATATCAAAGCGGAAATATGTTTTATAATTTTTATATCGTCTAAATCAAAATCTTTTCCAAATACAAATCCAAGATTTTCAAATATTTGTTGAGTATTTGTTATTGTATTTTCTAAATTATCTCTGTGTCGAAAATATAAAAAATAAAAAACTATTATACCCTTTTCCACATTATATTTATAAAATTTTAATATTACTTTGAGATAGCTCAAAATTCGATGGGTATTACAGTATCACAGTCAAGTTGTTAAATTAACCTACATTGTAGTATAAAACAATTAATCAATTATTGATTGATAGAAGCTTCCTTTATTTCATTGTTTTTATATGAGTGATTGCAGATATGTAATCGGTTTGAAATGTTTACCTTCCCAACTGTTTTCATAAGCGATGGCACATTGCATTGATTTAGTAGACTTTACTTTCCAATGTTTGCCAATGTTTACGTATTCGAAATGTCTAACCGGTATTTTTGTTTGATTTAGGTACCTGAATTGCAATTAAACTATGTATGTTTTTTACATAGAGTACTTTGAAAAATGAAGAAGAATGCAGAAGAACTTTCAAGCCCAAGTTGAAGATCACTTCCCTGGTTAATTTTGCTGTGTGTAGACCGGCGCATTCCTTGGCCAGTAATTGGTACATTTTTCTCTAATGCATCAACCAATTTGATTATTTTTGTGTGATAACGTTCAATCAGGACAGTTTAACCACATGCAAGTAGTTCGTAGTAAGTGATTCTCTTCCAATACCATCAGACACACAATATTGGGCTTCGCAACAGCCGGCGATGACTTATCTCGAACTATCTTTTCTACTTTTAGGATTATATCGTATAGAATCGAATTTTCATTTCCATTTTTTTTTTTTTTTTAATTGGGAGAAATCGACTTTGCAATTTTTGTACTTAACGACCAGCTCATGAGGAACCCATTTTCCTTCGTTGTGGATCTATCTCATTGTATGCTATCCACTTGTAATTGCTACTTCACTTAACTATTTTCCAATTTTTTGTTGAGTTTGATATGGATTTTAAACAGTGAAACATTAACACTCTTAAATATTGCTTTGCAACATCCATCGCTTAAAAATTTGATACAAACACTGAACGACTTCTTGTAAATGACTGAAATGACTGATTGTAATGTAAACAACAATGACAAATTTTATGTCATCGCAACTGATTACCGATTGCAGATAACCTCATCTAATAGCAAAGCTATTAAAGCTGTCTTGGTCTTGTGATGAATATTTATAAAAACAATTATTGAAAATAAAATAATGGTGGATTAGTTGAAGTCGCCGAATGACAATTATTCAAACAAAAATATATCGTCATAGGGAAAATTCCCTGGTTGATGCGAAAGGCTCCCTGACATACTTTCGAAGCACGTGTATAAAGACTTTCATTCAGATTTATAATTTTATACTTTTTTTGCTAAATAACATCGGAAATTTGAATAGTTTGCAAATGTTCATAAATATAACTAATGAAATACTAATTACCCATCAATTTTTGATACATTATCAGAAGCAAATGTCCATGGCTGCGACAACAGAAATTCACTGTCACTACATTTTTTGAATAATAAATTTTCATTCCATAATTTTTTAAGTATAACACGTTGTAATTCACCTAAATATTTGCCACTTATATATTTTTCAAATCTATATTATAAATAAAATGTATTACAAATGTAAAAATAATTAATAATATTAAGTCCAATAAATGATTGCCACAAAAACGTACGTAAATGAATTGACTAATAATGATCCGTTGTCAACTTCGTGATCGTAAATAGTTTTTATAAAATGTAATGTTCCATTATCACCAAATGCACCCCATTCAATATCAATAATAACATTTTTTTCACCATGTCTTTCAGTTTCCCAATGTTGTACACACTCAGCATTTTCAACATAACATGCGTTGCTTCCGGTTCCCAATACAATACCTATGCGTGTACGTTTGTCTAAGCGGGCACCTTCAACTAATGTTCCAGTCGTATCATTTAATATGGCCAACACATTGATATGATTATGACCATATACTTTTAATGATTCTTGTAACAATCGAACAACATCTTCTCCAACAACTGATGAACAATTAAATGATTTCGTCCATGTAACCAAAGATCCGGAATTTAAACTATGTTGTTTCATTGGAAATGAAAATGTAAAACCCAATGGTAATTCTATGTTTTCTAAATTTTCAGCAATCACAAATTCTGATAAACATTTGGCTAAATAGTCAAATAACTTTATGCCACAACCCAAACGTAACTCATCGGTAACTTCATATGGTTTAATAATTTCACGTACAATACTACCATTTAACAATTCTAATAATATTACACGAAAATTTGTACCACCCAAATCTAATGCCAAATATATTCCTTGTTCGGTGCCATCTGGTAACTCTGGTATATATGTATTTTCCATTTGTAATGATGATGGTTTTTCGGCTAATGCCAATGCCATTTCATTTTTGAACACCATACCAACACGTTGTGTTTGTTCATTCGTTAGTATTAAACAATCAATTAATGATTTTACCTGAAATTATAATAATGAAAGTAATTTAATTATTTTAGTAAAAAATTAATTAAATGGTCTAATGGCTGACTAAGTTGGTATACACTATTGACATACAAAAATTGTTATTATAGAATTTAGTGTGCACTAAAGTGACCAAAATTAAAACCATAACTATAATTAGTAAATACTAACGAAATTTAATTGATAGTAAATTTAATGCTTTTGAACTTTAAGTCTGAATGTATTACAATTTCGCAATCGAACCAGAGCATAATCCATTTTGATATTTTTCAATAAATCCATCTTAAATTATGACATTTAAATAATTTCTATGTCACCGAAGTGTTCACATGTTCAAAATATGAAGTCAATTTTCGAACCTTACGTAATCTGTACAATGAAGAATTGGAAAATACCACTATGCAGAGACTGATTCAGGTGGACGATATTATTCAAATCAAAATCCAAATTTTTAAGTGATTAATATATAGTGTTCCACTTTTACTATGACTAACGTTGATGATATGGTCAAATTATTAACATTAAATTTAGGAATTTTTAAGATGTTCACGTTTTAATGTTTCAAAAAATTAATGCGATTCTTAAATTTGCCACATTCAGCATAACTATGCACTAGAACTGTCGAAATTAATCGAATTTTTTACTCTATTCAAATTAGATGAAACCTAGAAAAAATTCCAATAAAAATAAATTTTTTAGTATGTGTTCTTTTCATTGACGCACGCTACAAAAAAACTTAATTCTATTGGTACCAATCATTCTTTTATTCTGATATACTTAAGATTCCCCAGATTTACCTATAAAGTAAATATTGTTATATTAGCTGCTGCGATACAGTAAAGTAATGACGGTTGGTATAGTTAAATTCAAGAAACTACTGAAAAACTTCAAACTTGTATAAATCAAATCAATGAATGAACTTAGAAGTGGCGTACAGAGATGGATTAGAATAAATCAGTACATATTAACTTTAGCAACAGAAAGATGAATACTGTCTCGATTATTATCAATCAACCGGTTATTCTCTACGGAAACGATGCAAATATATCTGGCATGGCCCACTTGAGGTGTACCGACCGCCCCTCTCTCACGATTACAGCTAAATGTTACCAGATTGTAGCACTAATTAAAGTATAAAACAAAATTTTAGTTTTTTCCACAATTTCACTCTGAAGAGAGGGGATAACGATTTACTCCCGAAGGAGTAATAAACAAAATATTTCATAAAAATCTATAAATTTGAACCCTAAGTGCCATAATAATTTTTGAAGTTGGAAATAATAGTTATCTAAAGTGTACTTCATTCCACAAAATAATTTTTTTTTAATTAATTGGATTTGGATTTGGAGGGAATATAAAAAGTAACGAATTTTGAAAAATTACCTTAATTTTGGTGTACAACTTTGTAAAATAGGGTAACCAGTTAAAAAGTTATGCATACTTTTATAATTGGGTGTTTCATAATAATAAACTTTTATGATTTATGATGATCTGATGTACTTTGGTAAGAAGTATCTGAACAAGTTGTCAGTTTGGCGATTGAACTGTCCAAACTGGCGGCGGAAATACAGAGTGTCGCTAAAAATCGAACACACAATTTTTATTTTATTTTAACAAATTTTAATCCATTTTACAGCAGTTTTCATAAATTACGATAATTTTTAAAACTCTAGAAATATATTTACATATAAATAATACATTGATTAATATTAGTTAGTAATTGGTTTTCTTTTGTGCACCATTTGGAAATGTACGTTTTTAATCACTATGAAAGTGATAATCTGTAAAAAAAACTAAAAGTGTTGTAGGCACAAAGATTTTTTTATACCAACAGCACCTACCCGATTATGGTCACATTTCTGCATTTGTCAAACTCGCAGATTGCTGATAATGATTCGTTAAAAGTGAAGTCTTCAAATTTTGGTGGTCTCTCATTCAGGTATTTGTTTGCAAACCATGAATATTTATACACATTAATATATTTGGAAGAGAGTTATGTTCATCATTTCTCTCACCTTTATTTTAAACTACATACCTCATATCCCATACCTTACAAACCACAAAAAAAAAAGAAATTGATTTTGAAATTATTAGGATTAGGATTAAGATTATTATTATTAGGATCGTTGATAATTGTGGAAAATGAAATTGCAGAGGAAACAGATGCTATTTTGGACTAAAAATTCAATTCTAATCGGAAACATTACAACGACATCTTAAGTGCAAGCTATAAATAAAACATTATTACGTCCAATATTAACGTATGGATCGGATGCTTCATGCATGACACAGAACCAGGAACAATTACTTCGGATTTCAAAAATCGAAAGGTAGAACACAATGGTTGGAGGCGAAGTGTTCTGTGCACATGGATTAACTTTAGAACGGTAACAAAACTAAAAATTATTATATTGAAGTATTGTATTACTAAACTAATAAAGAGAGTAGAAGATCATTCTGCCACTGCTATGGATATCAAGTAAAACAGAGTGTTTAACTAATTAACATAATATTCAGTATTTATCTTAGTAACAATTTGTCCGTACTTTGAAAAATATGGAAAATTTCCGTGGAAAAAATTAACATATTTTCCATGGAAAAGATACATTAGGATTTGTCCAAAAAATGTCCATAGATTTTCCACTTAATATAATAGTATTTTATTTAGGTCAATTGAAATCTTTGGATTGTCAGGTTAATATGTCGAACATATATCTGTGCGGCATTGAATTCGTAATTTATTTCACCAATTATCCAAGACAGTGATTCACATTTTGTATATTTCGCTTATCTCTAGATATAATCCTCACTCTTTTTAATTTATTTTCATAATTTTTAAAATAAACCACCAACTCAAATCGATGTATTCCCGAGGAATTTTGTAAGACTTTTCGATTGGATTGCATCTGGGGGATTTGTTTTTTCTCTCTGCTCACAAAAAATGGGAATATAAATTCCATGGATATTCTGTGTGGAATAATAGTAACGAAAAATACTTGTAAGGAGAAATTGTCATCGGATATATATGGATAATCCAAGTTGCACTCATCATATAAAATTCCAGTGGACATCCGTAAGAAATCCATAGATATTTTTTCGGATTGAAACTACGGACTACTAACATTGAATGCGGAAATATTGCGGACAAACTACGGACAGTGTGACTAGGGTATACACAACAGAAGATACAATTTAGAATTTGACAAGTTGTACGGTCAACCAAATATTGTCAAAACAATCAAAATCAATAGATTAAGATGGTTGTTGGACACGTATGGAGGAGGAAGGTGTACCAAAAAAACTGTTGAATGGTAATCCAGATGGTAGAAGGAGAGCCGTGGAAGACGTAAGGCTAGATGGCTAGATGTTGCGAACTGTGATATGAATATTCTTAAAATTCGGAATGGGAAGGACATCGACTGTGCGTCATATATTGCTCCAAGTGGAGCTTTATGTCATCTAATTAACCTTTCTTTACAGCCAAGTTGATAAATTACTCCGCATGGGAGTATATAACAATTTACCAATTGTACTGTAATTAACGAAAGATAGACATTTTCAAAATACACCAACCGTGCGTTAATCCGAACGCTACTTTTTCATTTATGTCGATTTTAGTGTTCGGATTATCGCACGGAAAAATATAAATAATATCAACACACTAAAATTCACATAATTTTCTTATTTTAAAAGATAAATTCATGAAATAAAAAGTATCGAATAGCTGAAGCCTTCTAGTTGGCTTGTTAACAAAAAAAAAAATTAATCACTCTAATATCTTGGAAGTTCTGGGATCATAAATGAATCAAAATACCCTATTTTTTAATAATTGTAAAATCAATACCATAAAACTATGGTATTTTTTGAGATATGTCATTGAAACTCTTCACATATCCTTAAAATGATTTTGTATGAGTATGTTTAAACCAATTTTTTACTATTAACATCCAGATGGGAGTGCTTGAGACGAACTTTCTGGAAATTTGTAAATTGATCATTTCTTAACCGATTTTGATGAAATTTTATATATGTGTTCAAAGTGGAATTATATGAACAGTTCTTAAGGTAGTTCTAAGATATCGACACTACGGGCAGTTTTATCCCAACTTAACCAGAATACCTAACTCTGATAAATAAAACTGCCCGTAGTGTCGATATCTTAGAACTACTCTAAGACCTGTTCATATAATTCCACTTTGAACACATATATAGAATTTCATCAAAATCGTTTAAGAAATGATCAATTTACAAATTTCCAGGAAATTCGTTTCAAGCACTCCCATCTGGATGTTAATAGTAAAAAATTGGTTTAAACATACTCATACAAAATCATTTTAACGATATGTGAGGAGTTTCATTGACATATCTCAAAAAATACCATAGTTTTATGGAATTGATTTTACAATTATTAAAAAATAGGGTATTTTGATTCATTTATGATCCCAGAACTTCCAAGATATTAGAGTGATTAATTTTTTTAGTCAACTAGAAGGATTCAGCTATCAGATACTTTTTATTTCATGAATTTATCTTTTAAAATAAGAAAATTATGTGAATTTTAGTGTGTTGATATTATTTATATTTTTCCGTGCGATAATCCGAACGCGTTCGGATTAAATGGCGTTCGGATTAACGCACGGTTGGTGTACTATTATTTTTATATGGGTGATTAGCATATCCATAGTTAACTAATGGAGAAGCGTGTTTGGAGAAGACTAATAACGCATCTGTGTTTTAACGGCATGGAGAGGATGAGTAAGTTACAATATATTTTAAAATAAAATTTATATTTTTTATACTTTGATGAATACTGCAATCTGGTAAAATTTCATTGGTATCGTGATACCCACCACCTCAGGTGGTCTCCAGCCTTGCAAGATCATAGTAATATGAATTCAATTATGGTAAATTAAATGAATAAAAGTGGAATAAAAAGTTTCATAACTGAATGATTTCTCAACACAAAATGGTAATTGTATTTAAAAATTTAAATTAATTGGTTGTCATCGTGCATTGAAAACAGTTTGAATAATAAACTTTTGGTTTAAAAATAAAAAACTGAGCAATTTTAAAATAATACACAAAATAATAACGTCATCGTCATAATAACAAAATTAATGATGATTTTGTATTATTATTAATATTATTATCAGTATTATTTATGCGAAAAATATATTATAAAATTATCAATAGGAAAAAAAGGTTATCATTTCATGGCATGAATTTTATTTTGCAAATAATTTTTTCTTCACATTATTTGTAGGTCAAATATTATCAAATTTAAAATGTTCCAATTATTTATTGATAGCTGTTTACGTAAATTTATAATTTTCATAATTTATTTATGTTTTTTAGTATATCTGTTTTTTCTATTTTTGTACGATTTATAATTTTATGTTTAATTATATGGCAACAATTTATAGCCTTCTTGACATTTGATTAAAGTAAAAACAATAATGTTTTTTGTTCGCAGGAAAATGGAAAATTTTGTACCAAATAAACAATATCATATGAAGGAAGTATTATTATTATTTTGTTTTCATTTAAAACGCAAAATCGTGAGTGGAGAGGAACAATGGATGGACTATGAACCGTAAATGTAGAACGCGGTCTGGTGAAACTGATCCAATATAGCCAAAGCGAAATATTTATGCTGATATTGATGGGATCAAAATGTGTTATGTACTTTGAATTGCTGAAACCAGCATTTAGGACAATTCAATTTAAAATTAATTATATTATTAATACAAGTCTCTCTTATTCACACTGACTATTTAATAAGTATAAATTTATATATTAGATTAGTTTTATTAGTTAATATGTATCTTCTGAACTTTATAATAAATAGTTGTGCAAATAAAAGATATTACACAGCACTGGTGATGTTTATACCGTCGATAACTAATGCATTTGCAGTAAACAGTGATGGAAAAAATGACCAGAAATGGGTGAATAGACACAACAAATAAATTTGTATTTTATCATCATAATGCCAAAACTCATACCTCAAATGTCGTTTGAAAACTATTTTACCAGAACAGAACTAGCCAGTTCTATCCCACCCGTTCGTAGTCACCAGACATAGCACCTTCAGGCTACCACTTATTTCGGTTTGATCCAGTTAGCCTTTAAAGACGTACGACTTACCATATATGAAAGCTCTCCAGAAATTGGCACAATTAATGGATCGGCTCAAAAGACACAAAAAAATCCAACAATTACCTGAAGGATTGGTGAAAGTGGTAACTTTTAATAGATCATACATTGGTTGCATTATTAATATTGTTTTATAAATTGGTGTTTTCTGAATCGATTTTGTTGAAATTTTGTTATCCTCAGTTACATCCGTTATGCGGCCAGTTTCTCCTGGGACCTAGTGAATTAGGCTATTTCTCAATCGTATATTATGTTGTGTATTATTAAAAATGTTAAAGTACTATGAACAACAAACTAATGCATTTGTTTTAATGTGTTTTCTATACTAACATTATTCTATATGGAATTGATGTGGTTGCAATGCATTCATAGTAAGTTTTGTAAACAAAATTGTATGAACATTGGTCTAGTATGAAGCAATATCATTATTTTTCAGAATTTTTATTAGACACTGTTACATAGAATGTAAAATTTAACCTACATTCAATTCACTTCATTAAAATTGGTAAAGAAATTATATCAAATTCTGGCATTGGGAAGAATATCAAGATAGTTGACAAGGGTATTGATGTCTTAAAAATGCATTAATTATGTCTCATGTAAATCTATATTATAAATGTTGCCAAATATTGTGGAAGAAACACCCGTAAAAGTGGCTTAACAAATAAACTTAATTGCTTTTATAGGGGTGTTTTATATAAAGCAAAATATATATAAATTTTCTTATAGACCAGCAAATTATCTTGTGAATTTTAAAAATTCACAATTATCTTGCTTACAGAGGATTTTCGCTGAATTTGAAATCATTTGAATGCTATAATATTAGTAAAAGTCTATAGGAAGTTGTACGGTCAACCAAATATTATTAAAACAATCAAAATCAATAGATTGGCTTGGACAAGTAGTACGAATGGAGGAGGAACGTGTGCCGAAAAAACTGTTTAATAGTAAACCAGAAGGTAGAAGGTGAGTCGGAAGAGCTAAGACGAGATGGCTAGATGCAGTAAACTGTGATATAAAGATCCTTAAAATTCGGGATTGGAAGACATTGACTGTGCGGATAGGTCAGGTTGGAAAAACGTGTTGGCTAAAACCGCACCTGGGTTATAACGCCATGGAGTATGTAAGTATAAGTCTATATGACCTAATCCTTTAATTTAAAGATCCATTTTGTACACACTGTACTGTGGCATTGATTTTATTTGCCTGACTTCGCTACAGTCACATATAATCATATGTATAAACGACACTAAAACTTTGCTTCCACTGAAAAATTTATGTGAGTTAGTGCTATCTACAATTTGTATGTTTAACTATAATGTGCTTTAGATAAGGTTTGTAAAATTGTTAAACTTTTATATTTTATTTTTTGTAATATAAATTTAGCCACATTTAATACAATATATTGTCGGCAACTAGTCTAATGAATTTTGCTAATTTTCGGTGTAGCAGAAATATATATTCCAAAAGTATTATATCGGTTTGATTGTTAACATATAGGCTGAATAATTCTACTAAACTAACAATATTCATGCTTGCAGTAATAAATATAAGCTTATGGCACAATCAAATGCATGGACTTCATCTGTATATAGGTAATATATGCTAGAGGTCACATGTTGCATTAACCTACTTCTTCAGAAAACTTTGCAAACAGTTGGATTTGCAAAAGTATGAGAACATATTATATAATAAGAAAATTCACCGATCACATTCTATTGTATTTTTGTATAACTGTTTAAATTACACATAATTGTCTGTTCCATGTAATTATTATTATTATTTACACTATCATCATTATTATTGTATGTAAAATACAGTAGGTACTCAAATTATTAAGAACATATAGTACTAAAATTTTTATGTTTTCTAGTGTAACTGAATTTTTCAAACAAAATTATGGGTTGTAACACATGGGCTGAAAAGTTTCCG